>JAVGVS010000182.1:558742-829962 GCA_032718565.1 Distichodus sexfasciatus
TTCTAGGGTTATTTCTAACCCTAACCATGGACAGAGATCTTGAGAACTGTAAGATATAAAAATGCATGAAAGTCAGCTAGGCTTTGCTGGAAAGAAATAAAATAGCATATACCGTATATCTTGTAGTAGTGGCCCGTCTCTTATTGACGCCCGTTTCCAATGAACGCCGGGTTTGAAGAGATGTCGCGACAAATAGACGCGGGTCTCCAATAGTAGCCGGTCTCCTTTAAGCGCTGGTCTGTAGTGAAAGATCACGCTGGTGGCATCATTGGCAAGAAAGTTCAGTAGACTTTTACCGTACCTGTTTTTCATGCTTACTGTAGTATCGTATACTGCTTGAATAATACCGTACTGCTGTACTGATAATTTCATGAAATCCTGAAATGTTCATCCGGTGTTGTTATACGGTACCATACCATATTTTACTGCCAAATGAACTCTGTTTACCCATCACCATTCCGTCTGCCAGGCGAATAATAGCCGGTCTCCAACAACCGCCGGTCTCTTTTAAACGCCGGGCCGTCCAAATAATTATTTGAATAAACGCCGGGGCTACTATTGGAAGATATACGGTACTCATGTTTAATATCAGCCCCACCAAAAACCTGAACACGTAGCTAAAGAGGATTTAGACTGAGGGCTATTGAGTTATGCAAATAATTGCAATATTTTTAGAAAATTCAGGCCTTCCTTCATCTGTGTAAAGATAAACTGATATGTATATAGATGATTTGGCTTACACTGACACGTTCAGATGCACTTCAAAGCAATGCTCATGTGCGCAATTGGTTTGACCTGCACTAACTCTATACAGAAGGACGCTTGGCTCCTTTAGCGGCGAGCGGCACTGGAGACGGGGCATGATGTCTAGAGCGAGCCGTCTCCCGTGGCGACGGCACCCTCTCCGCATTAGCCCCATGCTGGGAGCTGTAGTGGTGACACCAGCAGCCTATTATTAATGAAGAGCAAGACAGAGAGAGAGAGAGAGAGAGAGAGAGAGATCCTTACACTGAATATTTTAAGGGCTCTGTCAGAGGCATGCAGCATATTCTCC
Source organism: Distichodus sexfasciatus (assembly GCA_032718565.1). NCBI lineage: Eukaryota > Metazoa > Chordata > Actinopteri > Characiformes > Distichodontidae > Distichodus > Distichodus sexfasciatus. Next base: position 559,797 of record JAVGVS010000182.1, read on the forward strand.
CAGCAGCACCCCTTTAGAGCCTCCGGGGAGCAAGTGACACAACGCGAGTTTGGGGAGAGGATCCCCCACCTCCAACACGTGTGTTTGACTTAGGGTGAAGAGACTGTTGAGGATTTGCACTGGAATTAGAACTCAAGTCGTGCATTATTTAGGACAACTGCCTGACGAATGAAACAAATCCATTTTTGGATTAGAAGGATTAATTGTTTTCATTTGAAATACTTTTTGTCCGGGGCATGTTTGAATTGGCAAGATGTTGTTTTTCTGTTTTCTTCTTCTTCTTCTTCTTCGCCATTTTCTCCCTGCCACATGACAAAGCTGAACTGTGATTCATACAGTCCATCTGCCGTGGTAGATTCAAGTCAGTAAAGCACAGCATAGGCAATGACTGACGAATGGATTGAAAGAAAACAGTAATTAAATAAAATAATGGGAAAGGGAATGTGAAAGCCCTGGGCAAACTTCATTTATGTCAGCTTGGATACTTCCTCAAATCTCTGGAATCAGCTCCTGCTGTGCTACAATAAATGTAATTAAAACCAAATGTTAAAATGCCATGGGTGACTTGCTAGACTTCTTGTATATTCTGGAAAAACATCCAAAATGTGTTATTCTGACAATCAACTAATCTATGAATTACTGCAAAGATTATTCTCTTAATAGACAGATGATAGCAATGATTAGTGAAAAGCTCTTAATTGACTATTTAGATCTTAAATGAATTGCTGTATATGACATTCATTGATTACCCGAACCTCTTAATTCCAACCAGGGTTGCGGGAGCCTATCCCAGGAACTATGGCCCAAGGGGGCCAATTTAGAGTTGCCAGTCTATATTGTATACCTATATTGTATGCCTTTGGACTGTGGGAGGAACCCGGAGTTTCCCCCAGAGGAAGCCCACGCAAACACGGGGAAAGCATGCACTCTCCACACAGAAAGACCCTACGGCCGACCCGCGGCTCGAACCCAGGACCCTCTCACTCTGAGGCGGCAGCACGAACCACTGCGCCGCACTGATGCGACATATGACATGTTGTAGACATTAATGACAAGAAATCAGTTTTTTCTGTAATTTACCATAATAATAACTCATAGTACAGACAAACATTATGTTTCATATAACTCTCACGTAGCTCACATAAAAACATCCAGCGTAATTTAGTCTCTCAGTAGCACAACACTTGCCAGAGTTCCAGCACGAATGGAATGCCAATAGTGCTTTACATTTATGGTGTTTTAGGGAATATTTGTTAAAGATGGCGCACATTTTCTGGTCTGATCCATAACTTAACTTACCTAATCCGATAGCAATCTGATATTTTCCCCTATCAATGAAATGCACTTGCTACTAAGAATGTGCCAATAAGTTGACGTAAATATACGATTAATCCAATTTGAAAAAGTTAAGAAAATGCTAACTGAAGATTAATAAAAGATGTAGAAAATATATACCCATAATCCGATAACATTTCTGTCGCATCTGCATCGCCTCAGCCGATCCCGGTTGCCTCCCTGGAATTCTAGCCGGGGTTTGCTTTTCACCTTTCTCACTCGTTGGCTTTGAGATTATGGTGATTATGGTAAATCCATCTGAGCTGATTGCCATTTGGTTTCACCAGTTCGCCAGAGTGTTGTCAGCGTAACAATTTCAAATATTTACATTGTTGCCATGGCTTTTCATATATCTAGTGTCAGGCTTTTTGAATGCAGCTGGCTTTGCAGCAGTCTGGCTTTTTGAATCCCATCAAACTGCTTTTCACATGGAAAATGCCAGCAATTTATTGTTGTCAGTAATGCCAACAAATCATTTCAGGCATAATCCTTAATACCGAGGGCTTGCTATACTCTTGTGCATATCGTAAATCACTGGCTGTAAACATGGTGGGCAAGTGACCCAGGCCAAGCTAAGGGGAGATTGTAGCACCCCTCACCAGACATCCCTCACCAGTAACGGCAAGAAACCCTGTACGTAAAAACCGTGGCCAGACATTTTTAAAACCCTCTCAGGGAAGAAAGACGCTGGAGCCGTGATGCCATGCTTTGATTATGCTCCCAAAGTAGACCGGGCTCTTTTTGAGGCCTGATCGATAACGTTCTATAAAAAATGAGCAGTCAAATGTACTTACATGCCACATCACCAGGAGAAAAAAAAATACAGCATGGAGCAGGCAAGGTGCTCTTAAAAGGTAAAAGGATTACAGAAATGCAGAGCAACATGCTTTTTTTTTTGGTGGGGGAAGGGAAAGAATTCTACATCCATTCACGTGAAAGAAAGAGCAGTGACCTTCAGTTTCACAGAAAATGGCGCATCTTTTTCGTGCATTCTTCCTGTGACTTGTCCAGAAGATTTTCTTACAAATTTGGACAAAAAAACAATGCAAGACCTCCATATGATAGTAAACAAAAGCAACTTTTCTTTTACACAGTCAAAATACAAAGCAGCATAATTAATCCATTTCACGCTGATCTTCTGCTCAACCGTTCTTAAGGATTTTGCCACAGCCTCACTCTACATCTCTGATGCTGCGGCGCACGGACAGATATGCACAGAGACGCACGTCAAGTGCTTCCCCTGCATGCCCTGGCTCAGAGGGCAGGGTTAAACAGCCAGAGACACATCGGCCGCCAAAAACGCAGCATGAATAAGTCACTGAGCCACTCTGAAAGAGGAGACCGGTGCAGCAAGTCTAGCAGGGCATGACGGGAGCAAGAGGGGCTTCTCCTCTAAAGCGACCTCGGAACTGACAAAGAATCCAGACCACGACAGCTTAGCGCCTGACTAACTTAAAGAAGCCAAAAGTATTTTATCAGCTGTTAAGTTTGGGTGTGGCACACACGAGAGAGGAATGGGCTGCTATCTGGAGGACGAATCTAACACAGAATAAAACACAGGTAAGGGAAATAGCCAAGTGCTCATTCAGCAGTGAGGTAGACAGATATGGAAGCGAAGCGAAATGGGGAACGAGAGACAAAGGGACGGGGAGAAGTGGCGGTATCGAACATGTTTGCGGAGGCGTATTGTGGCTGTCGCTCAACTGTCGCCTGTGTGAGTATGTGTGCTGAGCACTGGCAGTCTTACAGAGCTTGATTAAGAGTAGAGATTGGAGAAGTGTGTGTGTATGTGTGTGTGTATTTGTCTGTGGGCAAACAGACCTACACTGTTTTACTTTTCCGTATTACTTGTCTGTCACTGCACCAAAGCCTTGTCTTTGTACGAAATAAGGGCAAGTGAAAGATACACATGTAACTCCACCTCGAGTTTGTCTTCACTGTCATTCACTGGCCAAATAATAATAGAAAGTGAGCAGAGTGGAATCAGACGCCACCCTGCTTCACCCCTCTTCCCCATACAGTGTCTACCCCGCTTAACGTATGGAAACAACCCATTTAACAAAATAATTAACACAGCTGTTAGTGACCTGCTGACCTAAAGGGAGTAAGGGCCTCCCGTGGGACTCTCCTGCTTGCTCGCTCTTGCTCTATAAATGGCGTCGTTATTCATCTGCAAATGACTGTAGAGTTCATTTCAATTCAGCAGCAATTCCCTTTTCCGTTGAATAAATGTAGAGAGAGCTTGAAGTTAAACACTTTCATGTATTAACTCAAGAGATTCGCATAATGCTGATTGTGGTAAAATGTTGACACAGAGGATTGAAGTCTGTACCACACACAGGAAAGGAGAGAGAACAGGAGGGAGGAGGGGGAGAGAGAGAGAGAGAGAGAGAGAGAGAGGAAGAGTCATGCTGACCCAGCCAGATGTGCTGGAAAGATGCTCTGCAACCGAAATCTCAATTCTTCACACATCCATCCCCAAGCTGTCTTTCTCCTTTCAGCTCTCTGTTTCTTTATAGAAAAGCAGTCACGCAACATTTTATCAAGCAGAAAACACACCACAATACAGCACACAGTGCACCACAACAAAATCTGACCTCTGCATTTGACCCACCCGTGAAGGAGCAGTGGGCAGCTAACAAGAGATCAATGCTTGGGGGCGGTACCTTAAGTACCTCAGTGATACCTTTACCAGTCCTGGGATAGGAAGCAGCAGCCTTCCGATCACAGGGCGAACCCTCATCGTTACGCTATCAACTAAACTAAACTAAAGATGTGGAATCAGTACACACTTATTTATTAATTCGCGGCCCCAAGCACTGCTCCCCGGGCGCTGCCTTTGTTAGCTGCCCACTGCTCCTTGGGATGGGTCAAATGCAGAGCTCACATGTAGTTGTGGTGCACAGTGCGCTGTACCGTGGTGTGTTCACAATGACAAATAATCACTCACTAATATACACAAGGTAATCAACAAAATTAAACCTAATGCTATGTTTTTGCAGATGTTTCATAGTTGCTTTGTTCTAACAGGAAACGTCTTTTATCCCCAAAAGGCTCACTGCAGGAAGTGGGGCAATGGTGCGCAAGCCTGCCAACACAAACACAAAGCCAGCATGTTACTCGTAATGGCGTCCTCAAAAAAAAAAGGCAGAGAAAAAGGCAGCAGTAAGATGTTAGTGACCCGACCCCTGGCCTTATGGACCAACAGTAGTAAACCCCCCACCCCCAAGCTTGTGGCAAGAAAGAATACAAGAGTGGTGTATAAGAGAGAGATGTGACACACAAGTGGAGGAAGGGCTCCACAGCCCAAGGGCGACATCTTCTCCCCTCCCTATCAGGAGTGGTGACCTGTTAGGGATGAAGACACAGAGCCTGGAGAATTATCCAAGGAGGAGAAAAAAGAGCATCGGGAGGATCATGCCTCTATTCTGGGCCAGTGAGGGCAGCACTTAGTGCTGGGAAGCTCTTACAGGGAACTATGCGAGTGGGAGGCCTCGAGGGCCGTCTACCAACACAGGAAAAAGTTGCACGCTCCATAAACCTGGCACTGAGAGCTATTATACGCCCAGGAGTTTTGTAGAGCGTGTAAAAGGATGGCCGTTGTGGGGACATAAGTGTACTGGGAATATCAGACCTTTTATGTCGAAAGGTTTAAGGTTCGAAAGGCAGACATGGCTTTTTTCTCCACAAAAGGATGTTCGGAACTGGTGGTTATCTCCTGCACCATACAAGGCGAGCTCAGCGGGTGGTGCAGGTGCATGTGGCGGATTGCTGATTGACAGCACAAGTTCTCATTGCTTGACAGGATCCGGGCCTGATGTTCACCCTCCTAATCAACACTGTTCATTTGCAGATATTCATTAGTCAGTACCACAGAATGCCACGAATGGCTCACGACGCTGCGCTGCCACCTCTAAAACGCCTCAGTGTGGGAGCATTGGCTCGAAAAGCGCTGCAGATTTTCAGGTTTATTTCAGGTATAATGGAGAGGGAAGGGTGCTGGTGCAGTGACAGCAAAAAGCCGAGATGGTGTGGGAGCTTGTTTTCGTATGTGCGATGGGTTGATGCAGAGGCAGACACGCTTGGGTTTCTAAGCTGTCAAGCGTTTGTGTTTCTTAATTACTGAACGCTCTCCTCTGGCCCCACTCTGAATCACTGAGTACTAGAGTGTGACAGACAGTGTGGCAGCCGTAGCACAGCTTTCGGGGGTCAAAGATGTGTGTGTGTGCGTGGGTTGATATATTTAGAGAGTCTAGGAATTTAAGCTTGTAAAAATTGTCCAAATCCTCCTCTCAGCTTCACATGATTTCAGCTGATTTTTTGGGGTCCAAGCACGACATGCTTATGGACCCCTCTTGTAACTGTTTTATTTCTTCTTCTTTTTCTTCTTCTTCTTCTTCTTCTTAGGGTGGCGCGGTGGCACAGTGGTTAGCGCTGCCTCCTCACAGCGAGAAGGTCCTGGGTTTGAGCCCTGGGTCAGTTGTAGGGTCTTTCTGTGTAGAGTTTGCTTGCTCTGCCCATGCCAGAGGTGGGCAAAGTAGCTAACTTCGTTACTTAAGTGAAAGTACAGATACCACTAGTCAAATGTTACTCCAATACAAGTGAAAGTTGTACAGTCAAATTTTTACTTAAGTTAAAGTACTGAAGTACTTGTTTGAAAAAATACTTAAGTATTAAAAGTACGTCTTCTTTCACCACATTGTTGCATTATTGCCACAACACTTAGAACACCTAAGGCCTCTGACGAACTTGTAGAAGCTGTAGAATAAGGAATTGGTAGAATGTTCCTGAATGAAACACAACTTAAACTGGTAAAGAAAACCAGTCATTAGTTTATTTTATAAATTAATTGTAAGACTACACACCCCCACAAAACAACATGGTTCTGACACAGCTCTGGTAGCATGTGCACACATATATGTGTATGTTAATCAGGAGGACAGTGCAGTAGCTGTAAATGCAGCTCAGAACATGAAAATCAACATTCAAACCTGCTTAAAACCCAGCTCTACACCTCTAGCGTCATGACTTTCCAACAGCAACAATGTTTTAATCAAGACAAAACGGCAGAACTGTCTGAGCTCGGTTTTATAGTTCCAGTCTACAGGCGTGATGTAACCCTACTGATTACTGATAGACTGTCACCCGCCAAACAACCAATCACCTTTTAGATAAGGGGGAATAACATCCACTTTATCCCCAGATTTGAAAGAAACGAGTAGTGAGAATCTTGATAGAAATGTAGTGAAGTAAAAAGTACAGTATTTGTATTTAAAATGTAGGTGAAGTGGAAGTCATAAGTTTCAAAATAAAATACTACTCAAGTGAAGTACAGATACTCAAAAACTCTACTTAAGTACAGGACTCAAGTAAATGTACTTAGTTACTGTCCACCTCTGGCCCATGCTCGCGTGGGTCTTACACAAATGAATAAATTAATATTATTATTTTCTCATACAAAACCGATTGTGCAGCTTGAACCCTAGGTCACAGAAGGCTGAAAGTAGTAATGCTGTGAAACTCATAGTGATCGGCCAATAACTGGGGCTGTAGCAAAGGAAAAAAGCATTTTGACCACTGGGGGGACGCTTTGAGGGCACTTATGACATCACATAAATTTAGAAAACCGCCCAATCCTTATATGAACACTGATAGAGATTAGTTCTCTATTAGACTTATAACTTATTGAAGCTGTCATAACAAAAAAGAAGCTTCACTACCAAGTCACAAATTTCTATTTGCGTCTTTGATTCTCTTTTCTACGTCATTTCACTTCATTGTTCTACAAGTTTTTCAGCTGCGTCCTGCTGCGTCCACCGTCAATCACACCGATTAAATTATTCATCGTACACGACTTCCTGAACTTACCATAAATCCTGTTATTTGTATTTGCTTTTTCTCACTTTGCATTACCCATTTCCAGAACCTGTCTATACCGTTTTGGATTTACCATTTAGGAGTAATGTCCAAATATGATGCATGCAGGGAATTTGTTCACCTGATCTTGTGTATTTAGTGGAGATCTATAAAGGCCAGAGAGTTAATGACCCTGCTGGTCATTCGCGGGTCATTATGCAGTGCAGGGTTAAATACTTAATGATGGCATCAATTTGAGTCATTTACAATTACAGAGATTTAAGCTAAATTTAGATGAGAGGATGGTACAATCCACAGAGGCAGAAACTTTTAAAAATAAGCCTTTAGAGGATCTCTGCTGTAAGTATGATTAAAGACCTAGATGGCCATGAATAGTAGGGTTGGGTAACTTTCACATCTGAACCGATATTGGTACTGGTACCAGTACCTGGTGTACTGAACAGTACTTAATTTTGATACCTTGCTCTTAGAGCTGGGAGATACGAACAAAAACATTATCACAGTATTTTTTGTCATATTGATCGATTTCGATAATTATCACGATGTATTGTCATATTGTGTTTTTGGGGGGGATTCTTATACAGATTGAATAAACAAGTTAAAATAATCATACAATATTAAACAAATAATTTTCAACAAATTTCTACTTGAAGCGCTCTGAGCATTGCAGCAAAAGGCGCTAAAGGCGCTTAGCACTTGTAACGGCAGGCGGGTGAACCCAAACGCTGAGTCAACAGAACCAGGTCGCAGGCACAGGGGAAATTGACAAAATGTAGAGAGTTTATTCACCCGAAGGTCAGAACCAGAAAACACAGTCCACGGAGCAAACGAATCCAAATCGCCTGAGGCAAAGGGGTAGTCCAAAAACAGAAAGCAAGGGTCGAAACGGAGGCAGGCAAACACAAATAACGCTCGGTAAGTCGCACTAGGCATAACAATACTTCACGCGGAACGGCTGCAAACAAAGGTTTTAAAAACGGTTGAGATGGATATGATAGGCTAAAATTCTGGTGATGTTCATCTGGTAAGCTGAGGTCGTTGTGAAGGTCTGGAACTGGAGCCCTGGTTAGATGGCCTTTCGGATGAGATGGAGTCCTCCCTTGGTCTGGGCTGAAACTTCACAGGACTCTTAGGATTTGTTTTAAAAATAGCCGCTGCCGAAGAACGGCAAAAAAGAGCTGTCAACACCTCACTTCCAGAGCGCTTTCTCGGTGCTTGTTGTTGCTAAGTTACGAAAAGCCTCATTGGGTACTTTCACGTTCGTATTTTATAATTTTTTTCCCCATGCAGACGTAGTCAAGGCGGGACGCATTTGTTGTCAAAGCGGCCGCCGTGACTATAAAGCGCTGCGGGAGACCCTGCATTTTCATCCCGTCCTGGTTGCCCGACATCTTTTCTTAGGGCCGCGATACTTAACGCTACGTGACGGGTGCGCTTTGGACGCAAGCAGTGTACTGACTAAACTTCCGCGCGTACTTTTTTTAATCTTGAGGACTCCAACAGATGGCAGTGTACACCATAAAAGCCTCCAGTCCGCCGTTAAGTGACAGAAGAAGAGGAAGAAATAGAGGCAGTGCGAGAAAACATTTTGCTGTGAAATGAGGGAAGGGAAAGATAAAAATGATTTGCATTCGGATGTTACAAAGGTGTAAAAAAGACGGCAATACCGTTCAGCCGTGTTGATGGTAAACAACGATGCTGACGTCACGTGGCAAAACGCTGCCGCCCCAATTTTTGCTGGTACTGCAACTCTCATAAATTTCGGACGACATGCTCAGCGAACGCGTCAAGAGAAAGCTGAGAACGTGTGGCAGCCATGATGCGTGCGCATAAGCGCTCTGAACGTTAAGTATATCTCGGCACGCGACCACTTTGCTAATGTTTACCACGCGGCTTAAATTTGCATCATTGGCTGCGATTGGCTGTTGTGCTGACGTTATGCCAAGCTACGTGATTGGCCAAAGATACTGTCTATCTCAAGGCGCTGTCGCATAGTGGGCAAACAAGTGTGATTGAATTTTATAGCTTACATTTATCATCGTTATCATCACATTTTTCTCGATAAAATATCGAGATCGTTTTATCGCCCAGCACTACTTGCTCTGAACATGTAATACCTGGTTTGTATCAACATAATAAATACAGTAATAATAAATAAGCCCCAAACTAGACAATTTCAGACATTTCTTATGTTACAACTACAATAAAAATATTATAGTTTTTATTAATAACAACAATAACTAGAACAGATAGATCACTAATCACCTAAAGCTGCAGTGGAGCTTTTATCGACGGCGTCGGTTCAGCGTTCCCGATGTCGATGCTGGCTGTAGGGGTTATTGTCAGTGCAGGCGCCGTAGCTTTAATGGCCTGTGTCCACGAGCGCTTTCTCGGTGCTTGTTGTTGGTAAGCTACGAAAAGCATCATCGGGCACTTGTTTAACGAGGTGTTTCCTCAAGTTGGACGTGTTGCTAGCCCCAGTTCTGCATTTTACGTGGTAAATGTTGCACGTTGCACCGTCTGCGTCGATTTTAATAAAGTGCAGTCACACAGTCGAGCGCTTTCGGCTTGTCGTCATGTTTTCAGTTTTCCGCGCATGCGCTTTCTTCCCCTGGCAACCGTTGTCATGGTAAACAAAGCAACCACTATAGCTTAAATAGCAAACGGAAATTGAACTGCAGTAAATATCTATTTCTATCCTACTGCTGCTGTAAAGTTAAACTGCATTGAAACGCTTAGATGACTGATGATTCATGTTAACCTTTCACTCAGTTCCATTCGTATGTCCCGCTCACCTCGTGCACGCCGCTGCTGATGAGCGTGTGAATGTACAGAAATTTGGCACTGTTTGATTTGAAGTGAGGCAATACCCGGTAGTAACAACATCATTCAGTCGGTATCTTTAAAAGTACCGAACTCAGCCCTAATAAATACTCACGTTGCTAAAACAATGTATATAGTGACAGAAAGTTAGGCAAATCATTGCTTTGCAAACTCCAGTATCATAAATAAGTGGAACAAAAATTCCCTTGACCAAAAACCTGCAAGCAGACCACCGTGGCTCATTTTGAAATCTATGCCAGTCTGCGTAGTTGTTTGTCTGCTGGGTTAAAAGCTGCGTTCTCTATAGCCATCAGACTAATGACACGAGTGACAGAGAGAACAGCTAATGACTGGAGCGGAGCTGTGTGAGCATGTCTGCTTTCCCCATGTCATGGCTGGGGACATACGCCTGTGCTCTTTGTATCGCCCCCATCTCCGATTTCGCTCTCTGTTAGCCGGCCTGTCAATCAGGCTGGCGATCCTGTCACTCATCAAGGTACTTCGCATGATTGCCAATACAAGTGTAAGTGGCATGCTACACTTCTCCCGTGTGTGTGTGTGTGTGTGCGCGTGTTCAGTCATGCTGAGGGGGGCAGCTTCATCTGTCAGACGCTCACGTCCGGTGAATGACCATGACAGTTCAGCTCAGAGGCACACGCCAGTGCGCACGCATCGCCTCACGCGGCCGTGTGCAGAGACCAGCGTGTTGGGATTAGTTGCCCTGACATTCAGACACGACACAGTTTTATACTTTTACAAAATGTGTCGTCTCCAAAGGTGCAGTTTGAGGTTGGGGGGAAAAAAACGACATTGGATTCAGTTGTGTTATTAAAGTCAAACACCATAGAATGTTTGTTTTATTGGCTGTCTGGAAAACCTTAACCATCGCCTGTGATTATAACAACATGCACAGATGTTCGGTAAAACATAAGTGCTTTTCCGTTTGTGACAATCATATATATATATATATATTTTTTTTAATTTTATTTATTTTTTTTTTTATTTATTTGCAGCTATTTAGGCTTGTTCCCAGTATGTTCCTGCGAATACACACACACACACACACAAGTTGAGCTTTCTACAAAATAATATTTTACTTTTTTTAAATTGTAGCCTACCCAGAAAGGCTAAAATACTAAAATAAGTACATTAAAATGAGATGAGAGGCACTTTAAAAGATAGGAATTGATACCAAGACAGCAAGACAGACGTAGACTGGGCAAGCGTAACGTCTGAGGGAATGTTCTGGTTGTTGTGTTGTTTTGTGTGTCACGGCAGCTTCCATGATGGCCCTGTGGTAAATGTCACAGTGGCCTTGGGAGGTGGTCTTCTCTGGAGGGTGACAGGATTTGGAGGGACAGCAGTGCAGACCCCGAGGACCAGGCTGGAGAGCCTCTGAACATGTTGTTTACTCCCAAACACACACTTAACAATTAGCTCCTGCTCTGTTCCTCACCTTAAAGGTTAAATTATAGATTTTTTTCAACAAGTTAAAATAGGTCTATGAGCTACACTAAACATGTCTCTGATGTACACTGCTGTAAACACCTCTCAGATTAGGTATTTTCACCTGCTTTTTACTCCTCTATTTCAGTCCCTTTCAGAACAGGTTGTTTCTCATTAGTATTCCTAAATGCAAATGAGCTGCTGCTGCCCACACACGCCCCTCACTCCGGAACTGGGGTGTAGAAAGCACGGCGAGAGTTTACCTCACATGAAAATAATAATCCACGTGGCTGCTGCTAACAGACCATCCATACAGCCATACACAACTCAACACAACTCTCCGCCACTAGACTTCTTCACTGTGATTCCTACACTAGCGCTGGGGAGAATACGTGGCGGATCAGGAAGTGCTAGCAGTTCTACCTGGTGGGCGGAGCTTCTAAGATAGGAGGGTGGAGTTATTCAAATGTCCCCTACTGTGACGTAGAAGTAGGGGAGAAACCTAAACGGCTCAATTAAGCACAATATTTATGACATTCCTAAATGAATACTAACACTATTAACAATTTTTTAAACCAAACTTTCTGTGTAGAGGCAGTACACACCCAAATGGATGTCCAAAGAACAGAAAAAGTGACTTTTTTCATAATATGGGACCAGACAGACCTAATCACCTATTTTCAACTGTAATAGTTTAACTGAGCTGAAAGGAACAATGCCCGACAGCAACACTGGAAAGACTGGGGAATGCTTGTGGGAACAAAATACACACCAGCACCGGCCAGAAGCTGGTCTATTATTATCTTTTCCTAGCATCACCATTAATGTATCAGTACGCAATTCTAACAAGATAGGTTGGTAAACGCATCTCAAAGCTTTCCAAAGCTCCTTAAGCTGTAGGTGGTCACAGCGTGAGCATTTGCAATGATTACATACAATCGAACTACCAAGATTCCTCTGTGTCCAGGATTAATATATATAAGTTTGAAATCACCTTCCAAATTCCTAAGATTTCAAAACCAATCCAACATCAGTGGGATGTGCAGGAAAAACCAAAGTGGTCCATGGATGCCCACCACACTTACAGGAGCTAAAGGATCTGCTGTAAAATTCCACAGGAGACCATCACATGTCTTGCCAATTCAGGCCTTACTGGACCAGAGCAGTTTATTGCAGCATAACGGCACCTGTACTATAAATAAATAATTGCAGTAGGGAGCGAGAAATAACATTTTGCATGCACAAACCAAAATGTCCAAGAAAAGTCCATAAAGCAATTCATTCACTGCCATTCAATACTGTTTTGTGGCAAGGGTCTTCTCTGCGTTGTTCATGCTTGCTGGAATTTACTGACAAAATGTAAGTCTATGTAGCTATCAAAACCTTTCCTCCCAGTGCAGAGACATCTTTAATGAGCCATCTTCATAATGCCTTTAGAAGGGTTTTATGTCTGGTTTAATTGTTGATGTTGTGTTCTTAAATAGACTTTTAAAAAACAGAACACTTAGCTAAGTATACAGTACATTAACTTCTCATCCCAGGGAAGAAAAAAGGTTTTAGATACTTAGATATAAAACACAAAATACAGTCAGTGGCCATTCAACATCCACTTTTCTATCCTTTCTTTGAACAGCCATTTGTAGTTATAACTAACAATTTAATCTAGGCTCATGACTGCTTGCTAGTTGATGTTTTTCAGCCTGTGAACGGGTCTAAGCTTAGTCTTATTTGTCAAGTTGTTCAAATGGGAGTTTTAGCGTTCATCCTGCAGATGACTGGCGAAAAATCTGTTTGCGGTACCAAATTTCCAAACAAAGTGTGCACTGAAAGTACAATGGCACACTTACAAAGTCTAGTCAAAATTCTAGTATCATCCCAATACATTCACTGGCAACATATCTTTGTATTTCACATGTCTATCAGCTCCATAGCAGTTGGCAAATCTTCTCTGGCTTCTGCCAGGCATTTTCATCAGAAAGCTTCAACACGCTATGTTTGTTTTTTCCTCTAATGATGTGTTCAGTGAATGTACTTTTATGTTTCTACAGTTTGATCCATTATTTGTATCTGCATTTGTACTTTATGATACATAAACACAATTGATTTAGATTATTAGATTTTTGAATAAATACATTTTGTTTTAAATGAATTCTTTATACAGGCACAAGGTGGGGAACAACCCAGGGCAGGCGCCAACACACCTTACGACGGGAAATTTAGAGTAGCCAATTAACCTATATAGCATGCTTTTGGACTTTGGGAGGAAACCGGAACACCTGGAAGAAACCCTCGTGAACACAGGAAGAGCATGCAAAGCCCACAAAGAAAGACCACACTCCTCACCACTGCAATAAATTATTTAAAGAAAAAGAATAAAGCTACTTGATAATCACAATATCTGGAAGATCCTCCCTCTTGGAGGTTTTCTTTGATAAATTAAATGATAGTCTTCATTAAAACTCTCAAACCTTTGTTATCAGTCCTCTCATGTGCTTACGGTAGCAATGAATTATTAGACCTGGACCTCTTTATCAGGGACTTGAACTTCCTCAGGATCATTAACCATGGGCGTATTTTTAGAGACCGGGTCTTGGTTTGACCTGACCAGGAAATGGCCGTCTCCGTCATTGACAGCAAAGAGTTAACATGCTAATAACCAAACACTGCCAGCATCAGGAAAGACGGTTACAGAGAGAGAGAGAGAGAGAGAGAGAGAGAGAGAGAGAGAGAAGACCAAGACAACGTAGCTATGAGCCTGCTGTTGTTGTTGTCGCAGTCAGCTTCCATCTATCAACACCAATGGGATTACCATCGATACAAATTAAAAACAAATAAAAGGGGTGCACAAAAGCAATGCCAGGAAATCAGGATCCATTATGCTTTGATTTCTGGTGCGGTGACCCAGAGCTAGTTGGGTCAGGAAGGCAGTGAGCGTGAATTCTAGCAGCCTCATTTCCAACCTAGCGGCCAGTCAATAACCTATTTAATTTAATGTCACAGCCAATGTGGGCCAGGAGTATTGACAAGGACCTGAATGCACCTTGGAAGAAGAAGAAGGAGGAGGGAAAAAAAGCTGTTCCCAGCTGCAAGGACCAGATAAACAGTAAGTGAAAAATTCAATCTCCCCCACCATGAAAACGTCTGACTCCTTATAAATTATTAAACTGTGTGCCCTCCTGTAAAAGTGTATCGAGAACTTCAACTTGACGAACTTAATGCCTGGAATTTGAAGGGGCCAGAACAGAACAACAATTCCCAGCTGCGATCACTCGTCAGTTGGCCTGGCCTTTTCCTCCTGTACAGCTCAATCAGGCCTTGCCCTTTACCACTGTCTCTGGGCACCCTATGTGAAACAGCAGTTTGCCCACAAACAGAGAAGCATAATGAAGTTCCGTCGGTCAAAGCATCTACACTGCAACGCATGACGTTTTCGTTCCAGCAGGTGTCTGTGTTTGCTGGAAAAAAAGGCAGAACAAACCAGCACGACATACATAAAGAAATAAATAAGCCCTGTACTGATGCTTTACTTAAATAAGCGAGTAAAATTGTAGAATTTGCTGTACAAGCCTCCAGCATCAAACGTGCATCTCACACACCAGTGTCTACACAGGTGACAATTTGAAGGTGAGTCCTTGTGTCCGGACCCTTTTCACTTTGATGATCCGGCACTAGTCAATAAAGCGTATAATCTTGCAACTGTGGGCCAGTCGATAGCAGTAATGTTGTGTCCAGGAGTTGCAGGATGTGAGAGTGCTGCCTGTTCCTGATAAAGCATTCATTTCCCAGTCCCCTTTGTCTTCAATTTGGACAGGAGCAAAAAGCCCTCGGACCATTTCAATAATTCATCTGTGTGTTTAATGAGCTCCGGTAATCCTCAGCAGCAGGCTGCGGCTGCCTTGCAGCGCTCCGAAATGAACATGATTAGAGGATTACTCTCATGCATTTCTGCATTCATGCGCTAATTTACAAACACGACAATATCTGTCCAGGAGTTTGGCTGCCGTCGTGGCTTTTAAAGATGTGAGCCAGCAGTTTCTTTTTTTTTTTCTAATCCTTTTTTTAATGGCAGACTTCTAAGCTGAGATTTGAAAGAAGCCTTTCAATTCCACTGCTTGGGCTTACATCCCCACTGGGGCAGGACTCCTTTGCACTGCATGCATGACTCAGGACATTTGCTTTCATTTTAATTTTCTTTTTCAGATGAAACTTGCCACTAGAAACACCTAATTTGGTAGGCAATAAATTATTTCAGAACTAATTAATATCAGCCTTAAGAAATACTCTGAGGATGAGGTGTGAGATGTGTGAGAGAGGTGTGCCTGCCTTGGTAATATAGAAGGCGTGAAGTATATCAAAATGTCTCACAGATCTTTCTTCCCGCTGTTCCCTCCCCCCAGATCTCTCATCGCTCACCTTGTGCCCTCCACTCCTCTTTGACACTCTCGGAGAAGCCGGACAGCAGCCATTAATCAGAAGAGCTCCTGCCAGCTCTTCAACCAGTCCAGCAAAGACACCAGCGGTACAGCTGACAGGCTTTACCTTCAGAATATGACTCTTATCCAGCAAGAAAAAGAAGCTCTGAGTGAGACAATGAGCGTGAAGGACTGAATGGTGGAGTGAATGACCCAGTAAAAGACAAGAAAGTGAGTGAATGAGTGAGCATGTGAGTGTGAGAGTTAAAGTGGGAGTGAGTAAGTGGGAGGTGGTAGCACCGTCATGTGAGTGCTGGAAACTTTTATGACGGTGATCATTAGACTGAGGGTTTGAATCCAAGCTCCATTGCACCCTTAAGCAAAGCTGTAATATCAAGTTACTTCAGCGAGACGGCCCCTGTAATTTGAGGATATAAGTCACTCTGGAAAAGGGTGTCTGGCTCTGAATTTGACAGAATGAATAGTGGTCTTAATGGAATAATATGCATATGGATGTCATGGTGTGGGTGTACTGACGAGGAGGACGCACTTGCAGAGTGTAACGAAACAGGTTTATTTCCAGGAAAAGGGCAGGGCTCAGAGCAAAAAAAAAAGGGAGGAAGCAAAACCTCAAGCGGGCAACATGGTGGCACAGTGGTAAATGCAGCCGCTTCACAGCGAGAAGGTCCTGAGCTCGATCCCCGGGTTGGCCGTAGGGCCTTTCTGCATGGAGTTTGCATGCTCTCCCCATGTTGGCGTGGGTTTCCTGTCCAAAGCATGCGATGTAGGTCAATTGGCGACTCTAAATTAGCCCGTAAGGTGAGAATGGGAGTGTGATTGTGTGAGTGTCTGTGTGTCCTGCGGTGTGTTGGCGCCTGCCCAGGGTTGGTCACCACCTTGTGCCCGTAAGTTCCTGGGATAGGCCCCGGTGCCCCCGCGACCCCAGGTGGGATTAATGTAGTTCAGATAATAAATGAATGAATGAATGAATGAAGTTGCTCTGAATAAGAGCGTCTGTTAAATGTCGTAGATGTAAATGACATGCACTTTGTGCACAGACAGTTTAGCAACTGCAAATAAAGAAAAAACTGAAAAACATGGTCGGCTTGAGAGAAGAGACATATGCACGTACATTCACTTGTAAACCTCGTATTAAAAAAAGAAAAAAAAACATCAAGAAAGTCTAATGTAGCATAAACTGAGATCACCCGTGATTCAAAATCCCAGTCAACAACAAAACTGCATTATCTTTTGGTACGCTGTATGCTGTGGTGTCTGTTCATGATTAATAACTTTAAGTGACACTAAACGTGGCAGGGAAATGCAGACCTTCTTCCCCTTCTATTATGACCAGCCAAGTTGTGAGATAACAGTGTAATCCAAAAGAAAGTAGAGTTCAGCAAACCATGTGATTTAATCATAGGTGGGCTGCAAATTCATTACACTTTCCATATTCAGCACAATTAGGCTAAACGGCTTAATTAGTACTCACTGTGCAACAACCTCACTGCTAACTATCTAGACATGAATCTTCATTTGCATTCATATCCAGTTACTCCTCCCTCATTAAACAGTCACAAATTATCAAGTCGTAATTAACTATAGGAAAGGGTGACACCTCGTTAATTTCAGTGTTCTAATTGTGCGCTGGCAGACAAGATCAGAAATTAAATTCACATATACACTCACCAACCAGTTTATTACACACACCTGTCGATAAGTATATAGAAATGTATCTGTCTGTCTATGTATCTGAAAGCATGTCTGGTCAACTATGGTCAAGGATAAAAGGGTAAAGGTAAATCAGGACAATCTAAACTAACTGTCTGTTAGTTAGAGTTGGGGACAAGACCACCTAAACCGAGACTAAGACAAGACCAAGACCAGAGTGTGTCGAGACAGAGTCGAGACAAAGACTCTGAAGGGCAGAGACCGAGACAGAGACCGGGCCAATGCACGTTTTACACCACATGACAAATAAGTGGAAGATGTAAAGCCTAAGCAACATTAAAGATGTTTATTCAATATTCATCTCTTACATATCTATAATAATGTAATCTATAATCACTTCACTGGAAGCAGTTATCCAACTGATCACATCATATGTTAAACTCAACACTCAGTGAACACTCCTCAAGACCAAACTCACAGTTTTATTGGCTGCAGAGTTGTTATTATGCAGAGACATTCTATGGCTTAGTGCTGTGAAGAAAAATAAGGTTAGTGCAGGTGGAAACACTTCTTTATCCATTTGGTATCTATCTGGATACAGAATAAAACTATTTGATAACAAATAGCACATTTTTCCATATTTATAATTTCCCTATTGATTACTCTCATTAACATTATCAACATTATAACATGGAATAAAATATAACATTGTAAAATGGAAAAATAATATTGATCCGTTGAAAATGAAGAACTACTAAAGTTTTTGGTCATTTTGAGTGGATCTGGACTCATTTTGGTCTGTAAAATGAGTTGCTTTTGGCCTTTCTGGAAGAGAGCTACATTTTTGCACATGATGGCGTTCCATATGAGAGTCCAGCGCTAACACAAGTGTTTACATCACGAATAATGTAATTAATGCCTTTTTACACAATTACTTCAGTTTTACTCAGAAATTATTTCACATACAGAGGAATGAATATAATCTGTGGTAAGTTGAAAGTCTTGTGATTCTGACGATATGTGTGTGGTTTCTGTAAGTTAAAGGGATTCTGAGTTATTAAAACACTAATTAATAAACGACGCAAAACGCCTGCGTCGGTCTCAAAGAGTTTTAACAGTAATATTCTCAGAGTTGTGGTCTCGACTGGTCTCCAAATAAAATCCTGAGTCCTCTTTGTCCGAGTCCGTGACAAGACCGAGTACAAATACGACCGAGTCCGAGACAAGACCGAGACTTTTCAAAACTGGTCTTGAGACTGGTCTCGTGTACCACAACATACTAAGACAAGTGATGAGTAATGCTGCTAAGAACATCAAGTAAGCTGGACTGTTCATTGCCAAAACGCTGAAGCCTAGCCTACAGCTGTAAAATATGAAATTACACTGTATTTTTGCTTGTTCCTATACTGTAGAGACAAAATAGGTGTCCCTATGTCTGGGAAACATACTCATCATAAAATAACCTTGGGTTTGAGGAATGTACTTTTATATTAAAACTTCTTCTTATTCTTATTCTTATTCCTATTATTATATGGCATTGAAAAACCAAATACATTTGATTTTTTGGTTCCATCTTCTTAAATAAAATAGCACATCTTCACCAGGGTATCTGTATGCTCCACAGAAAGCTTGAACCTTAACTTTTACTTTCATTAGTTTTCTACTTTTTTCTTGCTTGCTTGTCCCTTATACAAACACCATCCTGCAGAGGAGTCAGCAGACACCAATGGATTCCTTAACCCCGCAGTGTTCTTTTTCTCAATGGCGGTTTTTGTATTTGCTTTTAATTTGTATCGATCCTTCTCTCAGGCTTCAATTTTACTGATGTCAAAAAGGGTGAGGGAGCATTACAATGTACAATGTTTTTTCTCCGCTCTTATCGGGTGGGAAATGAAAAGCAAATGGCACCTTTGTGCTGGTGTGTGCGCCCGCCTGGGCTGACGGGGCTTTGAAGCATGGGGCAAAATTGAAAAGGTCACGGGTTCACCTGGCTGGACAATGACAGGCCTCCCCTTCCTCTCCTGGGAAGATTAAAAGAGTCAGCAAGATAACGGCGGGAATCAGCCACTGTCACTTTTTTTTTGCGGGTCACCCGATTGAACGCAGCAGAAGCGCTGGCGCTTGCCAAAAAGACAGAGGGAAGGCACGAGATAGGCAGAAGCGCTTAGTTGTGCTGACCTTGAATTGATCCACAGCCTTCGAACTCTTTTGTCCCTTGTTTTGTAAGAGGGAGCTGAAGGCAGACAAAACAAATCAATAGGAGAGCAATGAAAGGATTGGTGAAGGTGATTGAGCAGGATATGACAACAGACTGCTTACTTGAGTATTCACTTTTCTTCCACTCAGGCTGCAATGGTTTTTTCCTCCGGAAGCCAAGTTTCTACAATTTTAGAGTAGGTTATTTTTGTCTGAGCAGAGGGAGTTGGCATTCAGAATCATTTTACACCATCATTATATCTATTAAATCTTGTCTAACTGACTGCTTTTTTTTGCTGTATTTTTTTGCCTTTTTAGTAAGTGAGGGGAATCATGCAACACTCCCACAAACATACTAAAAATGAGTGTTTCTGTATATACCTCATTCTGCTGGCCTTGGATGTTTGTATGTATTGGATGTATTGTACTGATTTTAGAAAAAGTCTTTGAGTTTTGAAGGTCTCGTATCCATCCCTACTAACAGGCTTTCCCCCTCTTTGAGTGAATTTAACAGCCTTGAATTAGCTGTGCATGCAATAGTAGCTGAGATTCAGGATCTTAGTTTTAGCTGCTCACCAGTTTGTAACGATCAAGTTATAAAAACGTTATAAACTGGCTGTTTTGCCTCTCCAGCTCGGCCACAATTTCACATTAACACTGAACAAGTCTAAAACGCTGATTGGAAACAAATGGATCTTAAGGAACATTTTTAATACTTTAAGACAGTTCCCAAGGTTGACATGCAATGCCAACAAACGCTATAATTAGTGCTAATATTCAGTAGCACTAGCTACTGAAATCAGAATTTGTATTGTGAGACAAATCATTAGGAACAGATGTCAGCATTTAATCTAAATGGACAATGGAAGTAGTATTTCATATGGTATATCTCATCTTTACATAGAAACCTGCCTCAAGCTGCTGTTATACTAAGGGGAGCACACTGATGATAGGTATTATTTATTTCATAAATCTCCTAACATCACTACTTGTAAGAACATATACTTTAGAGAGCAGTGCCAGCTGCTGCCTTAAACGGCTTCTTCTTTATTTATAGACTCATTCCCAAACCTGCATTTCAATATTTATGAGGGTTGTATGAAGCCTGTTTGACTGAAACCCAAAATCCTAGAAAACAAGAAACTGAAGATTACACTGAGGAGCACGTTGTTGATCTTGAGGTTTTCAATTACTGTTTCAAAAGAGGTGTGAATACATTTTCTAGGCATGAGGTATGTGCACCTGTGGATGTGGACATGCAAAACTTCAATTGTCCGGCCCGTTATTTATTAGAGAAGCTGTCCTCTGCTATTACCACATGATAGAAACCCTCATTACTGACCTTATCACTTCCTTCCTCCTACACACACACACACATACCACCCTGGCAAGGTAGACACACCATGCAACTCACACAAAACTCCAGCTGTGAGGGCTAGACATGTAAAATCACACACTCACACACCTACCTATGTATTACTATCTTCATGAGGTCCTTCCATAGACTCCCATAATGACTAAAGAAACATAATTTTACACCTACACCTAATCCTAACATTAACCTCAACCTCAGTAACCAAGAGCACATCTTTTACCTCTTTTAGTTTCTCAAATAAAACAAGCACATTTTCATTTTCAAGTCATTTTTCCTCATGGGGACCTCTCAAATGTCCCCACAAAGCCCAAAAAAACTGACAAAAGTGATTTTAGGGGACAAAAGATCCCCACAATGCGATAAATACATGGCCACACACGCACACACACTAAAATAAATAAATAAATAAATAAATAACACATATACTTCAAGCTGTGAGAGTCAGACAAATCTATAGGGCGAATACCTCCAAAACATACGCATGCATCTAGAATTTGTTACTGGAAAGATGGGTGGACTAAGCTTTTAAAAACGCAATACATCCCTCTGCATGTTAATTACTCTTTATATTATAAAAGAGAATTTTTAAAGTTCAGCTCCTGGCAACGTCCCTTCCCCTTCTCCCTGGCCGAATGCACCAGTGGGGTCCACAGCACTGCCCAATCCTGCCGCTTCTCTCCTGGCCCCATGTTTGAATTACCGGCTTAAATGACAGCTCTGCCTTGCAGTCTTGCTGAGAGCCCGGCACTCCCGTAGATTCAAAGGACCGGTGAGCAGCCAGCCAGTGGCTGTCGGTGGGGAGACAGGGGTGTGTGGCAGGGAGATAACTCGCTCCGGACGGGCCCTGCGCTGCCCTCCGCTGACAGGCTTATTAACAGGAACCTGTCGAGGGAGAGCGCCCTATCACCAGAGGAGATCTGTGGCGGGGGGAGAGTTAGAGGAAAAAAATACCCTTATCACCGGGACACCAGGGATTAAAGCCTGGTTCCCTCTGATAAATTAATTATTCCCTCTTATCTGTCACTTTCTAAAGCTGTCAGACAAACCCACCTAAAGCTAGTGCAGACGAAGAGCTCAGGTTTAGAACATTACCTGCCAAAGGACATCCACAGGACGTATACATGTGGCATTTGCGACGAGATGCAGACGCTGCTTTAGGCGTCATGTTAGAATTCCATTTATGGTTACAAAAAATGAATTATGTTAAAGGAATCCCTCAAAAATCCAGAATCCCTTTAACTCAGAATCCCTTTAACTTACAGAAACCATACACATACCATCACCTTAACAGACATTACATTTATTCGTATTTTTTTGTGAGAAATTCTGTGCACAAAAACTGAAGTAATTAGCGCTTGCGACTCTCATGTGGAACGCCATCATGCACAAAAATGTAGTTCTCCCCCAGAAAGGTCAAAAGCAGCTTATTTTATAGGCCAAAATTAGTCCAGGTTGTCTCAAAATTACCAAAAACTTTAGTATTTCTTCATCTTCAGTTTTTTTTTACCCATTTTAGGGAAATATAGAAAAAATAAATATAGAAAAATGTATTATCTGTTATCAAATAATTTCATTCTGTTTCCAGATAGATACCAAATGGATTAAGGAGTGTTTCCACCTGCACTAACCTTATTTTTCTTCACAGCACTAAGCCATAGAATGTCTCTGCATAATAACAACTCTGCAAGCCAATAAAACAGTGAGTTTGGTCTTGAGGAGTGTTCACTGTGGTTTGCTGAGTTTAACATATGATGTGATCAGTTTGGATAACTGCTTCCAGTGAAGTGATTTCCTCATTATAGATATTTAAGACATAAATATTGAATAAACATCTTTAATGTTGCTTAGGCTTTACATTTTCCACTTATTTGTCATGTGGTGTAAAATGTGCATTGGTCGGGTCTCGGTCTGGACTCGGTCTCGCCCCGCCCTGCTCTCTGTCTCATCTCGGCCTCGGCCCTTCAGAGTCTTGGTCTTGTCTCTGTCCTAAGTATTACGCCATAGAATGTCTCTACATAATAACAACTCTGCAAGCCAATAAAACAGACACTGTTCTTATTATTGATAGTAGTTATGTCAAAAGTTTCAACACTTTTATACTAGATAAAGCTAAAAAAAGGTACAGGCGAAGGTCAGTTATTCGCCTTGAGCCCTAAAATTGCTAAATCCGCCACTGTTCACCTCATATCACCTCACATTAAAAAGCAAAGCTACTGTCCAAACATGAACAAGGATTTGGAACTTTCTTCTTAAAAGTATGAAAATATCTTTGCGTTGAATATTTCGATGTGGGAGCAGCCACCACAATGAGAGGGAAGATCCTTCAGTAAACAACATCAGGAGGTAAAAATAAACACCCATGGCTTCAGTCCAGTGGAGACTCAATCACAAAGAGCTTTTCAAACCCCACAAAACTCTCTAGAGCTCAGGCGGTGTGTTTTAAAGAGCGATGCCATGCTTCACTCTCTGCTGAACAATAGCAGCACAGACACAGCCAAGATAGCCTTCTGTTTAATTCATACAAACGGCAATTTGAATTATTAAACAGATCCTTTCATTCAGACAATTAATTGTTCTCTATTGACTAGTGCTAGAACGGAAGATTATTCCCCCCTGGCTAGAATTTACAGAGAATCAGGCCCCACAGATCCCCAGGCGTAATTACAGAAATTGCAGAGCATTTTACAATATAAGACTTATTTTCTGTCATTATGTTGCTTTTGCATAATAGAATACAGCTTTTATGAGCTTATCTTAATTACCCATTTTACGAAAATATTATTCATTCATTCATTCATTCATTTTCCTTCTCAGCCATAATCCACTGAGTTGTAATCAAAGACGGATCATTAAAAGGAACAGAAAAGGTTTTACAGTTTATACCTAATGTTGCACTGAGACAAACACTGATATCAACATGTCCCTGAGGTGGCGTGCTTCAGCCTTTAACGTTCATAAATTGTGGATTCATGCACGTAGACTACAGCCTCATCACTCCCAACGGAGACATACCTTAGCAGAAAAGCACCAAAGACCACAACTTGCCCCACCTGTTAATGAATACATCAATATCAGCTCCTCGCATGTAAAAGAGAGTAAGACAGATCAAAGGCACCGAGCAATTCCTATGTGGACACTTTCGGTCTCTTGACGTTGCCGCTGTACTTTGAAGATCCAAAAGTCAGTTCTCTGAGATCTTAAGTGGGATGACTGTTCGTGCCAATGTCATAACCTGACCTATAGCACCCTCGGGGGAACCTTACCAACCCCCACCTCTGCCTCACACATCCTCACCCCCAAGGCCCAAACCAGATGCATCTGTTATGACTTCCTCTCATGATTGGCAGCCGAACAGCGCTGAGAGCACCTCGGGCCTGCCGCCATAATGACATATATAAAGGTCGGGAATGCATGGAATATTAACATGCATCATATTTTATTAATCACAATCCATTTCATTTCTCATCAGGGACTTTATGAAAAGAAAACACGAGTTATAAGGAGAAGGGGAATTGATGAGAGAGGAGTGAGGAGGTGAGGCAAGGTCCGTTGACAGAGTTCTGCCAGGAGCCTCGTTATTAAACGTCTGAGCCGGAGGGGGTGTTGAGCAGAGCAGAGTTATGTTATCCCTGCACCCGGCTATTTGCTCGACACCCCTTTGCGTGTTTGTCCTCACACTTGTCACACCTCGGCACTGCTGCGCTCCAGTCGAGCTGAATTAGCAAGACATGACACTCCGTAAAAAGAAGCGCCAGTATCAAAGGGAAGTCAAAGTCGAATCTGAATTAAAGACACTACAGCCCAAATTCTTCGCGACTACGAAATTTAGCAAAATGAGGGTTTATTTAATTGCTGTGCCATCAGTAATGACAAGCAAATACTAATTAAATTTGTGAGCAGGCTGTTGGGTGTGTTAGTGAGATTCTAATAGTAGGTCAGTACAAGCAGATGGGCTTTTAAAGACAGACAACTGTGTTCAGAATTTGGTGACAGCTAACTTACTACATGGAGAGCAGGAACTGATTTTGAAGAGTAATGTTTAAACCTGGCAACAAAAAACAATGTTTTTGACATAAATTCTTTTTTCACTTGCAACAAACATGGTCGTTACAATCTGCTGAACTTTAACGACTTGTAACCTAGAGAAGCAAATATGGAGTACTGAATGTTTAAAGGCATCTGTGCAGGTGTGTCAGCAAATTGGAACGCCACTCTTTACAAGCGAAAATCCTTTCCTTCAAATGAGTTAATTTTGCACATGTTCACTTTGAATAGATCTGCTGATTTTTGCTCCCTGCTCTCTTTAACGGTCGTGAATCTGCCTTCGTCTCAGAAACGTCTTTATCTGTGTCTTGATTACTTTTTCAGTCCCTCGCTCAACAAACCCATAAATGCGCAAGGTGGTCTACAAACAAACACTAAGGCAAACCTCCTCATCTTTCCCTAAAACTGCCAACCCTGAAGCCCAGAAGTCTGGTCCTTCCCCTGTCGGGCAGTTTTGACAGGCCAGCGGTCTGCGATCTCTTCACAGGTGAGCTCCCCTTCCACTCCCACGCTGCTTGGTCAGAGAAGAGCCATTTGAATAAATTTAATGAGCGCTGGAATCCATTAGTGTCAGTGACCTGACCCGGACCAGATGGAGGCCCAAGCATTAGCAGCGCTATTACCTTTAACAAGTGCTGAACTGTGGCTTGGAAAGGCAGTGGGCCTAGGAATCTGTCTGTGTGAGCATGTGGGGGAGGTCGGCTCCTCTAGAGGAGACAGCTGTCTCAAAATCTCACCATAATTCTTCTAAAGGTCAGGTTGATATTGGTATTGAGGCTGCTCTCCATGTTCACTTAAATCTTTGACAGAAACACGTCCACAATGGCTAATTTGATTCTGTGCAAACTCGCCCCGTCTTCACCATTTGCACTTTGACACAGGGTTGAATTTCTGAACACTCAGCGCTCCTATCCACTCAGATTTTATACATATTTCTTTCTAACATTCTCTATTAAGGAGAGGCAGTAGATTATACCATACATACTAACAAGCACGCTTAGAGTTTGATGTAGATTACAAGCATTAAGTGTCATTACACATGTTGATTACCAGCGTTGGGCACATTACTTTAAAAAAGTAATTAGTTATAGTTACTAGTTACTTCTTTCAAAAAGTAACTGACTTAGTAACTGAGTTACAGCATTATAAAAGTAATTAGTTACCAGGCAAAGTAACTTCTGCATTACATTTTTAACAAATGTTCATGTATGTCAAAAATGTGGATCCCCCTCCCCCCTTTGATGGAAATTTAGCTGTATGTTCAATTATTTGTAATAACACTGACTATTAAATATGTGTAATTAATGAAATAGACACTTAAAATAAATAAAAGTCTAAATATAAATAAAATAATACATTTTTAACAGAAAACGTACACAAATCGACACTATTCTAATATCGCTGTGGGACAATGTGAGACAAGACACCTATCAAATTTAATATATCATTGTAGATTTGGTCATTACTATGTATATAATAGTAGAATGATAAAACACAATAGATGTTGTAGAACTTTTCATGTTCATTGCACATCAACAGGCCACAACTGGCGAACAAATAGGTCTAAATTAAATGATGCTTGTACTCTACCTTAGCCCATCATCATCCCTTATGCGGTCGTCTCGCCCCTCACCAAAGAAAAGAAAAAAGCTTTGCCGCTCCTGTAGCTGAGAGCTTGGTCGGATGAAAACAGCTTAATAACAGTAACGCGCCACATGTTATTATCAATAACGGTAACAGCATTGTAACGATGGAAACAGTAATTGGGTAGATTACCCGTTACTGAAAAATGACTTTTTTTTTCAGTAACGCCATTATTTTAACGCCGTTATTCCCATCACTGTTGATTACACAGATTATGCTGACCTACACTCACATCTCACTTTCATCTGAACCAAAAACCAAAAAGGAAGCTTATCAATAATTCCATAACATATTCTATGCAACTTATAGTATGACAACAATTAGGGTGGGGTTGTGGTAGGATACCGAGCTATAGACCAAGGAGGTCGTAGGGTCAAACCGACCAAAAAGCTGTAAACTGTGGTATACTAATTGCTAAAATGCACATACAAGAGCCTTCTGGGTTGTATCATCAGGTTGCCTAATGGTGAACCATCCAAAAATAATAAATAATAAAAAACAAAAATAACATTTATGTCCATTATCCAGAATATTTTTGTCTATTATGTTCATATGTGCAAATAAAAGATTTAAATTTCAAAGGGTCGCCATCAAGCCCAGGAGAATGTGGAGGCGCCACTCTAAACTGTCTCTGCAACATCTATCCGAATCTTTGTATGACCTGTCAAAAAAGTCTGCAAAAAGTGTGCCCCCAGTCCACCTCAGTCTGAACTCTGGACGGATCAGAAAGCTGTTTCCCCTTGTCATCTGCAAGTTCAATGATTACACTTTGCATCACTCAACCTTATAGATGTAAATTCATGTTGCTGTGTGAGTCACTCATTGAGTAACTGGAGATTACAAGCTGAGCACTTGTACCACAGTCATTTTTAAACGCAACTTGTCAAGGAACTAGCTGTTCTTTCTTTATTTTAAGCTGTGCTTTACGCTAGGCACTGGTTCCTTTGCTTCAAATTGAGCTGCACATGAAATTAGTGATAGATTTTGTCTTTAATTCTCTTAACAGCTGCAACAACTGAGATGAATCAGATCTTGCAAAACTAATAACATTCATTTTTACCATGTTTCTTATAAAGTTTACATTTGCTGCAACAATGCATAATTTCATCCAGAACACATTAGTGTTAGCGACTATTAAAAAGATTTTCTCTTGATTCTGTGATGCTATTGGGATGCCTTGTTTTACTGTAGGGCATTATTCATTGTTTGTGTGTATGTGGGTATGTAATGTCCACCCCATGGTTAATACACAAAACTCTGCTCTACACTACATGGGAAGTTCCTGTAACCTGCTCAATATATCAACACAGACAGTTTGGTTTCCACTTCTATTATAGTTCATTATGCCTCTTACAACATCGATACATAATTAGAGTCGATTCATTTATTTACCTGTCACTGCTCAGTATCAGGTAAAACGTGGAAATGTGAAACAGGGGGAAAGGGCAGCCCTATTTTTCACTTCTCTGATATATTCTGGAGGAGGGAGGGGATTCATCACGCTGAGGGATAGGTCAGAAGGGCTAAACTACACAGTGAATAATTTAAGATTCTATTAACATTTAAATTTGACATTGATTTGACACGGCAGAGTCAGGGAGAAGAAGCAGGCGGAGCGAGAGGATGTGCTATGCTAATTGCACAGATGGTTCGTTTTGTCAAACGCCATACTGTGTTGAGACTCACAACTGCTCTTTAACTAGGCGATGGCCGAACTTCGCCTGCGCTTACTCAAGACTTTCAGCACAGGGTTTATAACATCTGCACACCAGTGTTGGGTTGATGGTTAAAAAAAAAAAAAAAAAAGTGCTGCAGTTTTTCTTGTGAAATTTATTTTCCATGAGAAAGTATAAGAGCCAGGAACACAAGGGCAAAGGTTTGGTCTCAGCTTTGGTAGGGACAATACCAACCCCAGATCCTCGCCAAACCCTCCGTCCAACCACTAACCCACTCATACTTTTACACGCACATGCATAGCATAATAAATATGATATGATGACATATTGATGAACAAGTTAATGATTTATTTTATTTCAAATGAAAATTGTAGCAAACGGTAAGGTTAAGTTTAAGTACTTGCAAATTTAACAAATAATAACAAAAATACTGATAAAACAAGCTGATAAAACAAAATTGCTCCTCTGATATTTCTAAATGCCTTAACATTCAAACCTCACCTGAAGCCCTAAAGGTCCAGCTTCTTGTCTTTCAACCTGCTCTTGCTCATTTTACTGGATTTCTGAGTGTCCTATGTAATCAAATAATGTGTTAATGAAAATGATTCATAAACCAATTTTAACATTAGTAAGGACATACCTTTTATCATGCAAATGTATTTGGCCTACGCTACTAACCAAACAACAGAAATTATGTCATGACTGAGTGAATAACTGGGTTTGTTTGGATCCAGTCGTTAACTCAGTCATGACATAATTTCTGTTGTTTTGTAAGTAGCCTAGGGCAAATACACTGTGCTTGAGGTGAGGACATGACTGTAAATTGTGACTGGTAAATTATGAATTTGACAGTCATATCCTCACCTCAAGCACCGATTCATCGACCTGTTCTAGGCTTGCATCTGTAGCCTTATGCTGTCTTTCATGTAAACAAACAATGAATTAATTAGTTTTAACAGTGTCAGCTTTAATAGTAGGCTAGCCTAAGTAACAGGCTACAGTAACACTAATTGGCCTACCAATTTCTACGGCAAAACGGGAGACGGTTAGCATTTTTGCATGAATTGCATGGTTAATGTTACCCCCTGTCATCGACCTGATTGCTAACATCCGCCTGTAGGCTACATTAACACATTAACAATTTTCCACAGTAGAAAGACTGGTGATATAAAACTTTGTAATGATAGGTTTGAATTGCGTGGTACAGCTAAATGGTCCGTGTACTTTTTGGCATTTGAAATTTCGTTTCAGAAGCAAAAACGGAAAAACGAAAATGAAAGGAATTTTCAGATTTAGATTTTTGATTAATGAATAAAAAGAGGGAAAATAACGTATTTTTTTATTCTATGGTAACAACTAGCCATCATAAAGTGATTTAACAAAAATCAGATAGCAACACAGCATGTTAAGATATTGCACATATTAGTTTCAATCAGGTTTGCCAGGTTTCCAGTTATTTTTGAGGCCTAAACTTCTCTGGGCCAGGCAAATTTGAACTTTTCAGTACACATCAGGTACCCAACTACACAGAAAAAGTCAAATTGTCCTGGCCCAAATTGATTTAATACTTTAAAATCAAATGGAAACAATGCATATTATAGTGCACAATGGTATGAATAAGAAGCCAAGTTTCCATGATCATTTTAATAACTTAAAACTCTCTGGGCCAGGACAATGTCACTTCTATGTAAACTAATATGTGCAATATCTTAACATGCTGTGTTGCTATCTGATTTTTGTTAAATCAATCTGGGTCAACACAATTTCACTTTTCTATATAGTGAATATGGCGTTTTATTTAGGATTCATATTCCAAGAGAGGTTTATTGTCAATACAACAATATACACAGTATACAGTTTTCTGAAAAGCCATTTCACGCAGGCCGCCCATGGCACGTAGAATATCAAAATATACAAAAAAGAGAGAGAGAGAACAAGAAATTACACATAAATAGTACATCTAACTACATGTAGTAATATTCATTTAATTCTAATTAGGATTCATAACGTTAACGCGTGGATCGCGTAGTTTTGGATGTATGTGCATCTACAAAAAAGCTACATATGGAAAAAAACATTTTCCTTAAAATCATTTTTATTATATGCATCCGTTCCAGCGTTTAAATACAATTAGAAAATGTCTCAATGATAAACTGCGTAGCTTTCGCCACAGTGAACATTCCCGCTAGTAAAGCGGCGAATAAGGAGCTAATTTCGGTCGCAGAACAAGACACTGGCGAATAAGAGGCCAAACGAATCGGAAGCTGCAAATTAGAGGTGTGAATCGTCACTGGTCTCACGATTCGATTCGATTACGATTATCAGGTCAGCGATTCGATATCCCAATGCATTGCGATGCATGACGATGCAGCCCATCATTTTTTATGCATTACTTCATATTGTTTTCAAATACAAATACAAGCAGTGAGATGTAAACTCCCTTGTCAGTGCTCAATTCAACATAAACACAGACGTTAGATTTGGAAAAAGGTGACGTAACCAAGGCCTTTGTAACTCTACCATAAATGTTACAATGGTATGTTATCATTTTGGCAGTTTACCTGTGTAGTATTCTGACACTCGTCTGCAGGCTGTTTAAGGATTACAACTAATATAATAAGTATGTCAACCTTACATACCATCAGAGGATCAACAAAGCACGAAACGTAATGGATGATTATGCAGATACTATTAAAGTTTAATTCTGGGCCATCAGTCTTGGGGTGTGTTTGTGTGTGTAACTGCATCTGTATTTATGTTGAATTGGGGACAGACAAGTTTATCGACCTTATAATTATAATTTAATAGTTAGGTCTTACGCGTCTTAGACGTGCCCACTATAACTTGCGTTTACAGGCATCCCAACCTGCAAAAACTCATTTCAGGGAGGACCCCCCCCCAAACTGCCAAAACCCGCCATTTTCAAACCCGCCGTGTAGAAATCTCACTCAAGCAAAAAAGCCGCTCGCTGGTAATTTACTTTGCGTGCGAGGTCATTTAACACATCGAGAGGAAAAAAGACATTCGAGAGAGGAAAAATACAGTTTGCGCGCAAAATTATATTATTACGCGAAATTTACTCCCTCCGCCATTCTCGGCTGCCGCGCATGCGGTGAGTGTCCTCAGTGAGTGAGAGTTACTTCTACCCGGAGCAGCGCTGTACTCACATCAGGCAGCCACAGTCACTACCGAAACTACTTTTTAACTAGAATTTTTATGCCGCCGCCAGAAAATCACCAAACAATGTCATTATGATATAATCGATTATGTCCCGCCACTGCATCGATGCAGAATCGTCCGCGTCTGCATCGCGATGCATCGATTATAAGATTAATTGCAACACCCCTACTGCGAATAAGTGAGTAAGTAGCCAACTTCAGCCTCGTGTGTTGTGAGGAGGACGGTGCACAGAAGAAGAAGTACTTCCGGTTTCAGACATCGAAAATACGTCTGTTTTGTTGTTTTTGAGCTATTATACTTTCATTATTTGAATCACAAAGAAATCCATAAGAGTATGTGTAATTTTAAGTTTATGACGGCTATTTGTTACCATAGAATAAAAAAATACGTTATTTTCCCTCGTGTTATTCTTTAATCAAAAATCAAAATCTGAAAATTCCTTTCATTTTTTGTTTTTTCGTTTTTGCTTCTGAAACGAAATTTCAAATACCAAAAAGTACACGGACCCTAAAAAATGGCAGCCTGTTCTTGGCTATTACTTACTCTCTGGGTGTTGAAATAGCTCCGTATGTCTATTTTCTTTTTTGGTGGCATTGTCTAGGCTGTCAACAAAGCAAAAAAAATCGTACAAAATGAGTTTGAATACCAAGGTAATAGTAATGTCGGAAAAAAACCCAAAACGTGACTACTAAAATTATACTATTGAGTTCGCAAAATATATGTGAATAAATTGATATTTTTGTTATATAAAAAATAAAATGCTAAATATTGGTAGGGACTATTTTGTCTTTCCAAAATATCGGTTGTGACATGTCTGGTCCATATGCAAACCTACGCCCTTGCAGGAACAGAAAAAGTGATTTGCTCCTCTAAACACTAGTTGTAGTATTGTAGTAGTTGTAGTTTTTAAAAGCCTCAGTCCCCACCCAGCAATAAGTTGTTGAAAATACGTTTAAAAGACGACTTCGCCAAGACGTCTCCAACACGTTTAAATTTGGTTGAAAAGTTAAGGGTGAAAAGACGGCTATAAAAAGACGTCCCCCCACCTCTAAGCTGGGTTTTTCAAGCTGCTTCTGTAACTTATTTCCCACCATGAATTCATTATTATTGTAATAAATTGATGTAGTGTGTTCACTAACTGTTTTCATATTATATTCTTATATCATGTACTACTAATAACAAAAACACAGTGACAAAAAGGATCATTAAAACATTTCATTGAAAAATACGGGTACACTACTCAGTGCAAAACCAACACGCGCCCAAGCGTCTGGAGCAATAGAAACACCGGCAACTAAATTAAATTAAATCTGGGAAATTACCTGGACCTTTTGTAAATCGAATGTTGAGGAGTTTATAAGCTAATAAGTGAGGAGTTAAAAAAATATCCAAAGATAACGATTCTACAGGAAAAATACGCATATGGCCACTAGAACAGACATTGTGAAAATAAATTGATTATATTCAATAATGTACAGTGTTTGGGTGAAATTCACATACATACATATATATATATATAATATATATATATATATATATATATATATATATATACACACACACACACACACATTTATATATATATGTGTGTGTATATATATATATATATATATATATATATATATATATATATATATATATATATATATAAATTAATATTTCACAATATCCCAAGTTCATCAGTTAAAAATAGCCCTCTTAAACTCAGGGCACTTTTTAAAAGAGACAAAGGAAAAAAGTGCCAAGAAAATAATCCACAATATACTATTATTAAACTTCTTTATATGTTTACCCTGCATAATCAAATGTATTATTGCAAAATGTCTTATTTATGTTGGGCTTAAAAAGATTTATATAAATGGTTATTATAGGCTTGGGCATCATAGTCGGGTGAAAAGGGGGACTGACTTCACAGGTCCCAAATTGGCGGGAGGGCTCTTGAGAAGTCTGGAATTTTATCAAAACCTTTTTTATCCAAAAGGTATCAAAACATGTTTCCAAAACACAGTTTAACATAGATTGCTGTGCCAAATTCTTTTTTACAGTCTTCGGTTTACAGAGAGAGAAAAAAGCTTGCACAATCAGAGCCATAGCTAATGGAGGTCACCACTCTCTCTCTTTAGCATGGACTGAGCTACCCTGAGGTAGATAACCTTTAGGCTTCTGACAGGTGGACGGACATCCCTCTAAACAAAGAGGGTCAGCCTGACCGTGAGCTAGGGGGTCACAGATCAGTCGCCCCCAGGCATTCGCTGACCGCTGGATGTCAGAGATAAGGAGCTAGAAGTGGGCTTCTCTGTCCACCTCTGCACATCCGCTCTCAGCTGGGAAGACCTTTAATAGGAGGTCCTGTCACTAGCCGTGAGCTCGCAGGCCCTTGAGACTACACTGCAGGTTCACAGACGTGTCACACGTGGAATCACAATGACATGGACTGCATCAGAAATGTCAGGCTTGTATCAAAGAAAAAAGTCAACAAAACACCATAACCTCTTGATATATATGGACACTGATAGAGGATGAACAATTTGGAAACGTTATTCACACATTAATTGCAATAGCAAAGAAAATGTAAAAATTTCCACTTTTACTGTATTTACTATAAACTATAGGGTAAAGCAGCTGTAAAAAGGGGTTAGGTTCTATGGTATGCTTGAGGCAAGCCTGTTTCAGAGTGTGAAGTCTCTCTCTCTCTCTCCCCACCACCCACACCCGTCTCCTCTGAGAGGGAAACTTTTTGAATTAAGCCCCAATTTCAGGGGATGTGCTGTTTGGAAAGGCTTTCTGTTTGTTGCCCGGGAACACACCTCCCTAATGCCAGGTGGCATCTTGCTATTCCAGCAGTGCCCCTAGACACATGCGCAGCTGGCATTTAGTGTCTGGGGAAGACTAAGACCTGAAAAGCAGATAAAGTGCTGGAAGGATAGAATAAAAAGAAACATTTTATATTGGTACTATAAAATGAATATTACAAATGCATGTTGTAATATGGGGCGGCACGGTTGCACAGTGATTAGCGCTGCCAACTCAAACTTGAGATCGGCCGAAGGGCTTTCCTGTGTGGAGTTTGCATGCTGTCCTTGTGTTTACGTGGGTGTTCTCCGGGTGCTCCGATCTCCTCCCACATGCCAAAAGCATGTACTATAGGTTAATTGGTGACTTGGTGAGGTGTGAATGTGAGTGTGATGGTGTGAGTGTGTGCCCTGCAGTGTGTTGCTGTCTGCCCAGGGTTGGTCCCTGCCTTGCACCCGTAGTTGCCGGGATGAGCTCAGGTCCCTGCAACCCTGATAAGGATTAAGAGAATGTTGTAATATGGCTATAGAGAAGTAACAATGAAGTGATTACACTGAAGTGATTCAAATGACAGAACTCAGTGCAGTCTACTTTACCTGACTATTAACAATGGCTATTATCATTCGTTTGATGAAGAACTAATTGATTAACTGGTGCTCTAACAAGAGTTAATCAGTTTTTAATAATGTCCCACTGATTAATACCCTTTCCATTAATGTAGTGAAAAAGTGGCTTATTGGAGTCTTTAGTATTCTCACCCAAAGTGGAGATCTGCCTTCACTTGATCTTTTCAAGCATGTACTTACTATTGTCCTTATAGAGGAGTTGAAACCCAAATGACCTACCCACCAAATTCAGTATTCTTTATGACAGCTGAAATAACGCTGGAGTTTTAATTTATTCTGAATGAGCTACAAAAGGGCTTCCTGAGCAGAGAAAATTGTCCGAGGTCACGTTGTGAAAAGTCACGGCACTATCACTTCACATTATGTACAAGTGAATTCCTGTTCATTTCCATAAACTACAGAAATAGAACCCGCTATCCAGTTTCATAGTCTTGGCAGATTGTTACAAGCACGACGCATTATATAGAAAAGTTCAAATGAGGCGGAATGTAGGCTCATGCATGACCTCGTCTGTTTACAAACCTCTTGATGTTTGTTCTACAAAGAACACGTTTAATATCAGCAAAATCTTGCCGCAAAACTTGCTTTTGATTGAGAAGAATCACTCGTTCTCGGATTCTGAGTGTGTTGCATGATTTCAAGTGAACGGTTTTCGTCTCGCGCCGACTTTGACGGAAATCTGCAAGCCTCAAAAGCAGAGGGAGAGATTGGGTTGCGCGCCAGCACAAGCAGATGCCGGGAGGAAGGATAGCTGCACATCACTCGATTTATTTGATTAACCACTCAAGCCCATTCTCAGCTCGACGCGGCGCGGCATGCTAATGAAAGAACGTGGGGCCTATCGCTGCATAAATACGTCTAACTGCCATCTAGACTTCTCCTCAATTTCAATGCTAATTACATTTCCAGCCCCGGCTTTCAGTCTATTTTTGCCCTCCTCCTTGCTCTTTTCCCCCCCATTTATTCTTCTGACAAGTCTAATAAGTACATCCAAACACTCAAAAGTAATTAAAAAGAGAGGAGCAACTGCGATCACTCAGTGACTGTCGAGGAGGAGAGTGGAGGGCACAATAACAGCGTGACTTACGTGTTATAGAAATGAAAGGAACAGGCGTGTTGTTTTTCACACAGTAGGTGTAATTATATTCAAGTCATACAAGCTAACTTAACCAATCTTAAAAACAGAAACTTTGTTAACACAGGCACTATTTTTGGGTCACAATTGGCCGGCGATAACCAGTCTTCTTTTCTTGTGCGGTAAGCATTTGATTAGAGCAGGTAATTCCGCTGGCAGGATAACAAAGAGCAAAAGTGCACATTTGCGTCTCTCGGGAGCCCTGACTAGACACTCATTATGCAGGTACACACACACAGACAGTGAGCAGCTTCACACAAATACCTTCAACTCTCCTCAGCCGCTCCCTGGAGGGGCTCTACACCTGTCACTGACCATCACTTTCAGTGTCCCTAATACCTCCAACTCAGGCACACACACACTCACACACACAGCTGTCTGTTTTAACTTCAAAACATCCGCAGCATTGGACTTGAAACTGTAGCACTCCGACTGTTGGTACTGTCAACATACTAAAAAGAATTAAGTAGAGGAATGCGGTGTCGACGAACTTGAAGCAAAATCAGCCTTACACTCTTAAAAGCATAAAAGCAGCAACAAAATGGATGCTCAAGAACAAGGAAAGTCTAGGCTAAACATAAACCCATGCACAATGTGACCTGTGTTTCTGAGGGCAATAAAATGTCTTCAGCTCTGCACTTTTAATCCATCAAAGACTGGGGAGAAAAGAAATAAATAACACACGCAGCAGCGAGGTACCGCTTCATCAAAACTGCGAGCGACAGACAAACTGACATTATACAAGATACCATTGAGCACAGCAACTGTTTTGTTACCACTCAGAGATGTGAACAGGGAGCAGTACACAGCACAAGGGAAATATTACACAGCAAGAGAAGAAAAGGCAAAACGACAAACTATGCATGTGTTTGAACGTGACCTTTTTTACATTGCCATGCCCTACACAGGCAGCTGAATGGGGTAGGCACACAAATAATAACACCTCAGACTGTCATACCTGTAAAAGACCTGCAATGTGGTCAGAGTTAGACGGACAATGCTTTAGGGTAGGGAAAAGTAGAGTCGATTAAGAAACAAACAAGATTATCTTCTGGATATTGCAGTTGCCTAATAACGGGAGCTCAATAGACAGTCTGTCTTCTGCAATGCTTTCCCAAACATGACGAGGTCCAAGCACAGATCAACATGTCCATTTTGTGACATAATGACAATGTACGTCATTCATTCGTGCATTCATTCATTATCCAAACTGGGGTTACGGGGGGACCGGAGACTATCCCAGGACCTATGGGCCAACACACCGCAGGGCACACACACTCACACAATCACACTCACATTTACACCTCATGTTGCCAATTTAGGGTTGCCAATTAGCCTATATTGCATTAAACTATGGGAGGAAACTCACACGAACATGGTGAGAGCATGCAAACTCCACACAGATACAGCCGACCCAGGGATCAAACCCTGGACCTTCTCGCTGTAAGTCAGCAGCGCTAACCACTGTGTCACCGTGCCGCCCCAATGTATGTCATGTTTGTCCCCCCTCCAAAAAACTATTTTCCTCTAGACCAGAGGTCACCCAGAAGGACCCAGAAGCTGTCGCATACGGACCCAGACCTATAGCCAAAACAGAAGGTTATGATTTTAAACCTGATGGGGAGCTTCTATTTTAGCCGGCGCAGCATTTGTAGTCTTTTCGGTAGTTGTTTAGTGGATGAGGAAACGCACAGACAGACTGCATGCAATTTAAGCCGTCCCACGTGATACCACTCAGCCACGTGACTTCCGTACATTGCGACTCTACAGTGCAGACAGATGAGAGAGTTAGAGGCGAGGCAAACACGTGAAAAGAAAAAAGAGAAAAAAGATAGCAATACATGTAGAGAAAACAAAGGGAGGGATGCAGACGACTGAGCCGGAGTGAGTTGAGGAAAAAACGGGTGAGATGGAGAAAGGGAGAGTAAAATAAGGAACTCCAAAAAAAGAAAATAGGAGAGCAGAAATAGATATATGTTCAGTTCTATGTCATGTGACAATGAATATTATCAATTTTTTTGAAACTACTCAATTCATTTGATTTGACAGTCAGATATTGATTACATGCAATGTTGATGCAATTGATAAGCTACTAAAAATATATATATCACACTAAATAGTAAGACATTATGATCTTGCTTCAAGAAATTTTCTAAATTTTACATTTTAGTTGAACACCCCTAAAATGTAATGTAAAATGTAGACAGTGGGAGGACCAATTTGTGTTATATTACCATTCGGCGACCCACAACTAAGATTAGGTTCTGAGTCAGTGGTTGCTTTGTGTGTGAGTGTGTGTGTGTGTATCAGAGCTGTAGATTATATGTAAGACCAGGTTCTGAGGCAGATACTGGCTGGTGTGTGTGGGCCATTAGAAATCTCCATTAACCTAGTGTCAGAGTGGCTGTAATCAGTATCCGTCCAGACTTCCTGCCAACAGCCCATTATCCACACCATGTCATATCAATCTGAAAGGAAATAAAAGTGCCCTCGGCCCTCTCATCATCACCTCGACAGACAGAAGCATGAGAGCGAGTAGGGGAGAAAGGTCTAGCAGAAAATGAACACCAAACCACCCACCTATGTTCCTGCCTCAGAACTCTAACTACTCCAAAGTTTTCTAACAGCAAAATTCATCTCTTTTGAGATAATAAGATAATGTCAAAGAAATGGGAATACTCTACAGCCGTCTTCACCCCAGACCCGAGAAACAAGGAAAGTCATGTTGCACCTCGCTATCACTCCGAAGGCAGAACCCAGAGGTGGAGAAAATAGCTGGTCTGGATTTGTCATAACTAATGCGGAAAATCTCAGATGTGACAGTGGATTAAGACACAAAGAACGGCAGTAATAACATCTCTGCAGACTCCCTCACCACGGCTCACTCCTGATTACATTGAGTGATACGATGTGTCTCCACTTCGCTTAATGACTCACCGACTCTGGCTGGAGGAGATGCAGGTGGCATGCAGCAGGCAGGGAGAGGTGAAGGAGGAGTGTCTCGAGTGGCCTGCGAACGGGAGCTAAACTCAGCTTCCAGCCATTTGTGACGGTGGCGGCAGCAGTAATGAGTCATTATGAGGCGGAATCTGATGTGCAAAACGAGCCCCCAGATCCGTTTCAGACTCATAACAGACTAATTAAGGATAGCTGAGATGACAATATCAAATCCAATCAAACTCAAGATGTCATCAAGATTTAAACTACTAAATATAGGAAGATCCGGTTTGGAGCTGCTAATCCTGCTGGAAAAAATATATTGGACCGTAAACTGGTTTCATTTAGAGCTGGCTAATAAAGACCCATGTGTTTTGGCCAACTCTAGATGTATTTTGCCAGTCTGGTATTGGAGAGTCTGTGGCCGTCTCTCCAGCAGAGATTGTAAATAACATGTTAGTAAGAAAATACAGTGGCAGAGCTCAAGAGCGAGTGCTAATTATATTCTAGAAACATCTCAGCTCAGTCAGAAGCTCTTTTGAACCACTTTTTCATGTAGATGCCAATGTCTAAAAAAATCATAAAAAATCAATTATAAAGTAATAACGACTTCATGATGACAACATTCATACATTTAATCACACAGACAAAATTGATCAAGTTCTCCATCTAAAATTGCAGCAAAGTAAAGAAGAAATCATGAAGATGAAGCAGGAGAAATTCAGATACAGTCCTGTTATGCTTTTATGGCCACCTGGCTTTTTCAGAGAAAACTGCTTGCTACTGCACATCTCCAATAATATCCTCCTGCATGCATAAATTTGTGGCGGGCAGGCTTGGAGAGACAATGTGAGAATTCTTTACAGGAGTAATACAGACTTTATATGGCTCCAAGGGGATAGAAATTACATCCTAAATTATGCAGATCTCTCTGTGCATAGTTGGCTGGAGGACCGACGTAGGACTGGGGGTCTCTGTTGGCCGCCCAGCCACAGAGATTAAGGGGACACTTGGGGGGGCTGCCCATCTAATAACAGGAGCCGGAGAGGAGATCGGGAAAGTTAACCCATGCAGAGTCAGCTTAAATGTGAGCAAAATTTGCCTTTAGTCTCTAGAAAGCAATTGCAGACAAGCTTAAAAGGGACACATCATTGGAGGAAATGTCTCTAGCTAAACACTCAAGAAGCCACTTCAACCACCACCAATGTGCAGCTTTACCTGGATGATGTGATGGCAGCCATTCTGCACCAGCACCCTCATCACACATTAGCTCAGGTGGTAAAGGGGAAGGAGAAATAGGAGATGGTAAAGAGGATTTAAAGGGACATGGTGGCCGGTCATGAAACTGAGGATCCATTCTCAAGCTTTTCAAAAAAATGTGCATGTCCAGAGAGAGAGTCGGCACAACCACTTCCAGCTGCAACCCAGCTCTTCTAGTTGGTGCCCTATTTAACTACTGGCAAGACCAGAGGTGGACAGTAACTAAGTACTGCATTTACTTGAGTACTGTACTTAAGTAGAGTTTTTGAGTATCTGTACTTCACTTGAGTAGTATTTTATTTGGAAACTTATGACTTTCACTTCACTACATTTGAAAGACAAATATACTTTTTACTTCACTACATTTCTATGAAGGTTCTCGTTACGTGTTACTTTCAAATCTGTGGATAAAGTGGATGTTATTCCCCCTTTTCATAAAAGGTGATTGGTTGTTTGGCAAGTGACAGTCTATCAGTAATCAGTAGTTACAGTACAGTCACGCCTGTAGACTGTAACTATAAAACCAAGTTCAGATAGTCCTGCTGTTTTCTGTCTTGATTAAAACATTGTTGCTACTGGAAAGTCATGAAGCCAGAGGTGTAGAATTGTGTTTGAAGTAGGTTGGAAAGTTGATTTTATGTTCTGAGCTGCATTTACAGCTATTGCACTGTCCTCCTGATTAACACTTGGGGTTGCGTTTCATTCTGTAACATTCTACCAGTTCGTTATTCTACAGCTTCTACAAGCTAGTCAGATGCATTAGGTTTTGTAAGTGTTGTGGCAATCATGCAACAATGTGGTGAAAGAAGATATACTTTTAATACTTAAGTATTTTTTATAACAAGTACTTTAGTACTTTAACTTAAGTAAAAATTGGACTGCACAACTTTCACTTGTAATGGAGTAACATTTGACTAGTGGTATCTGTACTTTCACTCAAGTAATAATGTCAGCTACAGCACTGTGCAAAGGTTTTAGGCAGGTGTGAAAAAATGCTGCAAACGAAGAATGCTTTCAGAAATATAAATAATGATTGTTTATTTTTTATCAATTTACAAAATGCAAAGTGAGGGAACAAAAGAAAAATCTAAGTCAAACCAATATTTGGTGTTACTAGCTTTTGCCTTCAAACCAGCATCAATTCTTATAGGTACACTTGCACAAAGTCAGGGACTTTGTAGGATTATAGTCATTATATTATTTTGTTGGATTATAGGATTATAGATCTGTGGTTAGTCCTCCAAGATGTTTGGAACAACCCACCTGTCACGGCCGCACCCCCCTCGCCGGCCGTGCCACGCCCTCGATCGGGGGTTCTGACCTGGTGGTATTTGTTCACGGGTTCTGACCTGGTGGTATTTGTTCTGTCCTCTGGGTTGCACTTTCAGTGTCCAGCCTTGTGTGTCTGTCTCTCCTCCTGTTTCTCCGGTTAGCCTAGCTTCCCCCGTTAGCTCACTTCTGCGTTTGTTGTCTTCACTGCGTGTGCCCTTCCTACTAGGTTAGGACCTGTTTAGGACACCCCGCGCTTATCATTGTTTTCAGCCGGCGCTTGTTACTTTCGTTGTTGGGGAATTGGGACGCTCACTCGTTAGCCTTTGTTTGCGCCTTATTTAAGGCTGCCGAACCAGCCACTCTTTGGTTTTTTCTCCCTCATACCTGTTTGTGTGCATGCTCCGCTTTTTGCTCTCGTTTTCGGTGTAACATTGCCGTTAGGCTTTTGTTTCTCCAGCTCTGTTTCTCTTTGCTTTTGGACTTTCGGTTTGGGATTTCGTTTTGGATTATTGCTCTGTTTTTCGATTCATGGATTTCACCCGCTCTGGTTTTTGTCTCCCTGCAGGCCTGTGTTCCCCAGTGAGGTCTTTTCCCCGCTCCGATCCGGCGACTGGCACGACACGGCACGGCACGGCGCAGCGTCGGGATCGCCCCCGTTCGCCTCGCGGGTTGTTGAGAAGCGCGAGGCGCTCCTGTCCTGGTTTCCCCACGGAGGCTCTCCCTTTTTGGCCACGCTTACTGGGGGCACGGGCTTCACCTGAGTTTTTTTTGGACTTCAGTTAT
Source organism: Distichodus sexfasciatus (assembly GCA_032718565.1). Taxonomy (NCBI): domain Eukaryota; kingdom Metazoa; phylum Chordata; class Actinopteri; order Characiformes; family Distichodontidae; genus Distichodus; species Distichodus sexfasciatus. The sequence continues at coordinate 602,282 of JAVGVS010000182.1, forward strand.
TTACCCTGTTTTTTCGTGGACTGTTTTCTCTCTACTTTTGCCCTGCTCGTTTTCTCCCTGGTTTTTGTTGACATTGCCCCTCCACTAAATTGTTTTCTTGACCTGCTCCAGTGCGTCCTCGCCTGCGTTTGAGTTGGCACCATGACACTACCAGCCGAATCCTTTCAAAAACTGTGTAAGTGTACCTAGAAGAATTGATGCTGTTTTGAAGGCAAAGGGTGGTCACACCAAATATTGATTTGATTAGATTTCTCTTTTGTTCATTCACTGCGTCTTGTTGCTTAAAAAATAAATGATTAACACTTCCATTTTTGAAAGCATTTTGTTTACAGCCTTTTTTTCCACACCTGCCTAAAACTTTTGCACAGTACTGTACTTTGCCCACCTGTGGGCAAGACCCAAACCTGAGTAACTTCAGTCAATATCTGGTCTGAACTGTGAATGCAGCAAGATAAAAGCAAATAATTAGATTTCCTAACATATAATCTTAGAGCAGAGCATTTTCTTCTGATTGAAGAAAAAAAAATCTACACCCACTACAGTTCTCATTTTACAGTTTGTGCCACTAAATTTCCATATCACATATTATTTGGTCTGTCAAAACACGTCCGCTGTCGGTGCAAATGAAGCAGTAGCACTCAGCTAGAGCAAAGAGCTAACTTCATCTCCCAATTTGCATTGCCTAATGAACAGGCCACTCCATCTGTGATTTATTTAGTTGTGCTCAAGTGAAGTAGAGAAACCATTAGACAGAGGGGATAAAGCACAGAACCAATCTTTGCAAACACTCAAAAGTGAACGGTCACTCAGGCAAGATTGATCAGCTAATTCGTAAGCCAGCACGGCAGAGAGCAGAGGTATTATTCATGCGTCCTTGTCTGGGCACAGTATAATCAGCCCTGGCGGAGCGCTTTCTCTCTTGTAATTACCACTGAGAAATGAAGAGGCCTCGTAAAGCTTCATTGCCCTTACTGAATTAGGATAGAATGGCAAGTAAATAAATAATGACCACTGACCACCAACGTCCATTCTGAAACTGTTTGCTCTACATTAATTATCCTAGCGCACGATTATGTTTACATTTTTCCCTTTGTCAGAGGTGTGCAGTCAGACAGTGCTAATTAGACTGAATGTACGAAAACACAGAAAGAAGGAAAAAAGGAAGTCAGCGCAAGTTTTTTCATCTTATGCCACTGTTCTGAAGAGGTCTCTCCATACACATCTGAGTTGGATGAAATATGTATTGATGAGGAGTAGATTCATTTGTGCAGAGAAGTTGCCCCAAATGGCCTGGACGGTGCAGAAAAATACTAGGGTATAACATGAAGCAAAAACGGTTGATCTGCATTCAAAAAAATCATTAAATTACAAATTTAAATGGATTGCAGTCGTGTACTATTAATAGATTTTTTCATCCTCTCCCTGGATGCCCTACGGGTCAGGAGCTGGAACACATGCTGGTTACACAAACCACTGAAAAACACGGGGGGCGTGACATTTACAATAGAGAGACAGTGGTATATATTTATTATTAATACATAACCTATTAAATTATTTAGAATAAGGAATAGTACCCCAAATTTGTTTACGCTTCTGTTATGTGCAAACATCCACCCTGGAACCTATGAATAAATCACATTTGCTCACACAGGTGGGTGGACATGCTGAGAATGGCAATTACGCTGAAATGCTGGATTAAAAAATAAACAATTACTTGTACACAGTCATGAACAATGCGGCAAACAGGCAATCTCTCTACCTGTGGGGAAGGTACAATGCTTTCATATAACCACAGCTGCTACAAATTCCCTCTAATTCACAAACTAATTAAACGTGTTGCAAGAGAGTGCACTTTTTCCACGCTTTTATATACTCTAATCCGTATGATTTTGTGAACTAGGTTTGGGTAAAAAAACAAAAAAAAGCAAAAAGAGGCAGAACAGAAGGAGGTCAGAAGCAACAATAACCTTTGCAAATGGCATGTCTTCTACAGATGGTTAAATATGTATGCATCCTCACACTCTCCCCTATAAAGAACTCAGTCCCAACCCTTCAGTCACATAACCAGGGTCAAACGAGACGCTGTCCTCCTTTTATTGAGGTTAATAATTTAGAGACCAATTAGATTGGGTGTGAGCTAGTGTAATGTACAGGGTTTGGGGGGAGGCTGGGGGGGGAGGGGGGATCCGGGCGGAGAGGGACCGTGCCTGCTCCCTGGCCTTGATCTGAGGGCCTGGGGAGCCACGTTGTGACAGTGACATTAACAAGCGACCACGGTGCACAGAGAGCCTGCTCTGTGCCCATTAGCAAGTTCTTGTTAGAGTAATTAGAGGACATATGCTTTAGATCAGCGCTTCCGGAACACTGCGCCAATGAGGGATTGATTTCAAGGGGCCTTTTTGCAAACCTCTCAACCACAGCACGTGTAAGCAAATCTGGCAGTTAGGAGAGAAAACGTGACACCTAAGTGATCTGAGCATTTCATTTCACTAATGTTATTTTTGACTCGAAGTAGGCACAGGGAATCCACCAAAACACTCAGTAAAAAGAGAAGAGCTAAGTGAAGAATTAGCTGTGAACTGCAGGGACCAGATGAGGTTATTTCTCTTTAAAATACAATTGACTTTCATTTTTTAGCTAAACAAATAGACAGTTTTAAAACATTTTTACAAATGACCAAAATGGGTCAGAAGAAAATATCTCTGAAAACCTGGTTGTACAGTATATGAAAAATAAACTGTTCAATGTTGCATTTTTGGTGCACTGACAACAACAGTTAGACTTAAAATAACCTACATAATTGAATTAATAAACAATTAACAAGACATACTTTTGACTAGGAGACACTAATCCACTAATCACACAATTCAACAGTATTCTCACAAGTTCTCTTTACCATCTACAGTTGCGTTCAAGATAATAGCAGTTTGATATCACTAACCTGATCAATCCCTGTTATTGATAGAATTATATTTCACCCTGGCAAATATTTTAGTGGTAGGTGTAGTAATAGAAAACCAACAGATCCAACAGTCAAGATATGCATCCAGCTGATTTGGTGTAACTGCATCGTTAATTGAAAGGAACAAAATAATAGCAATGTGGAGTTCAAATTGTGAGGTCATTAATTCTGTGAAATTACAGGTGTCAGTTACGGCTGTTATTCGAGGAATGAAGACAGCATATGTTGCACGTGCTGGTTATAGTGCGTTTCTCAATGAAAAGCTGAGGCAACCAAAACCTGAAAATGGAAAACTACAATTCAAATGGATCAAGGAACAGCCAAAATGGCAAAGACTCAGCAAATTATCAGCTGCAAAAAGATGTAAAAATGTCTTAAGTTACCTGTTACCTGTTATAATTAGAATTTGCCTGTGAAGCAAAGATATCAGCAAGAAGTCCTGCAAATTCCCATTATTGAAAAAAAGTTTCTACAAAAGAACACATCAACTGGACTAAGGAGACATTTTGTTGACTGATGAAAGCAAGATTGTTCTTTTTGGGCCTTTTTGTTTCTTTTGAGTTTGTCAGATGACCGACCCCCAGACACTGAATTCAAGCCACAGTACACTGTGAAGCCAGTGAAGCATGGTGCAGTATCATGGTATGGGTATGTTTTTCATACTATGTTGGGCCTATTTCTCTCATGTCATGGATGAGTTTAAACACATCAGAATACATGTGGCCTTATGTTGAAGATGAAGGGCCCTTGAACTGGGCGTTTCGACACAACGACCCCAAACACACCAGTAAACCGGTAAACTTGGTTCCAGGCCAACAAGACATTATGGAGTGGCTAGCCTTAATCCAATAGCAAATGTGTGGGGTGACATCAAAAAATGCTGTTTCTGAGGCAAAACCAAGAAATGCAGAAAAATTTGGAACGTAGTCCAATTATGCTGAGTTGGAATACCTGTTCACAGGTGCCAGAAATTGGTCAACTCCGTCACAGATGTGCAGCAGTTCTCAGAAACAATGGTTATAAATAGTTAGTTAAATAATGTTATAAATAATGTTAGTTCAGTGATTCAAAGGAAAGCTAAATCTTGAAACATTTTTCAGTTTATTTAGGAAATGTTTGTAAAGAAGAATGCAGACACTAATGTTAATATTTTGATTTTTTTTTTGTAAAGGAATAACACAAATGTGATAAACTTTTCATCATGCTTTTATTTGGAATAGAATGTGCAGTATTCCCAGTGCATTTGTGTGTACAGAAATAAAAGTTATTACAAGGATTTTGAGCTTTATTCACTTTTTAAATACACAGCTATTATTTTGGACACAACACAAAACACTGGGGGCAGTGCAACAAAGATGATGGAGTTGCCTTTGGAACCAGGATGCTGGCTACACCTGTGCTCTGTACTCGGTCAATCAATCAGACTGGAACTTTCTGCCAGGTCAATTCTGCTTTAAAGCCTCACAAGGTGGATTATCGGGCATTAGCATCCGCACACTGATTGAACTGAAATGACTACAGGCTGAGACTTCCCACATGCTAAACGCTAATCTCCTTTTTCCTCAATTATGATGTTCCCAAAGAAGAGAAAAGCAGCAGGGCACAAAGGAGGAATAAAACGCCTCTGCGACTTAAGAAGAGGCTAAAGAACTCTGATGAACCAACTCAACAAACTCTGTAATTTTCTTCCCCCCAGTTTATTGTGCATTAAAGATGGACATCAATACTGCTTGTTTTTCTTCCTTCCAAAATGACAGTTCGAACCATGGAGCTCTGAGGCTCCCTCGGCCCAGCATGTTATTTGAGAGCACTGAGGTGGACTGGGCTATTTTTAAGAAATGACTAATGTTAATATGGCACACTGTCTCTCGCTCCCTTGTCGCTAAGGTTACAGAAAGACACCGACATTCAGCCTAACCCAGCTTACACGACCTCCTCTTCACGGAACACTGCCGATACGCCCAGCACACAACTGATTAGGTCGTCTCCGGTGACTATTTTCAGACACAAAAGGGCTAAGAGAGTTGAGAATAGTTTGGCACTTCGAGCAAACGGGCAGCTCAAGTGAACTGTGGCGCATTAGCCAGCTTGCCAACGGATAAAAACAAAACCTCCATCTTCCTGAGCCATTGATTTCAGCCCTACCTTTCTTTTGTTGAGACACTTTTACATTTTGATCAGTGCACACATATGGTTGCATGCCTTTGAAGCGATGAAATACAGCTTCTTAGGATTAATGTCTTTCTGTGTTCACCCCGTAAGTCCAAGCATTGACCCCTGTTTGCAACGATACACGCACGCCACGTCAGACAAATCTGTCTCCTTTAGCTGTGTGCGGTGAGCTGGAACGGGCCGATATTGCAGCTGATTATTATAAATGCGATGAGGCTGTGAGGTGTGAATGCTGAGGCTGGGAGTTACATGTGACCTGACTGGAGGGCTCTTGGGTTTGTCATACATCACTGAAATGACAGGACTTTTCTGGCTTTAATTGACACATTCTGTATTCCCTTGGATCTTGATAGAATCTCATAAGATTTCTTCTGTTTTAAACCATAATGATTTAGAAAACTTTGACATTTGCCTGTTACATTTACTAAAGTACTTCTTTACATTTTTCAAATTCAAGATGAGTTTAGCAGCAGCCAATGTGAGATGCCTAAAATGTAAAAAGAACATTAGAAATGTTACTCAATATTGCTCCATCCTGCAGTTAGGATTTTGAAGGTGTGCACACCTCTGGTTGTTGCAGGGAATTTAGTGAATATCACCCTCCAACCTTTCAGATCCAGGGTTAATAAACACCATCAATCCTCCATGTCAGCCCTTCCCCGAACTCTTTTCAACGGCATGGTACGGACGGGAGAGCGCACAGCGCCAGGCGGGATGGCAGGCCGCAGCAGGCCCAGGTAAGGCATGATCACACCTAATGGCCCTTAGCAAATGGGCCGGGCCCAGCGCTGTGAACCACGGCTGGGCTCCATTTCACGGTGTCTGCCTTAGCCCCAGCCTCACTCACTCACCCTGATGGAGAGCTGCAGGAGTTGGCCTCATCTCAGAAAACCAGGGCGTTTCCATCCCCGCCGTTGCAGTTCGGATAGAATTGCTCCTTTTGTGGTAAGAGCAGATTTCACTTGTCGGGTGCGCACTGCTGAGTGTCGTATGTATCACTTTGGAGCGTTCTGGTCAGTGATGCTCTGTATGGATGAGAAGGTCACACAGCAGTGCTCCTGACTGTCTTCGTATAGATCTGAAGGAACAAGCACAGGTTATTGCCTTGAAGATTGCTTCTGTTACTCATTCCAACAGGTCAGATTATTGCACGCTCGTTAAAAACATGGCATGATGTCAACGTTACTTCCAATCTCATCTAACGCGGTGGAACAGGTGAACTATAGGAACTCAAAGCTTCCTAAATCTCCACTACTCTTCTTTACTAATTCCCTTCTGTTTTCCATTCAGTCACATTTTTGCTATTTGAAGCTACCTGTAAGACTCCAGCCCAGACCAAGGGAGGAGTCCGCCTCATCGGACTCCAGTTCCAGACCTTCACAACGACCTCAGCTTACCAAATCAACGTCACCAGAATTTTAGCCTATCATAGCCATGTTATCTGTATTTAAAGACCTTCATTTACAACGTTCTCCACGAAGTATTGTTATGCCAAGTGCGACATACCGAGCGTTTGCCTGCCTCCGTTTCGACCCCTGCTTTCTGTTTTTGGACTACCCTTTTGCCTCTGGCGATTTGGATTCGTTTGCTCCGCGGACTGTGTTTTCTGGTTCTGACCTTCCTTTGAATAAACTCACTACGTTTTGTCAATTTACGTTGTGCCTGCGTCCTGGGTCTGTCGACTCTACCTTTGGGTTCACCCGCCTGCCGTTACACTACCAAATGTCTGAAAATCCACTTTGACAAGGCAATTATTGTTTTTTACTAATAAAAGAGAAAAGGAATGGGAAAAAAGGAAAATTACTTTCTATTCTGTAAAGCCCACACCAACTCTATAGTGAATGCATCTCTGTGTCAGAAAACAGCATTCTCTTCTGGCTCAAGCTTTATTTGTTTAAAGTGTCTGGAAAGTTGACTGAATTTTCCAGACCCAGACCCAAAAATTGCATTTTCTTTCCTTTGAATTCTTTGGCCAAACACTTTTTGTGTTTTTGCACATTAAGCCACAATTCTAATATCCAAACTATCTGCATGTCCAGCTCAGATTTTTATTTATTTATTATTCTTTCTTTTTTTTCTTAAGGTTTGCAGCTTTAGTGCACACATAAGCATTTCACAGCCCTTGATCTGTGCAGGTGTTTCTGCTTTCTGCAGACTCTCTCATCTTGTCCTCACCCCAGCGAGACCCAAACATGTGCTCTTTTCCCTCCGTCCCATTCTAGCCTTAGAAACAAAGGCAGTGGAGAGGAAGCGAAGCGTTGGCCCCCTGTCGCCCGCGGCAACACCCCTGCTCCTTACGACAGCCTGACACTAACCAGAGCTGATGAGCACCGAGGGCAGACAGGGGGACTCCTCTGGCCGTCTGAGTCGGCCAATGGGAAGACGGTAGCTCAGGGGTTGGTGGGAGGCATGTGATTTCCTTGTTTGAGGCAAGAATTTCTGACACAGAGATTCAACATTTTTCTCATTCCTCCCATAAAAGGATGTCGGGAAAGGGTAGAATGGCATAAAAGTAAGAGGATGAATATGCAAAACCATAAAACTTGTATGTCACAGTTTGTCATATTGAATACTTTAACAATTATTACTTATTAATGAACAGACACACAGACATATACAGTGAACATGCATAAATTCCAAAAATGTAAAGCTATAATACTGCAAGGTCATCAGAGCATTCCAAACTCATTAGTGACAATATTTGGCATACAGAACAAAATGCATACCAAATTTTTCTAAAATATTTCTGTTATGAGTGCAGCAACAAATATGTTAACTCTTAAATTAGAAATTAATTGAATTCTCTTGATTTCCAGTTTCCATAAATGAGTCAGCACTGAGTCTCATGGACTAACTGGTATTCAAAAATGCCTTCTCTGTGTGCAGCGCAGAGAATGGGCCGTGGAGGTACTCACTCCGGACAAATATCCATGTGAGGAACACTGTAGCATACAGTTATTGTACCAAAAAGTCCATAAATCCATAGGAAAGGGCAGGGGTATTATGGATTTCATTAATCATGGAGAGAGCTGTGGGGACGTGGTGGCAGCAGCACTGAAATTGGTCCATTTTTTCCCCCTCTCTGCACTCTTTGGAGCAGGCAGCAAAATTACACACATCTGTCCACAGTACTGGTCTGAAATGAACCCAGTTCTTCACATGTCTCGCCCCAGCTTTTTAGATCCATAACTCAGCCTCATGAAACATCTCCATCCTTCACTCGTCTCCTTTCTTTGGCTAGAACAGTTCACTCTTCTACATGCTGACGTATTTGATGGTGGCAAGTGACAAATGACGTCACAAATGACGTCACATTTGTCCGAAAGCTTTCTTGTATTGAGAACATACCGAGGTAGCAGGGCTGTAGCAAGACGCACATTTCAAATGACATATGTTTGTTATTTTGCAACATATTTTAATACCAGTAGTTTGGAATCCAAAACTTGAACTTTTTCTATATATAATGACCCATGAAACATGAATATAATAGCTTAATCGAATGCATTTGTATCATTAATACATATAATTACAACTGAATAATACAAATTATGTATATTTTTTCCTACTGCTTAGGCACAGTTTTGAAAACAGAGCACCTTTTTTCAAAACACTTCACACAATTAACACAACCATACACTCAATTAGCACACACAAGTAGGGCCTGTGTCCACCAAACACATTTTTTTTTCCGCTGAGGGTGCTCAAAATCTCACTTCCAGTGTGTTTTCTTGGCGCTTTCTCTCAGCGCTTGTTGTTGCTAAGTTAAATAAAGTGCCATCAGCCACTTCCACGTTGGTTCCTATTTCAACGTGTTTCTTTGAGATGGCTAGTTTAGCCGACAAGATGGAGAGAAATGGCGTCTTAGCATTAGTGGCAGCATTTGAAATAGATTCTCACGTCTTGGAGACGAGATTGGGTGCATGAAATCTTCACCAGCTGCTCCAGATACGCCGCCATTTGTATTGAGTTCTTGACAGTGTATGCCCCGCCCCTTCCTCGATTTTTATTGGCTAGCAAGAGAAACGTGACACTTAGTGCTCTAAAGGCTGTAGCTCAGAGGATTTGAATTAAAAATAGGCGCTGCCAGCGGAAAAAATCTGTTTGGTGGACACACGCCCTAATTTGTAAAAAGTCCATTTTGTCCTCTTTACCAAAACAAATTGTTCATATAATCTAAGCAGTTACACACTGATGTGCTAAATCTAAAACACTTTTAGCACTTTTATTTTCCTCATGATTACTGTAAGTGCGCTATACAGATAAAGTGTAAAATAAATTCACAAAGACCAATGCTGCAGACTGATGAAAATATTAATTTCTTACCTCTTACTTAAGTCAGTCAGCACGGAAGTTAGATAAATAAAAATAAATTCCGTTTTCTTACTACTGTAATCTCAGCAAACATTTGTATAGACAAAAAATTGTCTCCAATAAACCTAGGGGGAAAAAACACAAAAAACGCTACTGTAGACATTATCCCTTCACATAGCTGTGTGTCACTCTGTTCAACGTGTGACCTGAATCTGGGACTTTCTAGGTATTGCGCTGAAGAAAAACCTTTCCCCTCCATGCTGAGAAAAACTCCTCAAATGGGGATAATAAGGAAGGGGGACTATGGCAGAACGTATTGGACTATAAACTGTGAATGTTGTTGAAACTAGCTTTGGACCAGAGCAGACTGGTGGAGGGATTCATTGTCCCAGACAACAATGTATTGCATCTGGTCAACTTGGTTTACTGCTGTGATGATATTGTTTAATCTGTTTAGAAATGTATGAATTAGATCAGTATTGTAAGGACTGTATTGTAAGGTTGTCATGGTGGTGGAGGACCTCACACGGTGAGGTGGTGATGGCGGCACAAAGGGTGATGCTAACCCTATATATGTAGATACATGGTAATGATTTACATTAAGTGCACCGTCATAATGCATTTATAAGGCATTAATCTGGCGTTTATAAGAAGCATTAAATCATACATTAAAGATTCTTAAAGCATCCATTATAGCTTTTAATGAAAATCAATTTTATACTGAGTGTCAATTTACATTAAAACTTCATTAAGCATTAAAATATTTGTAGTAGTTTAGACACCTCCTGTTGCCCGAGTTAGCTAATGCAGCTACAGACAATAAAGTTACAGATGGCATTAAACCACACATTAAAGAGTGCTAAAACTTGGGTGTTGGCAACAGTTAAAGGTGCCATGCCACACACATTTCATTAATTTTGTAGTGATGCCTGATGTGCTTCCATGGACTCTGTAAATGCCTTGGTTCTCTTGTTTCACGCCATTCTAGCAATCTAGCAAGGAGCAACAGAATAAAAATTAATAGTGAAGAACCGAATATTTTTGATCAGGCACATTCATCCGGGGCAGATCTGGGATCCATCCGATCAGACGCTGTTGCATGCTTGCCACTTAATGCCTCGGTTACAAAGTGTTGGAGGCATTTATTTGAAAAATGTGTGTCTTTTTGGATACCCGTGATCAGTATTTGCCTAAAAGGGAATTTCAGGAGTTGAAAGAGACATAATTTCACATGGATACCGGTGGATTTGGTAAGTTTGCTAATTAAGCTAACATGCTACCTGATGGTTAGGGCAACCCCCAACTCTAAGATATTAACTAACTCTGCAAAAAAGCAAAGAAGACCACAGGTTGTTCAAAGTTGGATATTGTATATATGATTTGTACAGTGTTAAGATTTGTGAATTTTGGTTTTTATACATATATATATATATATATATATATATATATAATATATATATATATATATATACACACAAAGTGTATATATATATATATATATATATATATATATACATGCTATGTGTATATATATACACACATTATATATATATATATATATATATATATGTGTGTGTGTGTGTGTGTGTGTGTATGTGTGTATATATATATATATATATATATACTATATATATATATATATATATATATATATATATATATACTCTTTCTATATATTGTGTGTGTGTATATATATACAGTTTCAGTTTACCTCGGAGGAGGGATGTGAGGGGAGCGGACACTACACTATAATTTTGGATGAATCAGCAAAAGTAGTTGGCAAACCCCCAAGAACCTCTGCAAGTCTTTTACCAAGGTTGGCTCTGGCCACTCAGATACAGCGTGCAACTTTGTTTTTTCCATGGTGATACCCTCTGCGGTGATGCGGTGACCGAGAAATGTGGCCTCCCGCTGGTGGAACTCACATTTCTTGGCCTTAACATACAACCTATGCTCAAGCAGGCAACTCAGCATGCACTGGACCTGGGCTATGTGTTCTGGGAGGGTTTCTGAGAAAATCAGGATATCGTCAATGTATACTACCACAAACAAATCAAGCATGTGTCCTTAGGACGTCATTTACAAAACTCTGGAAGACAGAGGGGGCATTAACAAGCCTGTAAGGCATAACCTGATATTCATAATGGCCCGACGATATGCTAAAAGCGGGTTTCCATTCGTTGCCTGCCCGAATACGCACGAGATTGTATGCACTCCGGAAGTCGAACTTCATAAAAAATGTCAAGCCGCTCAGTGGTTGCAGGGATAAGCAGAAGTGGGTAGATATACTTCACCGTGACCTAATTGAGCCCTCTGTAATTGATGCAGGGACGGAGTCTGCCATCCTTCTTCTTCACAAAGAAGAAACTGGCAGAGGCAGGCGACTGCAATCACTGATGTAACCCTGCCGGAGGGCCTTGGCCATGTATTCCTCCATTACCCGAGTTTCCAGCCCGGACAACGGATAAACACGTGACTGTGGAGGTGTTTTACCCAGCAGGAGGTCGATCGCGCATTCCCAGGCCCGATGTGGAGGGAAGCTTTCATCCATAGCTGGCGTTGGTCGGGGGAGGTCGTCCTCTGAGCCAATAGGCTGCTGTAGGTGCCAATGGACATCGAACGTTGCTCATGATGTTGCTCCAAGCTGCTCGGTCGGTGGCTTGGTCTCTGGCTTGCTTGAGGTCGAGCCATTGGGTCTTTAGATCGTTCTCTATTTGTTTCGACCATACTTTCTTTGGTGCATCATGCCGGATCTTCCAATGGCCTGGGCATTGTCTCCAGAGCAGTTGATACGGCAGTCGCATTTCGCTCATTCTGCACACATGGCCAAACCATTTTAGCCGCCATTGCTGGACTTGCTCTTCAATCTTCGGTTGTTGGCCGCAGCGCGCATGAATGACATCATTTGGGAGACGATCACGTAGTGAAACTTGGAGGATTTGAGGACTTGGAGCATCGCATTTGGAAGGCTTCAAGTTTCTCCAGATTGGATTTGAGGAGGGTCCAGGCTTCTGATCCACACAGGAGGATCGGAAGGACAAGAGTGCAGTAGAGCCTGATCTTTGTTTTGACAGTGATGTTCTTTTTCCACACGTATCGGTGGACCGAGGCGAATGCAGCTGCCGCTCGTCCGATCCTTGTATGGGTCTCCACCGTTGCTGCAACCATCTTCTCCTGTACCAGCAAGCCAAGGTACTAAGGTGTTGCTCTTTGCTTGTCTGTTTGCGGTGCTTCTGAAGGCACAATTGGAGGATCTTCATGAACACTTTGCCAGTGATGGAGAGGAGGCTAATCCTGCGGTAATTCTTGCACTCGTGGTTGTCACCTTTCTTGAATATGGTGATGATTATGGCCTTCTTCCAGCAACTGGGTATCTCATCCGATCCCCATATCAGATGGAAGAGCGCATGGAGGCGGTGAATGATGGTGTCCCCACCCGCCTTGATTGCTTTGGCCGTTACTTGATCTAGGCCAGCCGCTTTCCTGTTTCTCAGTGATCGTATGGCCAGCTTCACCTACTCGATCTTCGGTTCTTCATCAGTCATCGGGATGGGTGGCAGATTGATTTGGGGTGGTGCTGCTGCAGGGCCAGTTGGCAGGTCATGATTGTATAGGGCGTCGAAGAATTCTTTCCAACGTTGAAGGCGCTCCAATGTTGGTCGCACAAAGGTTCCATCCGCCTTCTTGATATTATCGTTGGTCACCATTGACCTTTCGCTGAGGCCACACAGGGCCCGGTAGAGTGTGCAATATTCAAACTTCAACGCCGCTTCTTCCAGGTCGGCCGCCACCTTGTCCCAATACGCTTCTCGATCTGACTTCATATTCCATCGGACTTCTTGGTTCAGCGACCGATATCATTCGAAATCAATCAGCTTGGCCTTCTTTCACTGAGCCACAAGGTCGAGGCAATCATCCGAGATCCATGGCTGGGTATGTCGTCGAGTCGGGGGGCAAAGGGGTTCGGCGCATTTAAGGATGGTATCAGCGATCTTCTGTTCCTCAGCGTCCACGTCCTCGGTCTTGGTCAAAAGGGCGAAACGATTCGACAAGGCAAGTTGGAAGGCTTGGCGGTGCCCAGCGTCATCGAGCTGACTCCAGTCCAGTCTTGATGGCTTCGACGCCGGCTTCTTCACGCGTTATAATGTCAATCGAAGGCGGGCACGGACAAGGTAATGATCCGAGCCACAGTCCGGACCCCTCATCATGCAGACATCCTGGAGTGACGATCAAAAGCACGCGCTGATCAGTACGTAGTCCAGCATCGCCAAATCCTTGCCGCTCGGGTTTCTCCATGTTAGCCGATGTTTGAGCGGATGTTGGAACAACGTGTTCCCAATGACGAGGCCATTAGAGGCGGCAAAGGACAGTAGATGCAGGCAGTTGTCATTCGTCTCGCTGTATCCCCATCTGCCAATGGTGGCCTCCCAGCCCAATCGATCTGCACCGACGTGTGCGTTTAAATCACCGGCGATGATTATGATTTTGGTCTTTGGGATCGAGTCGAGTAGCTTTTGGAGCTGATCATAGAAATTGTCCTTGGTTTGGGCAGAGCTAACTTCGGTTGGTGCATAGATGGATACGAGATGCGTATTGATTGTTCCGTCGACGGTCAGGATGGCTAGGCGATCGGATACCGGTTGAAAGGCGAGGATGCTAGTGGTCAGCCGCTGGTCGATCATGAAACCAACGCCTGCTTCTCGCCTGTCGCCACCGGAATAGTAGAGTGTCATCTTCTGGGGGATCAAAAATGATGGTGCCGGAGCCACTTAGTCGTAATTCAGATAATGCGGTGATCGACACGTTAATCTTTCCAAGTTCGTAGGAGATAATTTCCTTCTGGCCGGCGTGGTGGCCGGTACAAATGTTCCATGCGCCGATGTTGATAGGTACCTTTGTCAAGGGTGGTCGATTTCTTCGGCCAGTAGTCCACTTGCCACCAGCACTCTGGGTCCCCAGTGCTGGCGCATTGGCTCCCCGGATGTGGTAGGTTGATCGAGAGCTTGTGTACATTCAATTTCCATATGGTTTCTTGTCTCATTTTCCCAGGTTTCCCCAGTTCCGGCCGCCTCGGCAGGATGACCACCCTCCTCCTTTACCCAGGCTTGGGACTGGCACTGTCAGAGTTGCCTCGTCCAGTGGCGGAGATAGTCCAGTGGCGGAGAGAGGTAAGCAGTTTGCCATAGAGACTGAGAAACCAGTTGGTAAGCCAATCTATGGAGGGGTTGTGTAAAGCCATGGGAGCCATGGGATCCCTTACATTAGCTGGTGAGTAGATTGAGCGAGGACTAAAAAGGAGAGTTGTTCAGTGTGGTGTGGTTGGACGGTGAGTGTAAGGGGCCAGGTATTAGTGTTAAGTGGACTGTGACAGACTGGATGGCTGTCTAGGGCATGGACCGTGACAGCATTGACTAAGGGATGGGTAGGAAGGGACAAGGATAGCATCAAGGACTGTGCAATGAAATTCCCAACTGACCTGGAATCTATAAGGGCAGAAACAAAAAGGACATGATTACCAACAGACAAAGTAACAGGCAAAATAAACTTATTAAGTAATTTAAAACAGTCCACCTGAGTGGGTGGTGAAGCCCTTCAAGGGCAGAGAGCGCATTGCTTTTACCAGTGTCCAGTCTTGCTGCAATACATGCAGGCTCCTGCCTCTCTTCTCTGACATCACTCCTCAGTTGTGGTGCGAGATGCCCCCAGTTGCATTGGCTCAGGGGTGGACTTTTCACGGGCAGGGGCAATGGTGTTGCTGGCTGGGGTCCTGGTGTGTGGGGAACGATGAGGCGGAGAGCGCTGATGATGCTTGTCCTTTAAATGGTTGTCAAGAGTTGTAGCCAGGCGTATAAGCTCACCCAGTGACAGACCTGCATCTCTGCATACCAGTTCTGTCTGCAGCTCTGAATTCAGTCTCTCTCTGTAGGCCGCAGTGAGCGCCTCGTCGTTCCAACCACAGTCTGCAGTCAGGATATGGAATTCAATTGAGTAATTGAAGACTGTTCCCGTACCCTGCCACAGACGTAGCAGCCGACTGCTGCTCAAGTGCCCCTGCCTGGGATGATTAAACACCCACTGGGGGTGGTGCATGAAGGACGCGTACGTCCCAACCACAGAATGGCAGCAGCCCAGTCCAGAGCCTGCCCCGTGAGCTGCTGGATCACTGTGGAGATCTTCTGCAACTCTGTTAGTCCCACACACTCAGTGAAATACAAATCACATGCCAATCACATTGCTGAGCTGGTCCAGTTGGCCGTGGTGATATCTGGTGTTGTACTGAGGGCGCCTCATCGGGAGGCAGGGGCACGCCTGTTACATCCATTTGTAGGATTCTGTCTTCTGTCATGGCTGTGTGTGGAGCAGGAAGGGGGACACACTCACAGGCGTTGAAAAAGCAAACAAAGTCTTTATTAACAAAAGGTGCAGGTCAAAAATACTCTTAGGTGCAAAAACGGGAGCCACAGCGAGATGTCTCTTGGCCAACTGAACCCTCACCGGGACTCTTACACCACTGCTGCATTACTTTTGAGTTACTTTCACCAGAATAACTGTGGACATGGCATTCTAAAATGCTACTGCAGCTCATTCTACATCCAGTGGAGAGCGATGCCTCACAGTGTTGTTGTTTTTTTTTGCTTGTTTTTTTTAAATACTTTTTTTGTATTTGGGTTTTGAAAATCGAGTGAACGAATGATACATAGATGTGACAGTCTCCAGTTAATTCATTTACTAAATATGCTACATGTAATCATAATTTAATATTTTTATATTTTAAATAAATTGATTATATATAACTTTTGTATGGGGTATTTTTCATATAAATGTATAACAACATTTAATTTTATTTAATATATGTGCTTACCTAATTAAATATTACTTGAACAGTACTGAACTAGAAGAAGTTTACCTTTCATTACTATGTTATTTTTGTATATCTATGTAACAAATAACTGCTTAATCTTGAATGTTTTCATAACCAGTATTGATTCACTTTATCCATGTTAAATTCACGCTAATTGAAAACTACACTGCACTGGATCATTAAAAATATCATTCTACATGAGTTTATAGTTATGCAGAGAGATATCACACTGTACGGTATCCTCATCTGAATATTTATGGTAAAATGGGAATTTAGTTTGTAATGTTACTTGGTGAACTGCTAGATACTTGACTGGAGTTGATTCTTAGTTCTTAGCTACCTTGAATCGAGGAATTGGTTCTTCATGAAAACGACTCCCAGCCCTAGATGACGCACAGGTGGCGTCTGAATCTGCGAGCTGCCAATCGTTTAGGACGTGGCCGCCATTAGAATGATTTGATTTAAATTGTCAAAAAAGGTGTTGAAGTGTGAAGATAGAGGGGTCGTTCCTGTAATTCACATTTAGAGATCCCGAACAATTCTAAAGACAGACAGACTGTGACGCACTACAACAGCTCCAGGATTCAGTGCCGAAGGAAGACTTTCTGATAAACAACCAGGAAAGTCAGGGCAACATATTTCAGCCCCCGGAAACACCAGAGCCAGAGCCCCGCTCATCAGACACATCTCTCTCTCCAGCATTTCCACTTCTAAGTTTCTCACAGAAAATGGAGGAACTGGTAGATGTTGGAACAAGACTCTCCCACTCTTTGGCTGCAAGCCCCCAGATATCAACTAAAAAACGGCGGGCACCACAACCACCAAAGCCTGTAGGCCCAGCTCACCCTCCTCCTCCCTCGAGAGCTCTCCGGCCGCTGCCACAACGCCAGGGCCCAAACCCTCCTCCATCTGCTGTAGGTAAACCAAAAACAACTGATAACAACTCTCAGTGATATGTGTCGGGTCCCCGCTATGATAGCAGCAACACTCAGAAATGTTTACATAACAAGTGGGAACCCAGTGTGCCTGTAGCTTTCTCTATCTCTGTTTTATCACGTGATAGAAAGTCTAAGGCCTTCTCAAGCCGTACAGCTGACCCATCTAATCTGCGGCCCATTAGGTATCAAACTAAGACTGCTCTAGAGACAAAAAGTAATGGCATCAAGTTAGCATTTTTAAACATTTTCACACACAATCGTGGACACACTCTTGATTTACTCATTAGTAAGGGTCTAAACATTTCCTCCATTGTCATTAAGGATGTAGCACTATCTGATCATTTCTGTATTCTCTTTGATATATTGATCTCTGCTACCACTGAAACTAGATCTGTCTCTGTCAGAAAGAGATGTATCAACGAAAATACTAGTGTGCTGTTTATGAAGGCTATATCTTCAATGCCAAGCATTTCTGCAGACTCTGTTGATCTTCTCCTGGAGTCTTTTAACTCAAAAGTTAAGAATGTCATCGATGACATTGCACCAGTGAAAGTCAGTAAGACGACTGGCAGACAAAAATCATGTTGGAGAAGATCAACAGCAGTACAGAGTATGAAAAGACAATGCAGAAAAGCTGAGAGGATGTGGCGGAAGACGAAACTTGAAATTCACTATAGCATCTATAAAGACAGCCTTCATGCTTTCAATGTGGAACTAGCCACAGCAAGACAGAAGTTCTTTTCAAACCTTATAAACAGTAACCTAAACAACACTCGCACTCTTTTTGCTACTGTTGAGAGACTAACAAACCCCCCAAGTCAGATTCCCAGTGAAATGCTCTCTGACAGTAAATGCAATGACTTTGCCTCCTTCTTTTCAGAGAAGATTATTAATATCAGAAAGGTGATTAGCACATCCTCAAGTTATGCAGAGGTCACACAGATTCGACCGCAATTTCAAAAAGGAGTCACTTTGTCTGGTTTTGAAGCAATCGATAGCAAAACTTTGGAAGAAATAGTGCAGCACCTTAACTCCTCAACCTGCAACCTTGACACACTTCCCACATCTTTTTTCAAAAGTGTGTTTAACTGTTTAGAAGCAGATCTCCTAGAAGTGGTGAACACCTCTCTTCTTTCTGGGACTTTTCCAAACTCCCTGAAAACTGCAGTTGTTCAGCCCCTTCTGAAAAAGAGCAATCTTGATAACACCATATTGAGCAACTATAGACCAATATCTAATCTTCCTTTTATAGGCAAGATTATTGAAAAGGTAGTTTTCAATCAGTTGAACAACTACTTAAACTTAAATGGACACCTGGACAATTTTCAATCTGGTTTCCTACCGCATCACAGCACAGAGACAGCACTCGTTAAGATAATAAATGATATTCGCCTAAATTCTGATTCTTGCAAAATATCAGTGCTGGTACTACTTGATCTTAGTGCTGCATTTGACACTGTCGATCATAACATTCTTCTAGAGAGACTGGAAAACTGGGTCGGGCTTTCTGGGATGGCTCTCAATTGGTTCAGGTCATACTTAGAAGGGAGAGGTTATTATGTGAGTATAGGAGAGCATAAGTCTAAGTGGACGTCCATGACATGCGGAGTCCCTCAAGGCTCAATTCTTGCGCCGCTCTTGTTTAGCCTGTATATGCTCCCACTAAGTCAAATAATGAGAAAGAACCAAATTGCCTATCACAGCTATGCTGATGATACCCAGATTTACCTAGCATTATCACCAAATGACTACAGCCCCATTGACTCCCTCTGCCAATGCATTGATGAAATTAACAGTTGGATGTGCCAGAACTGCCTTCAGTTAAACAAGGAGAAAACTGAAGTCATTGCATTCGGAAGCAAAGAGGAAGTTCTTAAGGTGAATGCGTACCTTGATGCTAGGGGTCAAACAACTAAAAACCAAGTCAGGAATCTTGGTGTGATTATGGAGTCAGACCTTAGTTTCAGTAGTCATGTCAAAGCAGTAACTAAATCAGCATACTATCATCTTAAAAACATTGCAAGAATTAGATGTTTTGTTTCCAGCCAAGACTTGGAGAAACTTGTTCATGCCTTTATCACAAGCAGGGTGGATTATTGTAATGGTCTCCTCACTGGCCTTCCCAAAAAAACCATTAGACAGCTGCAGCTCGTCCAGAACGCTGCTGCCAGGATTCTGACTAGAACCAGAAAATCTGAGCATATCACACCAGTCCTCAGGTCCCTACACTGGCTTCCAGTTACATTTAGAATTGATTTTAAAGTACTTTTACTGACTTATAAATCACTCAATGGCCTAGGACCTAAATACATTGCAGATATGCTCACTGAATATAAACCTAACAGACCGCTCAGATCATTAGGATCGAGTCAGTTAGAAATACCAAGGGTTCACACAAAACAAGGGGAATCCGCTTTTAGCTATTATGCTGCCCGCAGTTGGAATCAGCTTCCAGAAGAGATCAAATGTTCTAAAACATTAGCTACATTTAAATCTAGACTCAAAACTCATCTGTTTAGCTGTGCATTTACTGAATGAGCACTGTGCTTCGTCCGAACTGATTGCATTCTGTTTTGAACTGTCTTGAACTTATTTTAAATCAATTTTTAAATCATTTTTAAATCATTTTGTTTTATTGTTGTGATCATTGTTTTTAATGATTGTTCTACTTCTTTTTTGTTTTTATTATTGTTTTTATGATTATTCTACTTCCTTTTATGTAAAGCACTTTGAATTACCTCTGTGTATGAAATGTGCTATATAAATTTGCCTTGCCTTGCCTTGCCTAAACCCTCGGCCGGACGCAATTTCCAGGTCTCAAAAAGCAGACATGTCTGGGGAAAAGAGGACGTCTGGTGACCATTTCATTCATATATATATATATATAGTTGTATTGTGAGACATTGCTGTCATTTTGTTAAATAAGCCTAGCCTAGCATAGCAAGGGACACACAAAAAAGAGAGAGCGGAAAAGTTTTATATTGTTAATAGTTGATGTTATACTATACTGTTTGTAAACAGGTCAGGTTTTTCTGGGGATTTCTTCCCGTTACTGGCTTTTGAGAACGTTCCAGAGATGGCGAGCCAGCCAAGAGTTCCCGCAATGTCTGTCTGCCTGCCAGAATGCATGAAAGTTCTCTTGCTTCAGTGGGGTAGGAGTGACGTGGCACAGATCTAATTCCAGTGATAACTTGGATTTGAGTTATATTGAAAGTGAACTATATAGATCGTTGAATACTATCAACTGGACGTTAAAGGAACTGCTAAACTCCACAAGATTTTCCTTTGTTAAGATGGATTGTTTATTGTAAAATTATTTTCATTGTATTGCTGTTTCATTTCATTTCAACTGTTATCATTGTATTGAACTGCTAAGCATATAATTTATGCATATTTACTATGGTGTTGAGACTAAAGCTAAACTGTCAATCAGGACAACAAATAGGACTGTCACTTAATTAAATTAGTTAAATTTATTAAATTTATTAACCAAACCAAAATCATAGACCTAAATACACAGAATTAGTTAATTGACATTTAGGTCAAATTAGAATATAGTTGCAAAAAATAAGGGAATCCAAAATGCATTAATTGAAGTGTCGCTAGAGGAAGTTAAGAGCGCGTTTAACTATGTTACCAACACTATGTTAGTTACTGATGTACAGTATGTTGGTTGCTAGCTAGCAAGTATGCTTTTGGGAAATGTACCCCAGATTCAGCTGTATGTTTCCGTCTGTATATTTAGTTAACCGGCGCATTCACTCATGACAATGACAAGCGCTAATCCGCGATTCTGATTCGGCTGTATGTTTCCGGCTCTAGAGGAAGTTAACTGACAGATTTACTCATGAATGTGTGTGCTTTCAAGAGATGCTGGCTGCAGATCTCCACCAGGAGGACCTCCACCGTGGGGCCGGAAACACATGACTCCTGCTATGGGACCGGACATGACGTTATGCACTGTTGCTCCGTGGAGGCGGCACCTCCGCTCTCACGACACAGTAATCTAGTCTTTTAATATACTGAATATTTCAGTGATATATTCAAATTAGATTATTAACATTAGAATGGATGATATTTCATATGACACAGTAAGAGACTTTTAAAGTATACAGCATATTGAATATTTCAGTGTTAGATTCGAATTAGATTATTAACAATGGAACAGATGTTCGTAATCTAATTAAAATTTACAAGAACAGACGTTGGTAGGGTATGTTCATTTTGATCATTCTCACCGTTATATAGCTTTTGATATGAAAAATATCAAACTTAATAATTTAAAAGGAATCAACGTGAAAACAGACTTTGGAAGCATGACATAAAACATTACATAAAATGTCCTAATAACTCATTCAACCACAAAAGTAACCTCATAGAGGTTTTGAGGTTGGCGATGGAGGAGTATGCTACCAATGCCCTTTGCCATGGCACCATAAGGCCCTCCTCCTTGCCTGCCACTGCGGGGTTCTTTTTTGTGAAGAAGAAAGACAGCAGCCTCCAACCCTGCGTTGACTATCGGGGGCTCAACAAGATCACCATCAAGAGTCGTCACCCTCTTCCACTGACCAATACCACCCTGGGCGCCCTATCTGGTGCCAACTACTTCACGAAGTTTGATCTCCGGAACGCCTACAGCCTGGAGCGCATCAGGGAGGGCGATGATTGGAAGACTGTCTTCATCACCCCCACCGGTCACTATGAAAGCCTGGTCTTGCTCTTTGGCCTATGCAATGCTCCTGCCGCCTTCCAGCAGTTTATCAATAGCCAGGTTTCCATCCAAGGATTTTTTTCGAAAAAATATTTAGCGCTTCAAATTTTTTACCGATATAGCTGATGGAAATGCTAATTATCGATAAAAATTTTGTAAGTGTCGACATAATATTTTTCCGTTTAACTTTAGCGCATAAGTTCTATATCGATACTTCAGATGTCGCAAAAACTATTTTGGAAACACTTTTTGTTGGAAAAGAAGGGCTTTAATGCAAATAAATGTGTCACATGATACATTTTCATCACGTGCATTTCATTCTGTGAAGTGTCTCTCCACTAGAGGCTGACATTTTTTCGGGAATCCCGTGGGATGGGAAACAAAATCACTATTAATAACGTGATTGGGACGGGACTGGAAAAAATGTAAGCGGGAGTGGGCGGGACCGGGAATCGTAATAACACTCTCTTGTTCTTGCATAGCAACAGTGGGACTCCATTGTAATAGAAATTCAGTGAAAATTATAATGTGTGTTTATATAATGTGTGCGTGTGTGTGTGTGTTTATGGATAGATGGATGATTTGCATAAAATTCAACATGAAACACACTGTGCATTGTTAAGATGACTTTCAGTTCAATAAAATAACAAATTACATTTTGGATTTTTATTCAGCTAAGCTGGGTATGCTGTGATCTGTACTCTACTTTTTTTTTTTACTGTAACTGACAGGTTCCAGCCAAAAAAAACAACACGAGAGTGGGAGGGAATGGGAGTCATTCTTCTGGGATTGGGACGGGATGGGATTTTCCCCCAGTTTTTTTATGGGATTGGAATGGGATGGGATTCTTTTTGTGGGAGTGGGACGGGAGAGGTTTGAAAATTCACTCCCATACTCTCCACCACCTCCTCCCAGAAGGTCTTATTCCAGTTTATTCCGTGGTCTCTCCCATACCCGTGGGTTTCGTCGCACTGGGGTATTTTCTTCGAGCTCTAGGGCTATCAGACAAGCAACTGCTTCATTCTGCTGTTGTCTTCGGATATTTTGTACAATTCCAATTATGTGTGAAACTGAAATAACAGTAAGCTGGCAAATTTCAAAAAATTGTCTGAATAATCTCTCCATCATTTTTTTCTTTGTTTGTTTGTTTTGCGGAAGGGAGTGTCACGTGGAAAAAAAGGTAGATAATTTGACAAACACAAAATTATGTATGGAAACGGCTCAAGGGCAGATTTTTTTGCGATACACCAAAACTTATGCGACAGTTCATTTTGGGGGGATGTGACATCATCACGCACACCATTTTATCGATAAAAAGCCAGTTGGATGAAAACAGGCTGGAGACAGCAAATTTCACACATTTTTTTAAACACATATTCTGTTTGTTGATAACAAAACGTCGCAAACTTGGCTAATGACATTCTGTGGGACATGCTAGGTCGCTGGGCATTCGTCTACCTCGACAACATTCTCATCTACTCATGCACCCTGGAAGAGCACACTCAGCACGTCAAGGCAGTCCTTAAGAGACTGCTTGCTCACCAGCTGTACCAGTTGGAAAAATAAGCTTTTCACAAGTGCTCCAGCATGTTCCTGGGTTTTGTCATCTCATCCCAGGGTGTGGCCATGGATCCCCAGACGCTGGAGGCTGTGCATCATTAGCCCCTACCCAAGACCTTGAACCAGCTCCAATGCTTTCCAGGGTTTGCCAGTTTCTATCGTTGGTTCATCCAGGGCTTCAGTATGGTTGCAGCACCCCTCACTGCCCTGACTTGTCCCTCTCCTCACCATTTTATCCTCTCTCCAAAAGCCGTCAATGCTTTCCACAAACTCTGTCACCGCTTCACCATGGCACCCATCCTCCTTCACCCAGACCCCACCAAGCTGTTCGTTGTGGAGGTGGATGCCTCAGATGTGGGCATTGGGGCGATTCTATCACAGCAAGGTCCAGACCAAAAGCTGCATCCTTGTAATTTTTTCTCCAGAAAATTTAATCCCACTCAGCAATGTTACGGGGTAGGGGACCATGAACTGCTGTCCATCAAGATGGCCCTGGAAGAATGGCATCACTGGCTCCAGGGCAGCAGTGAACCATTTACGGTCTGGACAGATCACCAGAATCTGCTCACCATCCAGCACACGAAATAACTCAACCCATGACAGGCAAGGTGGGTGCTCTTCTATGAGCAATGTGAATTCCATCTGTTGTATTGCCTGGGGTCCAAGAACATCAAGGCAGATGCCCTCTCACACCACCATAAGCTGATGCCCCCGGGTGGACCCCGCACCTGTCATCACTACCACCTGGATCATCATACCACTCTGTTGGCAACTTGAAGCTAGGGTGTGCCAGGCACAGGCCTTGGAAGCTGCCCCAGCAGGTGTGCCACCTGGATGACTCTATGCTCCAACTTCCACCAGCCTGACATCTTCAATTTGACCCGAGAGGGTGGAGGAATGGGCCCAATTGAAGACGTCAGGCTGGTGAAAGTTCATCCGCCATGCCTTCTGGTGGCCCTCCATGGCTCAAGACATTGGGGAGTTCATCCAGGTGTGCCCAGTGTGTGCTGGGGCCAAGGACTCCAACCAACCTACCCCGGGGGAACTTCAACCTCTTCCCATTCCCCAACGGCCCTGGACACACATTGCCATGCATTTCATCACGGGCCTGCTGGACTCAGGAGGGAAGAACACCATCCTCACCATCGTAGATCGGTTCTCCAAGGCTGTGCATCTGGTGGCCCTGTCCAGACTCCCGTCAGCTAAAACCACAGAGGGGGCTGATATTAGAGCACGTAGTCCATTTGCATGGGTTCCCAAGGACATCATCTCGGAAAGAGAGCCTCAATTCACCACCAGATTTTGGAAGACCTTCTGTTGATCAATACCACCTGCAGTCTGCTTCTGGTTACCATTCTCAGACCAGCGGTCAGATGGAGTGGAACAACCAACAACTGGAGCGCTACCTGAGGTGTTTTGCCACGGATCATCAGCGCTCCTGGGCCTACTACCTCATTTGGGCTGAGCTGTCCCACAATCTGCACACCTCTCCCGCCACCAACCTCAGCCCATTCAAGGTATGCTACGGTTTCCAGCTTCCGATGTTCGACCATCAGGAACCGGAGGTTGAAATACCATTGGCCCAACAGTTGGTCCATCATGATGGCAACTCTGGACTCAAGCCACCGCAGCCATTCAACATGCCAACACCTGCTATGCCACTCAACACTGCTGCCGGCACCCCTTGGGATGATTGTACCATGTAGGTGACAAGGTTTGGCTCTCCACCCAGAACATCTGCCCCCACATTGACTCTCACAAACTCACCTCCCACTTCATCAGTCCCTACCATATCATCCACCGGATCAATCCTGTGATCTACCAGCTCTGCCTGCCTGTGGCCCTCTGGATCCGCCCAGTCTTCCACACTTCCCAACTCAAGCCCTTCGTCACTACACCCATGGTGCCCCGTACACCGGCCCCTCCCCCCGCATCATCAAGGGTGGTCCCACATCCACCGTGTGTCAGATTCTCAATGCCCGTCCTCGGGGCAGAGGTACTCAGTACCTTGTTGACTGGGAGGGCTATGGCCCTGAGGAGCGGTCATGGATTCTGGCCCAGTTTGTACTCAACCTGGAGCTTATTCGGGACTACCGTCGCCGGGTATCCTGTCAGGCAGGTCCGTCTGGTGCCAGTCCTGGGGGGGCACTGTCACACACACTCTGATCACGTGACTGGCATGAGGACCCGGAAGTAGTCAGCACGGTTGGGATGTAAATAGAGGCTTTTTCTCTCTTCTCGCCACTCAGTCATTGAGTCAACCCCGCCCATCTCTGAGTCATTTCGGCGTCAACTGTGGGTACTCCAGTTACTTGGTTTATCTCTTCGATTGAGCGTGTTATAGAACGCGGATTCCGGTGGGAATCTTCACTCTGTTATTATTAGAGAGTTCTTAAATCAACCCTCGTGGTTTTCCTACCTCTTCACGTTTCACTCCGCATTTGGGTTAACCATCACGCTACACGGGCTAACGGTTAACGGCTAGCATTGTGTTACATCCTCATCAGATCATTGACAATAAGCCTAAATATTAATGTATCTATTTGTACAGGGTTGTAAAAGGAACAGCTTTATTAAAATATAAATATAAAATATATACATGGGCATAAATAATGAACTTACAAAACCAACAGACAAAACTATAACATTTTGACAATATTTCACAATAATAAAAGTAGCAATTAAGTATAAAGTTAAAATTAACATTAACACCAGCAAACACTGGTGACTGGCACTGCGGCCCTTATCATTCTTTTCATTCTAGCTTTATGGCAGTCCTGCGCATCCATAAAAAGTCACATGGCCCTGGAACAGTTTTTCATTCGACTGCACCCACTGCATGTCAACATGTAGGTCCCTTGCAAGTGCTTGCTCCTATAAAATGTAACAAAAATTAATAAGCAAACAAAGTGAGACAAAAATATTTAACATATGATCAGTTTGTCAAGTAAATTCTGTGCAATGACTTATATCTCCCAGAATATGTCAGCAATGCATTTAACTATTTGGTTTCAGTGGAATCTACATTCAATACTGATCTGACAAACCATGACAAAAAGTCAGCGGTAATGGCCTTCTGCACGACATGAGAGTCTGCACCGACAGATGCATTTGTCTATAAAACAAATTTTTTAATGATGTGAAAATATTAGACAAGAAAGCAAATTAAAAAGTAAGCAAATTAAATGACATATTCAATTACAATTGTAGACCAAGTTAAAATATTTGTCATTTAAGAGAGTGTAAATGTAATGTTCATACCTTTAAAATGAACTGCATTTTTCATATGTGCATACATATGTCTCTCAGTCTTGACACTCTTTGCTGGCTTGAAGGTTTGACAAAGATGGCAGTGGAAATGTTTTTTTGCAACAGATGTTGCATTCGTGCAGAACTGGCTGTGAACCAGCATCGCATATAGATATGAGCATCTAAAATAATACAATATATAGATATGAGCAACTGTCATATACAGTTCTAATTATTACACTGCACCTATAAACACATTACACATTAACATTTGTAATAAAGCTGACCATTAAATAAAACTTTTTATAATTTTCTGTAGCATAAAATCTATATAGGTAAAGTTTTATGGCATTAATGAGAAACGACAAAATCTCGAACTGGGGAGTTTGCTGACAGTGAAACTAAGCAACTAACTTAGTAAAGCTTAGTAAAGCAAGTAAAGCTAATTTTGAGAAGAAAAAAAACTTTCTTTTATATTTTAGAAAGCTCCAGGTGCTAGAATGCTTATGACAACTTTAGCAAGATGTTTACATCAAATTTGCTTTTCAATAGCAAGGAATATGCTTTACTAACTAACATACATTTTAAAATCACGCAAATTGTGCAAATGCAATTTTTGTTGTTACTTGTTCTAAGTTTTACTCACTTCTTTCTTTCAACCAAAATAAACACGCTTCAGGCTGTGTGTGGAGGCCATGTGATATCTGGAGTAAAGGTGCATAACGTCATGTCCAGTCCCATAACAGAGGTCACGTGTTTCCGGCTCCACAGTGAATGTCCTCCTGGTGGAGGTCTGCAGCCAGACCCTTCTCGCTTTGCGCTGTGCTACTGATTCGACTGACACGAGTCCCGTAGTCTACAAAGAGGATTCAAATCTTTAGGAAGTTCTTAGGATCCCTCTTTTTGACTGTGGCAATGACATATTCTTCCATTCCATAATGTTAGATAGTAAAAAATAAGCACAGAAAAATGTGTAATTTATCAAATAATTTTATTCTATATCCAAATTAATTCCAAATGGATAAAGAAGTGTTTCCATGTGGCACGAACCTTATTTTACCTCATAGTCCTAAGTCATAGAATGTCTCTGCAGAATAAACACTCAGCAATCCAACAAAACAGACACTGTTCTTACTATTCCTCGTAATTATATCTACAGTTTCAGCACTTTTATACTACATAAAGCTAAGAAAAAGTATAAATTTCTACAGGCGCAGGTCAGTTTTCATCAGAAATGGACTGATTTCAAGACTGTGTCAGCATTTACACATCAAACTATGACAAATTTGAGTAGTGCGGGACGTCCATTAGCTGTTAGTTTTTTTAAATATTGTTTCGATAACTTTAAGGTTAAACTAGTTAACCTGTATTGTTTTGACAGATGATGCATGTTTGCAAGTATAAATGATGTTTTTTTACAATATTGGATATTTGGAAACTCTACCGACATTATTTAGGCTAAATAGGCTATTTAGTAAATGCTATTAATAATAATAAATGCGTCTGGACCACATTATCACCTCCAACGTGCAATAACTTTTGATATACGAATGCCATGTTCTGCATTATTCCTTACATAAACACAACAAAGTGAACAACATTGCTCATTTATAACATCGCATACAGACGACTTACTCACTTACTTCTCAAACGTCTTCCATAACTCTCCTGCTCTTCGTCTATCTTTCCACTGACCTGAACGCTTCTCACCTCCGTGGCGTAACTTCCATTGTGGCTTATGCGTTGTGTTGCGGGTTTTGCATTCGTGTTGCAGACTTTTAATAATAAGTAACAAGCATTTAGCTTCATTAACCTCATCTGGTATTGAAAATATAACATTTAAATAAACAACAAAGATTAGCCAAAACAAATTTAAATATGTACATTTTAACATTAGGAACATTACATAAGAGGTAATACTTTAGCTTGAAAATTCACAAATTTTACACTTTATTAGCACAAAAACTTCCTGTTGTGGCTGAGAGTGCATGTAGCCGAGAGTGCACGTTCTGCAGCCAGACCCTTTTGGTGGGGACGCTCGATGACGAAGGTGTAAATGAACCTATTGTGAGTTGATGTACCATCACAATAATATTGAAAATATAGTTTGGAGGCTGAAAACCTCTATAGTGTTGCTTTAAACTCTGCGTTGGAAACAGATAAAACGTGTCTCTCCTCGCTGTCTTCTTCTCTCCGCACACCACAGCCCTCTCCCCAAGGATTATTGTGGCAATTCTCTTAAAAACCTTTAAGCGAAATGATAGTTATGTTAACTATAATGTTATTGGTTAAAAATGAAGATTAAAGCATCATAAACTCACACAAGAACTTGCTTGTTTACATTACGTTGTGAGTTCAAAATATTTTGTGTAAGGTAAGAGGTCAACACAGTCAACACGCTGATAAATATATCCATTCTAAAACTGATCCCCAGGCGCGAACGCTCACTCTGAAACAGTACTCATCCGCCGCAATTTAGCTTGCTTTTGTCCATCTGGCCCTGGTATATATGGCCAAACTACATTTCCCATGATATGTGCGGTTGCACTCTAACTCTGTTCATTTTTCCCCACGATTTTTTTTTTCTCTCTGTCTCTCTCTCTCTCTCTCTCTCTCACTCACTCACTATCCCTTCACCAGATTCCCCCACGAAGCTGCCCTGACCCCTTTACTCACTGCGACACACCCCGGCACCAGACGGAGGACGACGCACTGATGGACTTCACCCAAAGACTGGACTTTACCGACAGACTTTTCCCCCCACAATATCACGCCAATAAAGGAGCCCCTTGGCTCATGCACTAGTTGTTCGTGTCTTTATTCCCGTGACAATGTATATACACAATATAATATATATACTGTACATACATACATATATATACATACATATATATATGTATATATGTATTATATATATATATGTAGAGAGAGAGAGACTAATGGAAATAACATCAGGACTGCAGAACAGTGTTTGCTCACTTGCACTGGGGGAGTTCTCAGCAAAGCCATGTTGTTCACACTAATTCAGCCCAACGTGAGCTTTATGGGAAATGATTCTGAAAGCTGTTCAAACAGACAGCCTCACAATCCCTTCACCTGAGGTCCCCCAAAAAGGCTGGTGAGCTCACACTATGCATTTCAAAAGGGAGAGGGTAGCCTCAGTGGATTACTCTGTTGTTCTCACCCGTACAGGCTTGCACACGCGGCTGTCTGTCTGGCCAGTCTTCGATTTGCTCTTAAGGAGGTGTAAACCAAGCCAATTACGGGCGCTCTGCGACTGCGACTTGGGCAAGAGGGATGGCGGGGAAGGTGGGAAGGCAGCGGAGAGAGATGTGAAAGCTGCCCTTTTGTTGTACTCTGGGCCCTGGAGTGTGTGAAAATGGAGAGCTACGGGGACAAGCAGGATACCGATGCGCACAAAAGCACAAATCTATTTCTGACAAAAGACAAACACGCCGAAACCCTGAAAAAGGTTTTGTTTAAAGTGCTAACACGATGCTATGGTCAACATCAAAAGTCCACAGCGGGCAGTCCACAACTGCATGTTTGTTGGTAGCAAGAGAAAAAGTCCTCACCCATTACCATTAGTGACCAAATCTGCCCTGTCCATTGATGTATTAGATCTGTCAACAATGCAGAACACTATTCCTCTGCGTCCTTGTTTGCCTTCTCTTCTAAAGCCCTTTGTAGAACATTTTAAATATGTGATATTCCTGGTAAAAGAGTCCTTACCTCAATCTTTTTTGTGGTTATCTCTCAAGTAAGTAGAAAAAGAAATGACAATTATTATATTTCAAAATAATAATTAATCCATGTACCATAGATGCCAAATACTGTTATATTATTATATCACCACCAAAAAAAAATTAAGCTTTTGATTTCACTAAAATTAGAGACATTTCAGCTCTTTGCTGTGATATGTAACACCACAGACCAATTTAACATATTCTACATCCTAACATCACGATCCATCATATTACCCATTCTGCTCCCAGCAAATTTCAGATTCCAAATCGCTGCGGAGGTAATTACATATAGGGCATTATTAATCTTTTCGTACAGTCAGTACCATTAACCGAATTAAATGTGAGCACATTACTTTCTCAAAGCTGTGCGTAATGGTCAATATTTGCAGTCTACAGAATTCATCTCCACCCACACAATGTTGGCAGTGCACCCAGTCACATTAAGCAAACCTGTCTGAGAAGCACTTTGTTCAGCTATAGCGTATTTTTGCCAGGCATATCATGAGCTAGTTCTGATATACAGGTGGAATCACATGGACTTGGCCGGATGAAAACTATTTAAATGGTATAGTGATTTCACCAGCATCAATTGATTTTTCAGTTTTAAACTGTCCAGTGTATTGAAGAGCACTATCCATCTCTGAATGGACAATGGAAAACACAGTTCAAAACCATAATCAGTTACAATATTATGTTTTTTTTTATCACACACTATTTGTTTATTTTTGGATGGACAGCATGAATATGGTGTGTAACGCATGAAGTGACATTGGTGATATTTGTAGCAGACCCGTCTTTGTTTGGTTTCACACCATCGAAGAGTGATGGATGAGGTGAGCTCATAACTGATGAGGGGTAAGGTGGATTATGGGAATTAGGAAGCCCACAGCATGCTATTAGATGGTTATTACAGGCTGGCCAAAGCTCATTTACACATTTGACAAACCAAATGAGAATAAAAATGCTCGCTGTAGTTCAAAAAACACACATCTTAAAGGAGCCCTAATTAGCTACTATGAGTTAATTGGAAGTTGTGCAAAGAAAACTGATTATAATATAATTATAATATCAGGTTGGGTGATTTTTGTTGAACAATGGGACACAGTTACTCTTATGCCATACACGACTGTTGACTAAAGTAAAAGGAACAGAATATATGCCTTAATATCTGTTATTTTAATTAAATTTTACTGTCACAAAAGATTATACATCCCTGATGCATCAATTTAATTAATTTGCAGGTCCAAGAATGCATTACCTTCAACTGAATGTGTTTGGTCAACGCAGCTAAAAGTAATTTAGATTTTATCTTTGCAAGACCAGAACCCAC
This sequence comes from Distichodus sexfasciatus, assembly GCA_032718565.1. Lineage (NCBI taxonomy): Eukaryota > Metazoa > Chordata > Actinopteri > Characiformes > Distichodontidae > Distichodus > Distichodus sexfasciatus. The sequence goes on from JAVGVS010000182.1 coordinate 634,123, forward strand.
CCATGAGTAATGTAGCGTTAGCATAAGACATGTAAAGGTAATTCCAAGCACATATGCACCTACAAAATTAGAGATGACATTTATGAAATTCAGTTTGGTGTCATAGAACATCTCATTTGTCATTTAACAAAAATGACAAAACCTCTCTCTCCAAAGAAAACTCTGGATTCTTCTTTCCACTGTTAAATCTCTCCAGTCCCCACTGCCTAAGCATCTACTGCCAACATACCAGGAGCCAAAAGTTGAACAAAAACAGTGTTAGCGTTTGAGAAACATCTTCTGACCTTTAGAGTCTGCAATTAATTGCTAATGCCAGGTGAGGAAAGGATTTAAGTCATCTATGAGTCATGGAAGAGGTGACGCTTCCAGTCCTGTCGCATGAGACCTGGGGAGAATGCGGCTGTGCGTGTGAGCACACACATTTCTAGTAATAAAGGAGTAGCGTATGGTGGCATTTTCATCACGGATGGGAAAAACGATCAAGACAGCTCCGTCTCTGGAGAGTCTACAGCAGCTGTGTGACAAACCTCAAGAACGGCACCGTTTTGTATAGAGTAGACAAGTTCTTATAAACACACGTGTAGGGGTAAAAACACAAAAGAGCAGCTTTGAAGAGATAATGAAAAATAAAGTCAAACGTGGGATGAGTCAGGGAGGTACCACAGAGCTTCCCTGTCTCATTTAATTTCCTTCTTTCTGTGTTTGAAGCCTGAAGTTGAAGAAAGTGGAAATTCTTTTATAGTAAAATGCAACTGTGAGTAATACAAAAATAATGCAGCAGATCATAAAAGAAATTAGTTGATCACAACTGAGAAAAATAAAAGAAACCATCACTCAAAACTGTAACTCTACCAAAAGATGCATCAGGGCATATATATCTAGAATTTGCTCAATGAAACTTGTAATTCAACATAAAGTTGTCCTCCGAAGAGGGGGGTGGTGCCAGGATTAAAAAAAAAAGGTAACCAATGCTTAATGAGGAAAATCCTCCAAAGTCTTCATTGTCAGGAATCTGTCAAAAAAGATTTAGCAGGGATGGCAAAAAATGACTTTAAAATCGCATTATTAAGACTTGATATCTCAGCGTCATGTACTGGTAATCTTTTATTCGCAGAGAAAATGAGTTATGACTAGAACCAGAAATATCTTCCAGACATTACTGATCCTCCAGAATGATTTAACATTACCCTTCCAAGTACCTTAAACCTGTGGCATGATGCAAATTTAATCGCTGTATTCCATATAAAAAGAATCAGGGAGGGATCCAAAGCCATTGTGTTCAGTACTCTAAACGGCTTGTTGGACTTTATAGCCACAGTTAATTTGTGGGTTCAGTCGGACAAAAAGGATTCCACGTCTTTCTGCTCCCAAACTGTACTCTAAAGAGATTAAGCAGATAGATGTATTAAAGCCTTATCAGGAATTCACACCAGCATGCCAAGATGCTTTGGGCAAATACGAATCAAAGCAAGCTTGTACCTTCACAGCAACAACCTGAAGGTCCAAGACTTTACCTGACTTTTGACACTGGGGGGTGATCAGTTTCCTTCTGCTCGAGATGCAAGTGTAATAGAAGAGAATGTGGGACTACAGATAAACACAGCCTGAAAATGGACTGATCTGATGCATTATGTTACTTTATAATCCAAGAATTACCTGAAGGGTTAGATGTAATATGTTCATATGATGCCAGTTACAGAGCATGAACAAACAGACAGCACCAACAAAGAACTTTGAGTGTAATCTAATTTTACCATTTGATTTATAAGATTTGTTTGTGTTGAACCCAAGGCATCATGAGCATTTATTGGTCAACCTGCCCATTTTCACAGTTTGTTTTGTAGCGGTGCACGTTGGATCCTATGAAGAAGATTCAGTGATGAAGTGTAAAACTGCCTTTAGCATTTCCATCAAAATTGGAATGCATTAATTTCTTGGAGCAGACCTTCAGCTTCATAAGTCTCTGTAATGACATTAACCTCTCGACTCTCTCTGTGTAGACAGCGATCATCACCATCCCTCAGCCAAAGGCCTTAAAGGCTAGGGGAAGGTGGTGCTAATCTAGTTACCTCTCTGCAGTAGTGGCTGCATTAATCACTACCACAGGACACTCTAGGTGTGGGGGTTCACATGTGTTTATGGGTCCTGGAACAGAGATTAAGCAGGTGTTTGGGTTTTGTGCCATTGCCTAGTCGATGCTAACTGTGCCCACACGGTTAGCTCATGGCCAGAGAGACAGCTTGCAGGGCACCGGCCCCCGATCCCAACACATTTGGTTAATGCACAAAGCCATGGAACAGAAAAAGTATCCCTGCAGCCAGACAGAGGCTCTCCTGCCATCCAGTTTCTCAAATGCTAATGCAAAACAGCTCTGGCTCTGGATAGAATGGGTTGCCTGCCTTGGCTGAGAAATCATCTATGAGAAACATAGATGTAACTATACATTTATACAGCACACTACTAGGGGTAAAGAAACATGCACTTCTTCAGAATTAAAGCATTTTTTTATGTTTTAAGGTGAAGTATGTACCTTAGATTCAGACTGTGAAATCATCTCCATGGAAGTACTATGGTAATAAGCAATTCATTTGCTTTGCTAATGAGATCCAGACCATCAGATAGAAGTGGTAAAATCAGGCTACACAACCGAGGCAAAAACATTACTTTTTGAACCTGAACTTTCATATCTCTGACAGTGACTGACAGGGTAAGTGGCTGTATGATATACATTGAAATCTAAAGGACAAAGTGGTTCAAATTGTGATTGGAGCACTAATGAAGTGTTAGAGTGCGGCAGGTGGGAATATTCATGCTAAAAATGAACTCTTCCACATGGGTTAAAGAGATGGTTTACACGAGAGATGAGAGAGATAAGAGAGAAAGGTTAAAAATATAGTCATTGCATGTGTGACCGACTGGAAATTTTATAAAGGTCTTGACTCTAAAGTGCTCTACTCCGTCACCTGGTGCCTTTCACACCAAGAGAACCGAACTCACTTGAGACAAAGGGGTTTCTCCCGCACCGATCAGTTGTACAATGACAGAGGCGTGTTACCTCGATACAAAAACAATCATTTATTTTTTTGGTTCCACAAAAAAAAATACAATGGTAAGTTAACATCATCACACGGGATTACAAATACACACTTTTGGTCACGCACAAAATCATTCGACTAAGGGAAGGAAGTAATGACTGCCCCCAAGACGATAACCCATGTACTCATATATAGGAACCCAGAGTCAGGCAGCTGTTAAGGAGCGTCCACCGGTCCTAAAAGAAAGGTGAAACAGATACACCGTGCAAGCTCAAGATTCAAAGATCTACAACCACACGCACCCACACAAGGGTTCTGGCACTGCAGTCACAGCAAACAGTGAAGTGCTCATTACCACCACAAATACAGAATTCGGTGCATAAGAAAGCTCGGAGCCAGCGACCACTCCATAGACAGCTGTACCACTAATGCTCTGGAAAGCGGGAGCGCAGAAGGAAAGAAAGGGCAACACTCACTATTAGCACAAACTGGGTACCAATAATAGAATACAGGGGAGCAGCCAACCCCGCCTGAACCCTAATGCCACAACCGACTGGGCCACCCAATAGGCACAGAAATCAACTCACACAAATAACAAGCAATAATTAAAAGAAAAGAAACAAAACCTTTACAATAAAGTGACACATGGACAAAACCTAGGTATACCAAAACTACAAAGCCAAGTTATCATAAAGTTAAGGAAGAGCAAAGCAGCAGCAGTAATTCTTTCTACAAACACATACAAATTAAAATCAGGCATGCGGTCAATAAATGTTCCCAACAACATTATACCAGTAGAGTAAACATTACCTCTGTTCACTTCTGACTCAATATCAATGGACCATGGACCCCTGGCAACGGAACCCTACACAAAAATATTATTGCAAACAAACAATTAAAATATAGCACTTCATACCTGTAAGTCATAATGTGGTCACATGCACAATACTCACTCTCACTGGACATGTTACAGGACCCTCAGCTTGCAATAGTATACTGTACTACTGAACATTTCCAACCCAGACCTTTGATGGCCAACCAGCATACCACCCAAACATATCTGGCACCAACAACTAAACCAAGGTCCAGTAAACTCTGTGTCTGGAAGAACAAAAAGCCACGGGTCTCCAATGGCCTACTTGCCAAGGCTACTTTATGAAAAAGCTAAAGCATAGTTAGCCACTGGAAAGCTAATTGGAGGCGTATCCAAAAAGAGGAAGCTATGGTGGCTGCAAATGGACAAACTACCTGATATACCAAACCCAATAGCACCTCCACTAGTCACACATGGTTCATTCTTTTCTTTACTGGCTCCCAGAGGCTAACTGCGTTTTACGAAATTGTGTAGATAATTCTTATTTTTACACACAGTACTATGCATTGCCCAACAAGCAAAGTCTATCTTGAACTCCACTACACAAAGAGGAAGTCAGGCTTCAAGATTCTTCCCAGTTCGGCTCCTTTATAATCAAAACTGCTGCGTCATTCACTGTACAGTATTCATTGAGTCATTATTCAACTACTGACACTAGCAACACTTCCTTAATAACTAGCAATCCATCCATTATCCAAACGGCATAATCCCAACTGGGGTCGCGGGGGGACTGGAGCTTATCCCGGGAACTTGTGGGCAGGCGCCAACACACCACAGGGCGCATACACTCACACAATTACACTCCCATTCACACCTTACGAGACCAATTTAGAGTTGCCAATTAACCTATAGTACATGCTTTGGGACTGTGGGAGGAAACCAGAGCAACCGGAGGGAACCCACTCAAACATGGGGAGAGCGTGCAAACTTCACACAGAAAGGCCCCACGGCTGACCCAGGGCTCGAACCCAAGACCTTCTCGCTATGAGGCAGCTGCCCTCCTTAATAACTACCAATCCAAAAAATGGATGCTTTCCTGACCAAATAATAGGACTGTAATGGTTCTGAAACCAAACAGACAAACCATGATATAAACATTCTTTTCTCATATGCAGGTTTAGGAAGACAAAACTGATACGGATACCCATAATGCACAGTTTCAGACATTTCCTGTTCCACATCTTGTTCAACCCCAAGTAAATTGAGTTAAATCAATGTACTTTAGAGTATGTCACATTGTGATGAACAATCGTCCCACAGGTTTGTATTTGAGAACACTTCTTCTAAATTTTGTAGAGCAGGTTGGAGCTCTGTGTTTTGAGATGATTAAGATAAACCTATTTCACATATTTACATTACAAAGGCCTGTGCTGCTTGCTGATTTCAAATGCAAAAACCTAAGTTTCTACATGCTTTTGTAGTCACGGTGGGCACATGACTGTTTGCAATGTCAAAGCTTCTGCCAAAGTCATAATAAACACACTCTCACCCTGCAGAACAGATAATTAAATCTACCACATGCAAAATGCAGCATCTGCTAACAATTAGCTACCGTTTCCCCTTTGTGCACATAGCAGCCATACTGATGGCGGACAGCTAATAATAAAGCAGGTGATGGTGTGGGGAAAATGTGCCTCCTTGAAACGGTCACATCCATCGCTGTCAGAATCAACTGAAGAGGATCGAGAGGGCAACTTGCAGTCCATCTGTCTGTCTTGCCGTCGCCATGTGTCGGCCTCACCCTCAGCCAACCCCGCTTCTGTCCACAAGCCAACCGAGCGGACGGTGAAACAGCTGCATACGCAGCAGCGCAGCTCCTGGTTCCCGGTAACGAGATGTACTCCAAACATCGTGCAAGGAGCATGTGAGCCGGAGCCAGAGTTAAAGCTCGTCATCTGGTTAAAATATTCCTCTCGTCTCTCGCCCACAGCTCTCGGGGCTGGGAGACATATTGACAGGTGTAGAGCCCTTCTGAGCGCCGACCTATGAAGAAGCATATGGGATGCCAGTTAAGGGAGGGGGAAACATAGCACAAGCATGGATGCTCATTTCAGGTGACAGTTGGTGGAGACAGCCCAACTTTTCTCAGAGAACAAGTGAGGAGCGAACAACTCCTGACAAGTGCACCTGCTAAATGAACTTTTAGAAAGTGAAAATGGCTGTAATATTTCACGCTTAATAGCCATGAGGACACAAACAAACCCAATGCAACAGGCTTCTTGCTCCCTTGTGAAGGCAGACTTGTCAGAACCGGAGCCAGCAGAGACCGATCTGGCCATTACGGAGGAAAGTGTGATTCTCGGGAGATGGAGGATTTGATTATGTCAACCTTCCAAGAAGAGAAACCTAATGACCCACCAGCTGTCTCCTGGATAGTGATGGCAACTGCCAGTCCTATAAATAGTTCATCATTGTTGATTAAAAGACACTTAGAAAAAGGTTTATTTGTGTAGAAAAATGTCTATAAATCCTCATTTATTGACAATGCAAGAAACAATCATGCAAAATGCACATTAAGGCTTTTGTGTGAGTTCTGGATATAGTGATAGCTTTAAAACAATTAGTTACCTGTGGGACCACTTTTTCCCACAAGCCATCAGGCTTCTAAACACATTGTTTGTCTTTTTACTGCACAAAAAGTAGAATTGGATTCCACAATTGTAATTGTATAATTGAAATTGTAGTTCTCTCCACTTGTCTGCTGTTATTGTTGAAACACTATTTGCACATACTACTGATTGTAATTTTTCTCAACTTGACTGCTGTTAAGACATTTGCACACGTTACTGAAAATATTACTAGTGTAGTTTTCTCCATTTTACTACTGTTTCTCTATTTGACTAATAGAACATGTACTGGAAACACAGCAATGCCATGATTCAGTTGTACTCATATGCCAAGTAAAATTGTATTTTATTTGCCTTTTTAAAATCAATAAAATTAAAATGTCTTTAATTTGGTGGAGTCATCAGTTAAGCAAATCAGACATACTCTGGAAGATTGTCTTATACAGTATATCTCAATTTGACAAAGTGAAATTAGGAACTATTACTCTTTCTGTTGTTATTGACAGAAGTGTGTATGAAAGTCATTTGTATTTATTGTACAGTTATCACTGATTCACCAAAATCAAGCATGTCACTTCGAGAGATTCAGTCGACAGAGTTACAAACATCCAGAAAGAGAGATCCATTATTATGCCAGTACAATCCTTCTTTTTGATTCTAACACTCTGTCAACACACACACACACACACACACACACATTGAACGTGTGCCCTGTCAACAGCGGCTTTTCGCCCTGACACAAACCCCAGTCACTGTTTGATGAGCTCAGTAATTAGATGACCCCACTGTTTGCTGAGGTTAACCTAGCATAGAAAAGGAGCATGAAGGCACATGCATCCCCTGAAATGAGACGGAACACGAGCGAAACAGCGCAAACAATGTCCTGGACGCAGAGTGCCAATCAAGTCAAGACAAAGCGTGTCCGGCTGAAAAGGTCACACCGTAACTACATCTGACCGGGGGTAATCAGTGGAAGTGTGACACGTCCGTTCAGCGATGGTGAGCTGAAAAAGCACCAGCAAGCCTCTTCGTCATGTAACATTCAACCCGGTCCAATGGCAGAATGCCTGTCGAAAAACGAGGGGAAATCTGGAGGCTGTTACAGCTCTCATAGGGGGTCCCCTCGGGGTCTTGAGAGGACAACTGGCTTCACGGCTCAGCAGTCTGTAGCATTAATAAGGGCCCAGGGCTGTGTACTGATGTGAGCGGTGTCTGTTCTGCTGGACCGACCGACCGGAGGGAAGAGCAAAGTCACTCTCCCCACAAAACCTGCAGTCAATCGCCATCTGGCCCCCTCAGTCACTCACAGACGCCATCATGGCTATAAATTCACCCGTCCACATCATTCCATCACTTTTGATCAGCAGCATTCCTTTGAGTCTGGTGCTAATGGCCACTGCTGACAGGGCCTGAGTTAATAAATTTCAAAACTGACTTTATGGAGTCATGTACAATACTGTATAGTAATTAAGAGTCATCAAATGTAATAAATAGCAAGAATAATAGTTATCATGTTAAAAAATAGAGTCTGAATATTCCCATATATGTTTGAAAATGTAAAGAGCAAATGAGAAATATTTTATGAAAATGGAACTTTCAGTAAAACAAAATTCCTTTAATTTACGGTAAACAATAATACACACAAGTGTCCAATTTTGTTATTACATGCATTAAGTAACATACTCATCAACAACATCGCTTTTTTATTGATAATTCACACAGCAGTTTATTGCAGGTTTGCTAATTTTACAATAAAGTCATATACTCATGAAACAAACAAACAAATAACATAGAGGTTATCACGATTCCCATTGACAGTTAAGGGAGAGAGGGAGAGTAATGCAGACAGATTTCCAATTTCATGCCGTAGTCACCCAGTGCCCTAGTCTTGGTAATAAATAAAGAATCAAAAGTCTCATAGCATGTTCCCTGGGAAGCAAGTGAGTGAGACTGTAGCATGTTGAAGGGGGATGCTTCATTATCAAAGAAAAGAGACAAACAAAGAGTGAGCAGAGGGTAGGGCAAACACACTCGTGTCCCTTAACAAACCATTCAAAAGTCAACCACCGCTGCATCCGACATTGGCAATATCATTTCACGGTGCTCAAGCAATTTGAACACATTCCTTCCTCATCTAGCGTCGCATGTAAGTAATAAAAAGGTCTGTGCGATCATGGCTTGGCCTCTTGCTGTTTTGGCCTGCTGGGAGTGGTTTTCATGCGTATCCGTGCTGTCTCATTAAAAAATACAAAGCTAAAAAAAGGGATGGATTATAGGCAGGTAAACAGCAGCAAATGGGAGAAAGCCTGGGACTGCCCTGTCAACTACAACCCCCCACAAATGTAATACTTTAATTAGTACAACGCCATTACCCAGCATTCCACTGAGCTGGGCCCCCTCTGAAATGGGGGCTAATCAGATGGAGTTTTTAATGAGAATAGCTAGTGTAATCATCTCGCCTGCCTGGTCCCACAGCTTAAAGCCTATTACACTCTGTAAAATATTAATGATTCTTCAGTGAAAATCATTTAAAAACATCTTCCAAGAGGCACAGGAGCAAAACACACTGCCTCACACCTCCACCCACCACACTAAAAGTAGCAAAGCTCTCACCACACCAGCTTTGACAGCGATGGCTGACCTTGCTGCTTCACAAAGAAGGGGAAAATGAAATGACTAAGATATCAGCACTCAGAATGTCTGAAAGCTCTTGGGTTTTGCTTTTATAGCCTACAAGCAGTTCAGCAATGGCAATCCAGCAGGAACAGTAATGCTTGTAGATGTTTAGCATTGTGCTAAATCTAAAAAGTGACTACGTTAAAATGCAATTCACAAAATTACAGTATTGCATATAATATTCAGTTCATGGGGCAGTTGCTAGTGTAATAGTAACCGGATGGTTGACGGTGCAAGTCCTTCATGGATAGGCAAGTGAGATTTGTCATTTTGAACACACCACAGCACAGGACAAAGAAATGTGACCTGTGCATTTGTTAATACCTGCTAGGTAAAGCTAATTACAGTTAGCAAAAGCCAATTCCGAGTGTCCTCATAATATTACCGTTATGTGCAAATCTAGAACGTGGATTTGTGTGTGTAAGTTCTTAAACCAACTCACGTGGTAATCCTACCTACTCGCGCTTGGATTAACCACCACACTACACGGGCTAATGGCTAATGAGTAGCAGTTTGCTAAATCCTAACCAGATCACTGGCGAACTGTGAAAGTTCGGCATTCGGTTCAAATCCTAACCAGATCCTGTCCGAATGGTGAAGCAGTCTAACCCGGCCGCTGGAAGATTGGTAACGTCTGTCTATTCGTGTCATATGCTAACCAGATCCCTGACAGTTTTTCTGGTGTTTGTGGCGTCAGGTGAGCGCTGATTAAATGCTGACCGTTTTTCTGCTCATTGGAGCAAATTAGAGCATCCACACACCTGCGTTCGGTCAGCTACGTGTTCAGATAGCGTCAAAGTAACTCTGGACGCAACATTTTCCTGGCGCCAATTTCTGTTATTGCGTTTGCATCCCGTTTAGTTGACTTCCTGGAGGACCGAATATATTCCGGTAAGTTAGTGTAATATTCCTATTATGCGCTTCTGTGAGTGATATAAAACCAACTGTGCAGCACAAAGACTGTCCTAAATGTGCCACTAGACTTGTTTAATACTCATAACTTTATATGCATGTACAAGTTATTATTATTATTATTATTATTATTATTTTTAAATATACAAGATATACTTCCAGTCCATGTGACGTCATTACACCAAACCAACTGTACGGCACAGAGACTATTTGTTTCCTTTTCTTTTATATTTGTGTACATTTTATATATTTGTTTATTTTATATTTCAGCACATAGGTAAACACTTTGGACAGCCTAATGAAGGTAAACACACAAAATTACAAATTGGGCTGCAGGTTGGCGTTAAACAGCGTCAAACCAACGCCAATGTAATGTCTCACTGGAGTCAATCAAACGCAGCTACGAAACACAACAAAAACGTATAGGGCGTTCAGAGTGCGTTCATTTATCCAAGATTCCAATGCCCGTGTGGATAGGGCCTAAGACTTAAAATTTATTGTTGCATTGTACAACAGTACACATTTAGTAGCCACTGGGGAACAGAGGGACATGACTTGCTGACATTTCATACGCCAGCCTTCTCCACATCACACTCCCCAAGTGCTGAGATCAGCTCTCATTGGTCCTCGACCTACCTTGGAACAGGGCACAGAGGATGTGCTGTAGGATAAAGCACAATCCACTGGGCTGATGCTTATGCCAGGTGTTTTAAAAATTTAGACCAAAACACATGGAATTAACACACCTGGGACCTGGCATTGCAGTGTGCCTTCAAAGCGGCCTGCTATTTATTACCATGGCAGAAGGGGCGAATGAAATCCCAGGAGTTGAAATGAATGCTTTTCATTCTACACTCCACCCTACTGTAAAGGCTCACATTTCCTGGTGTGTGCAGGTACAAGTGCTCCACCTGCTCACCTCTCAAACCAGCCTCTAGATCTGCCCTAAAATATCTCATCCTCTCTCCGACAGTTAGCAACAGTGTCTGTTAGGTTGGATGCCCCGGATGGAGCATTTGGGGGCCTTCCGTGACCTCTCATTTTGGCCAGCCGAGCGTGAACCCACCACCCCTCCATCTTTCTTCCTCTAGAGCCGAGCGGATGACTGAGGCCTCCTGCAGAGATCCTCAGCGCGGTGAGATCAGGATGATCTACTACATTTCACAATGCCACGCTGCAGCGGCTGCCCCATTAGTCACACTGATAGCATGGCACAGGTGTGAGGGACCCATCATACGCTGAACAGGCAGCCTGGATGAACAGGTGGAGGACAAGACTCTGAAATCACAAAGGCGAGCAAGGGAAGGGTAGATAAAAGGGCTGTTTTGTGGCAGATGTGCACTATAAGGTTGGCATTAATGGAGAATAACTCAGACCCTACAGCCTGGACCTTAAAAATACTGCTATCCCTGCCGAGTCCATCTGTCTGAACACCTTAACATTCAAACTCATTTTCAGCTCAGTGATATGAAGATAAAATAAAACATGGTCCATATGGGAATATGCAATAATGTAGCAGAAAACTCACAGCAGGGCACATTCAACACAAGATACCAAATTAATGTTCCATAGCCAAAATGCACTGCAATTTCAATCAAATATTCCATCACATCAGCAGCTGAAAACGCAGACCCTTTCTTTCCTTCGGAGAGCCATTGCACAGTTGCAGCATTTTATGGAACACATTACCGTGCAGGCAGCGTGGAAGTGGAGTGCATCATTTGAATGCAGGGACGGGCCGCAGGAGAAAGAGGGGGGAAAATTAAACCGAATCTTAACTGCCATCACTCATGGCTGGACCTGCAAGGGCCTTAAGACCATATTGTAATTACAAATTATTTTTCTAATTAATTTTGAGCTTCACGTTCCATTAGCATCTGCTTAGGAGGGTTAGCGCTAATTGAAAATGTTATTAAGCTAATAATGTTTACCCTGCCTGGTGTGGCTGCAGTTGAGCATTGATGAGCTCTTTCTGTCTCTTTCTCTCTGTCTTTCTCTCTCTCATGGCTAGGGGCTGTTTGCTTATTGTAAAATCGAGGATGATAGGAAGACTTTTTCTCTCTTGGGCAAAGAAGTTCTCTAATCCATATTGACATGCCGTCCCCGGGAGATCTATCTTAACCTGATAACACACATGCACACACAGAGACACACACTTATGCAGGTCCTCCATTTGGACTCAACACTGCAAACTGCCCTTGTGTTAGCTCCCTATAACATTAAAAAGGCGTTTCTTGAGGGAGAGCCAGTTTATCCATGTGTTAAGACATGACAAAGGGCGCATAGGCGTGCACTTTCTGCTAGGCCCGCGAGAGAAAGCATGACACAAATTCAAGGGGCACTGAGCATTTAGTGTCTTTCCTCTTATGAGGACGCTCACTGTGTGGAAATTTTTACCACACTGCAAATGCTTATCTGTATGCACTAGTGCCACACTGAGCTCTCTGAGAGACAAAATGTCAACAAATAATATATTGCACATACAAAATAAATATATATCTTTACCACACCATGCTGTTACAGTACAGTTATATTATTATACTACTCATATGAACGTTGTGAAATGATTCATATTAATAATTTTAGATACTTTTGTTTAACTGCATCTTGTCCTGCACAGAAACCCATGAACGGCATGTTCAGACATTACCATGAACAGCACATCATGAGTCTCATTTGCAATGCCCGACACTCGGTCTGGCCTCATTACCCTTCAGTCAATCAAACGCCTGTGATTCGCTCGGCCATTTGAGCCTATTATTAACAGTGCTGACACCGAGGGTGGTTTGCAAACAAAATGTACATCAGGCAGTCTCAATTAGCAATTTGCATGGACTCCCTTCCATCTTGCAAGTCACCTCGAGAAAAAAAAAAAGCGCAGCCATAATGAGGCTAGGTGCAATCAAATTAGGGCTGCACGGTCAAGCAATGTGCAGAAAGCTAGAATGCATGTTTCTGCTTGAAATCCCTTTCTGCTGAGAATTAGACTCAGTAAACTATCACTGGAATACTGACACGTCTCTTTGTCTAAACTGCATCAGTGTTTTACCGTGAGGTCGCCTGGGTACTCATGATCCGTGAAAACTCACTCTTGAACGCACAGTACGGCTTGTCAGGAAAAGGGAGTGAAGGAACTGATTTTAAAGCATTTGGGCCATGACAATTTAATTGGAAACAAGAAAAGGCTTGTTATTGTGTTGTGCAGCATTAACATTAAAACAGTATAAAGAAGAAAAGAACAAGTTCCTTTACTACTTGCGAGAAAGGAAAGCAAGAAATAAATTTGGTTGCTTTAGATCATAATATAAACAGTAATAAATTGTAATGATTCTTTAAAAACTGCCTTATTCATTTAAATTTTAAGTGTCAGTATCACTCATTTTATCTATTAATATATTTTGTACTTAATTTAGGTAATTTAGGATTTGAGTCAGGATTAGGATAATGTTAGTGTTAGCATTATGGCTTTAGAGTTCTTTTGGGCTCAGATTAAAGATTAAATCTGGTTAAGATTTTAGATTTAGGACTAGAGTGAGCTAAATTTTAGTGTCAGGATAAGGCCTTGGTTGGCATATTTCTAGAACAGGAGTCAGTTTATAGACTTGATAAGGTATGCTTTTGTGATTTTAATCAAAAGTTAAAAAAATGTTTATCTTGTATAGTTGATAGTTACTAGGTTGGGCGGTACAGGGGAGAATTTGTGGTCCTGGATTCGATCCCCGCATCGGCTGTAGGGTCTTTCTGTGTGGATATAGATCTCTCTTATCCATGATTTACACTCCTGCCACTTCAACAAACTCCTCCAGACACAGCAAAGCCATACCAGGGATGGTGCCAATTTCATTCACGTCTGCTGGAAATGGATTTGCATTAATGAGACCCAGGGTGCAAAGCCTGACCTCACTTTTACACCGTTACCCTGTTCACCTTGTGGAAAATTTTCACTGACACAAGCACTTTAGGGAAGAGCGGCTGCTCAGACACTAGGAGAGAGGAATCTAGGAAGTTTGTGAAAGACTACAGCAATGACAGTGATGGATTTTACTGATTTTTATTACGGGTATTCTACTTTTTATTTTATTTCTTATTCATTGTATTTTCAAGTCATCTCTGTTCCAAAAGCATTCTGTGTGCAGCTGTGTATCCTTGGAATGCGTCGGGTCAGGATGACTCTTCTTATCTCCTGCTCCTCTGCCCGCTCCGCTCCCCCACCCTTTTAGTTATCCTTAGTTCCCCCTGACACCTTTTGCCACCCTAGATCCCATGATCCCTTCCTAGATCCTATGACCCCTTTCAAGGGTTATTTTATAACCCTTCCCCCCTGTCCCCATGACCCATTTTATGGACCCTTCCCTATAATTTTTCCTTTTCTATTGAGTAAAGGACTCTTACAACAAAAGGCCCTAGTCTTATAACATCCTGATAACAGGCCCGTCACCCAGACTACCAGGCTCCGGCAAGGGACCTTGGGCAGAGAGGAGTGAGATAAAAAGACACATCTTGGGTATTAGAATCAGAGCGAGATTCGACACAGAGAGAGAAACACTGACCGGTCTTGTAAGAACATCGTTACTCTTTCCTGTAATAAAACTTTTAAAAGACAACTCGTCGCCTCATCACTGGCTCTTCAGCATTCTCAAACCCGAGAATCCAACAACATCTGCGAATCTCTATATTAAATGAAATGCATTTTTAACATGAGTGAGATTTTCTGATGTGGTGTTAATAAAGTATAAGGCTCTGAATGTATTGTTATAGCAACATGCGATCCATCGGATTCATGTAACATTCTAAATGGTAATTGTGTTTTAATACAAATGGGATCTAGACTCACAAAAAGATTTTTAAATACAGTGTAATATTGCTGCAGTCTCGAAACTGCAGCCGTAAGTACAGTCAAATCTCTAAGCCTATGCTGCAAGAGCTGCAAAAGGTCTCTCAGCGGAAAAGGGGAAGGAAAAATGAGATCACGCAGTGAGCAGTCAGGGGCCGTCATCGCTCTAAGTGGCTCGAGCGCGGTGACAGTTAAACTTAAGGGAACCAGCAGATATCATAGATTCACGCAACGAGGGAGGCTTGGTGTTTGTCATTCCCCTGACAACAATTAGCAGTCATTAAGAAACTAAATGTATGTGTGCACATGTACTCTTCTGGAGCGGTCGCAGCAGGGGCTGAAGCCCGTCCTCCCCCCCTTCAGCCCAGCTAGAGGCCGAACACTCAGCCGTGATGCCTCTCTCTTCCGCAGGCCGCCAGGGGAAATTAACACACTGCTCGTTGCCTTTAATTTGTGCCAGGCTGCTCCTGTCAAGCACTCATCACAGTAGCTGCGGGGAGGACAGAGGGGCGTGTGCACCCGAAATGACAAAGACGGAGAGCCCTTACGGCACTATTTCTCACCTCGTTGTGCAGCTGCAGCCCGAACAACCAGGACAGATCGCAGTAATCAAACATCCAACTTGTCAGGACTGACCCCAGCCTGTCTAATATGCTGAAGCATTTTAGAAATGTCAGACATCAAACAGAGGCATAATAAGCCCTTCGTTCATAGATGCAGATGTGGAACATTATCCATTTCCCTGTGTATCCCATCCAAACCCCAAGCAATCCATCCACACACAACTTATTGCAAAGCCTCTCTTGAACAATGGCACTGCCGTTAGAGGCTTTGTGGCCTCTGGAATAAAACTCTAAATGGATGGCTGCAGAAGGCTGACACCGAGAATGATTAATTAGGCCCTAATGCTGAGCTTTAAAGCTCACCGTGCCACCTCATTAAAGGAGAAGAGTAAGCATTTTTAGCTACGGTACTTATTGTCCTTTCAGAGTACTCAGGTCTGTTCTCCCTGGTACCATTGTTTGACACTAAAGCTCCGGCGTGGCTTGTTGCCGTGGCGGAGTTGGATGACATTTAGCAGGGCATGTGGTGAAGCTCGGGGGAGCAGGACCTCTCTGGGGCAGATGTAGGGAGGGGGCTCTACCTGGTGTCTTTAAAGACGCCTGGTTTTATTTTTGTCATTGGCTGCGACTGCTGGGTGAAGACATTTAAGTCTCTGGGAAAAGTTAAGTTCAAAAGTGTCCTTTGTTATCCTTAGCAGGCACCACAGGAGCCATGTACGCAGTCCTTTTAGTCTCAATTAACTTTTAAATGGAGCACTGGTTTGGGAGAAGAGAACATCTATGGCAACCTGACCTCAAATTCATATTATAAAAGCCATAAGAACGGAGAGGCAAATTTGTAGAAGAGATGCAATTTTGAAAGCATGTTTACGGCATACCAATATTTCAACCTTAAGTGGCCCTAAGTGTATAATTTATCCATTAATACAGAGTTAACAAACCGGATGTGTGGTTTAGTGCAGTGTGGTATCAAAGGGCATTTTAAAAAGATGAAATGTAATGAAAACCAATGTGAACTAGAGAGTTGGACATCCGCCAGTCTGGAAAGCCAACATCTGGTCACATTAGTAATTAATCAATTATGTGTCACACACGTGACACGCCTAGAGGAATGAGGCGAGGGTCTCCACATGACGGAATGTGCACAAGGTTTGAAGTGCCCACTAACTGCTCTCCTGTGGCCATGATGGCCATTAATGCCTTCTTTAATATGTCAGATATAATCGTTAGCACACAGTTGGTACAAGTAATGCTGCAGAATCACATTCACCTCTCTGAAAACACAAGAAATATCTCATAACCTTAATCTTGACATTCCGTGTTCACTATAGGACTAGCAGAAAGTAAGTCAAGTCAAAGTCAAAGTGAAGTTTATTGTAAATTCAGCTATGTACAAGTATACAGATAGACCGGACGACATGGAAGACTTTAATACTGAAAACATCAAAATAATGAAGACATATGGAATTATGCGGTGAACCAAAGGTGTTAAACAAACCAGAATATGTGTTATATTTCAGATTCTTCAAAGTAGCCACTTTTCACCTTTGATGACAGCTTTACGCACTCTTGGCATTCTTGTAACAATCCTCTATGAATTATTACCTTTACAACGAGATTGGATTGACTGTTACAACGTAATGATTAGTTTCTTTAAAATTGATGAGAAATAAACAGATACTACCACTAGCGTTATCACGTTCTTCGATATATATATAACTTATATTTACAAAACATTCAAACACTCCCACATCCCCAACATACAATCAATCACAGATGTTTCCTTAGTACTCAGTCCCATACCAGTCCTGTACCATTCGATAATCCCAAACCAAACTTCGATAGTCAAAATTAGTCGAGAGGATCCCCACAAACTCAGCAAAAAATATAATCCACAGTGAAGTAAAAAAAAAAGTCTTCAGTGCCAAACAACCTCCCAACCAAAACGAAAAGAAACCTTCTCACTGACTTCCTTATTGCGTCCTGGCTCTGGTTAGTTGTGCACTTCGGTTTCATTTGTTTAAGGTATTTATCCTCTTCAAGGTTTACAGGTCCCCCATAGACTCCCTGTAGTTGGTCAAAATAACCCCTTTCTTTTCACTCCTTTGTGGCCTTATCTTGCATCCTCAAAATGGGGGACATCCGTGAGCTGACAAGTCACCTGACTGGGTTTGAGCTGTCAGCTGATCCCCATTCAACAGTGACCAACATCACACATAAAATAGAATAACATTTCATATACATTTTAGGGCTACCATTAGAATCAACAAATGAATATTTATAAAGGATATCCCTTTCACAATGCTGATTACTTACTTTTACATGTAAGATGCAAATTTGAAATAAGGGAATCCTGCACTTATGTGGCAGTGCTACATTCTTTCAACAAGATTCATGAGGTATCGTGCTGGAATGGTCTTTAATTGACAGTTGTGCTGTGTCAAGAGCTAATTGGCGGAATTTCTTGCCTTCTTAATGTGTTTGAGAGCATCAGTTGTGTTGTGGGGAGGTAGTGCTGCGTCAGAACACCCAGCCTCCACAATCACCCTATCTGAACCCAATTGAGATGGTATGGGATGAGTTGGAGCGCAGAGTGAAGGCAAAGGATTCAACAAGTGCTCAGCATCTCTGGGAACTCCTTCAAGGCTATTGGAAAACTATTCCAGGACAATAACTCATGAATCTTACTGAAAGAATGCCAAGAGTGTGCAAAGCTGTCATCAAAGTGAAAAGTGGCTACTTTGAAGAATCTGAAATGTAAAACATTCTGTTTTGTTTAACACTTTTTTGTTTACTGCATAATTCCATATGTGTCCCTTCATCGGTTTGATTATTTCAATATCAATCTACAATGTATAAAATAGTAAAAACAAAGAAAAAACATTGAATCAGAAACCTTTGACTGGTAGTATATATAAATAAACTATAAAAGATAAAGTTCAAACTTATATCAAATTGGCATGGGCAGGTTACCACTATAGAGTATAGAGATGGGCCGATACCACTTTTTATGTCCGATACCGATATTGTAAATTTGGATATCTGCCGATACCGATACAAATCGGTACAAATGCTTTAAAATGTCTGAATACATGACTGAGATTACTGTTATGCTTAAGGAAATGCTTGATTAAAATACTGTTTTCCTAACTAAAACAATGTAATAATTACACACACACATGTATATGCTAAATTATTTGTTCTCAAAAATTGTTTGTTTAGACACATAAATATTGCTCCTTTCTTATTGATTACACTATAACATTATAAAATTGGAAAAAAGTTTGTCATTTTGAACCAATTTGGCCTATAAAATAAGCTGCTTTTGCAGAGAACTACATTTCCCACGATCCTCTGGGCGCGTCACATGCCACATCACAATGAAGCGTTGGGCGCGTGTTCCAAGATAAACGATGGAAAATCTAAATAACCGGCAGAATTGTGGGTAGAACGCTGGTTGTCGTGGTTATTTATCAGCTAAAATATGGTTTGTGTCTGTAATAAAGGCAACATTTTGACCGAACTGGAGCGTTTTGCGAGTAACGGCGCTCATGCGCCCACTCATTAACACAGCGCGTGTTTACATTGTGAAAAATGACGAAAAATGTTTTTATGCATTTACTTCTGTTTTAGTGCATGAAACATCTCACAAATACTTTCACATACAGAGGGATCAGGTCTTGTCTTGAGCGCGCCACTGAAAACGTTGTGTGTCACTATTAAGCCTCCGTGTGAAATACAAGCGGAGCTGCTCTAGCGAGTAAAATGAATTAAACGAAGCTTCGATTCTAGAAAAATTGCCTCGACCATTTTTGTAATAGAATTATTCGAGTTATTGGGACAATCGCGTCAGCTCTACTTTACTGCAGTGCCACTTCCCATGCATAACGAATTGAGTGTACACGCTTTGGACCGATACCGATCCTCTCATAAAAATAATATTGCGATATTTTTAGGCTTTATCACGATCCACGATATATATCTCAATACCTTGAAATTTCCTCTAAATCTCTGTATAAATGATAAATTCGGCCCTATATTGCATAAAATGACACCAATATAATGAATTTGAAGTTTAACATAGTAAATGCTTTTATTTTAAACCAAAGTATAATATAGCAAACTTTATATTGGGGACAGACAAGTGGGCAAGGGGAGCCATTGATTGCGTGCTTATTAAACGTGTAAGACCTAACTATTAAATTATAATTATAAGGTCGATAAACTATAACTCCTTCATCTTTGGTTTTTCTGTAGAAACCGTCTGTAGCATGCAGTCAATCACAAAACCAGGAGCCATCGGGCAATAGGATTCACAGGCAGAAATTGCCAATACCCCGCCCCCAAACTGCCAAAACCCGCCCCTTTCAAACTGCGCGCATAGAAATCTCACTCGAGCAAAAAAGCCGCTCGTCGGTAATCTACTTTGCGCGCGAGGACATTTAACACATCGAGAGGAAAAAAGACATTCTAGAGAGTACATGCTGTCTGTTTAACAGTAACGTTAGGATTTATACTCGATGATCACGATATAGTCATTTACTACATCGCACGTGGAACAAGCCGAGATACAGCGAATATATTCCATATATCGTCCACCCCTACCGATCCACATATCGGATCGGTTACATCTCTATACCAGTATACTGCTGTTTAATAAAGTCACCATTTCAAAAGCGCACAAAACCTCCGTCATGCAGCCTATGCAGTACAAGTTGTTTTTTAAAAGGTATGAAGTGTAGATAAACACGTCCCCTTCCCCACAGTCACATAAAGAATCTGCTGCACAGGCTGCATGTGATTTGCAGTGGTATCCGCACACAACCAGACATGTTTTAAAAAGGAATTTGCCACTCAGTACGTTTGCCATTCGCAGATTTTTTTGCCTTTTTTCGCAGAATCACCTTATTTGCGCCGTTCAGTCACTAAAGTACAGTGGCCCTAAGGGTCAAAGCACAATGACATTTCAGAAAACACAACAACATTTCAGAAAACACAACAACATTTAAAAAAAACACAACATTTAAGAAAACACAACAACATTTAAAAATATAACTGCAAGCAGTGATTACGGGGGCCATGCAGTTTGCAGCTTTATCAGTTTTTTATGAATTGAAGTACATATATGTTGAGATTTGATATCTTTCATCTTTTTTTCTACGTATTTACGGTTCAAAACTTATTAGGCTAACTTTAAAATAGTTTATTATAGCGCCAATAAGTGGGATATCGACTTTGAAGTGAAGCTTTGCAGCCATATAAAGAAATACCTGAAAATGGGCTTAATAATTACTATAAGAGAGTGTCTAAAAACTGTAAATTATAGTAAAGTTTCCTTATTCAAACATATGTCTTGCTGAATTTGTTTCAAAGTATTGATTTGCATAATATAGCCATATGAATAGGTAAATGAAAAATGTGCTCAATAACTATTAAAGAAGAATATGCTGAGATTTAAATAATACGATTTCATATTATGAAAATTAGAGGTAGCTCACTCAGAGCTAGATTTCTATGATATTCAGTGTGTGGCATTGCATTACTATACGAAGCTAGGCACATTTATTAAAAAAAATACAGCCAAATGAAAACCTAAATTAAAAATATACTTGATAATAATTAAAGAAGAATGTCTTGGGATTCAAATAATGCCAGTTACATGCAGATTGGATAAAAATCCAGGATCTAGTTGACTAGTTATGCCGATTAAAGAAAAATCCAATATGGGAAAAATAGATACGATTAAGATTCGTCATCATCGTCAGTATTGGGTAGAGTCAAGGACCTACCTGCCAAATTTCAAAGCTGTTGCCCACCCAGAGCTGAATTTCTATGACACTCGGTGTATGGGTTTGCAGTCCTACGCCAAGCCGAGCCCATTTATTTGCATATTACATAAAAATGAAGACCTAAATTAAAAATTTGCTCAATAATAATTAAAGACGAGTGTCTTGGGATTCAAATGATACTAGTTGCATGCAGATTGGACAAAAATCCAGGGACGAGTTCGAAAAAGATGGGATTTCATTTTATGCAAATTAGCGAAAAATCAAAAACGGCAGAAATAGATGCAAGGGTCTAAAATAATCGTCTTAAACCAAAGAATAAGATGATATAAGATTTCTGAGAATCAGAGCTACGGTTAAACATTTATTCGGCAAATTGCTAATTTTTTTGGAAAATTGCAAAATAGCTTATTTTGGTGCAATTTTTTTTGCCTGAGTAGTGGGTGGGGTATCGGACCTATCTGCCAAATTTCAAAGCTGTAGGTCTTACCGTTTTTTCTCCACAACGCGTTTTAAGGCAGAAAAAAAAAAATAATCGGCACAATAACAATAGGGTACCACGCAGTGTTCCACTGCATGGCCCCGTAAAAACACAATATTCAAGAAAACACAACACTACTGTTAATACCTTGAAAGACATTTGGATGTTATTTGTGCAGAACATTTCATTTAAATTATTTTACAGAGATCAAAGAATAAAGAATAACATTATAAAGTAAGATTGACGTATAAACTCAACACAGGAAGCGCCCGTTGGCCAAAGGGCTTGAACCAGGATCCTTTGTGGTGTGAGGTGACAGCATTAACCACTGTACCACCATGACACACTTGCGTAACTTTAGGCATTTAGTCTGTCTGCAATTTCTTGCCAAGCCATCTCCCTGGCTTTATTTATGGCTATAATATTGCCTTTTAATGATTACACCTCGTATAGTTCCAAGAAATTAAACAATATAATTGTGTGACTTGCTTAAAAGTAAAGTTGTAGTGTGTTATATTCCTTGGTCTGCTATCACTATGGTTAAATTTAGATGCTATAATCGTGAATATCAAACAAATGTCGAACATTAAACCAACTTTACCGCAGTAAAAAAACAAAAACAAAACACTGCTATCGTTTTAGCATCTGTCTGCCTCATTTGATCGACTTGTCGTTCATTCATTCATTTCTTCAATATCTCAGGACCGTGCACTAAGCGAGACCAAGCAAGTCTGTCTTGAATGAGCCCTGTTTAGTTATGGTTGAACTGCCTTTGTGGGACGCCTTAGGCTTTTTTGGGGGATGGCGCTAGTTTGAGTCTGACTTTTTCAGTAGAGTCTGGCTTTCTTTAGCTACTTTGATAGAACACCCCCCGGTTTCAGTTTGGTTCTGTTGTTATCATTAGTTTTGAACGTTCTGTTTTGGCATGCCCCCTCATTTGGTTCTGGTTAGTGTTCATTCTCCTTTCAGTCCCCCGTAATCCTGGGTGCTGCCGTGTCTTTGGTTTCCGGATTCATAGAGAGAAAACCTGTATTGTTTTTGAGAATAAAAACAGGCACTACTGCAGATCAAACTCTGTTTTTATTCTCAAAACTCTGTTTTGAGAATAAAAACAGAGTTTGATCTGCAGTAGTGCCTCGTTGACATGATGACATGATGCCCCTCGTGGCACGTACCCTCAGCCTAAAGGTTAAAAAAAAATAGGAAGGTTAGAATGGAAAGGAATTAAACTAACAATGAGCTGCTGACCACTGGGACTGTCAGATCCAGATTTGACATTAAACCGCTGACACTTCACTGCCATTCAGCTTTTATGCAGATTCCTTTCTGCTCTGTCTGCCTTTGAATAATTTATTACATTTTGATATGGAGTTAACCTGCATATGCTGACTCTCTATTCATTCTGTCCCACAGAGAGATGTCCTATGCCTGAAAAGCAACATTTAAATGTAAAAAAAAAAGCACTTCGCTCAAAACAGCTGCGACTGGCCACTCAGTGTGATCCATCATACTTAGATGACGGGCTTTCTGGGTATGTTGAGGAGTTAAATTAGACAAGGAAATGTGCATGCAGGCATTTTTGTGTGTATAGTGTTAACCCGCATGTCTAATTAGCTAATCCTGTTGTAAGAAAGATGAGGTAGAAGATGATCTATCCGCATCTATGAGTAACAGTGTCAAAACAGTAAGTAAAGGTCTAGGTTAAGGGAAGACACGGCTGGATAGAGACCATTCTTTTCTATTTTACCAGTAATGTTTTTCATCAACAGTAAATAAAGGACAGATGATCACTAGAAGTGAATCATCTCCCAAACCAAACAAAGTGTATCCCTCTGCATATGAGCACAATGTCCTTCCACATCTTAATTGCTCATGTTTAGGACATTTTGGGAGCCCTTTGTTCTACTCTGGTATTCTTCTCTGTATCATGTTAAACCATGTGGCACATTTTAAAGCTTGCTTAATCTGCTACTACTCTTAAGAAATCAGTAATAACCCCATAATTTTACTTTTAACTTTACAAAGATGTTCTTGGCACATATTTGAACCTTTCAGGGACATAGTCAGATCAATGATCCATTTGCTGTTTAGATTAAGCAGATTCATAACACAATCTCTATCACTTGTATGATCAATGAACAAAAGCAGCTTGCTTGGCATCTCATTTCTTTTTGGAGTTAGAATGGGTCCTCTATGGGTCTTAAGAGTTTTAAAGGCTAGTTGCTTATTGGACAGTATGTAAAGTGATTAAAGTGGAGTGTGTTCATTTAAGGACAAGCTCCTCTGGGTATGATAATATGCTCCAGACTGTAAATAAACTCGCCTTGTCTGATCTCAGAGTGCATTCTAGCCCGGTATTTCCGGGGAAATTTCCATGTAAAAATCAGCAAGCAGGTAAATTGATATAAAGACATGTGTAAGACATGTGTAAGGATGTGTTATATACAGTTCAGCTGAGAAGTCACAAGGACGGCAAGCATAAAAATGACACCGAAATATAGGAAAGAACTAAAAGACAAATAGCATGAATGTTATATCAACAGAGATTTCTGTAAAACATGGCAATAACATGTTTGTGCTTTTTTTTGCAGATTAAGTTGCCCTTTTAAAAACAATGTTAACATCGTGTAATAAACAGGGGCATTAAAACAAGACTAATGCATCTAGATCTCTCATCTGGCTGCATTAAATCTTTAGACACAATGGCCTCAAAGTTTCATAAAGCGTTACAGTACAATCACAGTGATTTGTACATTTGGGAAGATATGAATAGATGACAGCACACTTTTTTTTAAGTTTATTTGCTTTGTGCGATTCTTGCAGATCCAATTTCTGTGATTTTGTTTCAAGGCATGTCATCTCTAACTGCCAAAAGTTGTTATCATATAGCGCCAGCCAGTCGCTTCTGCGTGAATGCAGTCTTTTCACGTAATCTCTGCAGATCTGGAATATTGTCACAAAATGCAGTAGTATAGCCTGAGAAAGGTCGATGTAAAGGACAATTTTGTAACCACATTCTCAAAATGTGAGAACACCTATTGCTCAAAGAATCCAAAAGGAAAACATAGCTGAGAAAATGTCTCATAAAAGATATGTCCACTTTTCAAAGACAAAACCTAAATAAATCGCAATTTGTTCATATATTACACATTATCTAGGAACATTTCAGTGATGTCTGAAGAACAAATAGAAATGAACTACATTAGACTCAACTCAATGCAGGAACATGCTTTTGTCAGTGGTTTAAAGAAACCCAGCGTTCCACAATTCTATACATCACCCTGAGGATCACTCAAGAGGAACTTCTGATTTCCACACTCCTAAAGTACCTCCACCAGCACACAGTTAAACTGCAGATCAGATAGAATAAAACTCAGGTTATTTAAGCATTTTTCAGCTTGCCTGCATTCCCAAGCGCTCAGCACTTTTTCACAAAAGAACTGTCCTTTTTTGTTAAAGTGACTGGCCCTTCTCTGTCATGCGCTGCTCCACGCAGACCTACTTTTTTATGCAGTTAGCGGTGCCCCGGGCAAAATAACAACTTGTCTTTTTTTTTTCCAGACTGGGGCTGATGGCTTTTTTTCCCCCATTTTTTTTTTTTTTTTTGTGGAAACACAAGAAAAAAAGATTACTTCCATGCCAGTGACCATTTGTTGCCCTTCCAGTGATGTGTGACCCTGTTTGATTTGATTTCATTCGTTCACTTTCATTACCATTTTACTTTCTGATTTGCGGGAATAGCAGAGCGGAGGGCTGAAACGTCTATTTGGGATGACAAAGCGAGCACTTTTCTGCTAGTCACCACCCCAAAAGGGAACAAAGAGAAAAATCCTTGCATTTCAGTCACTTAAAGATGTGGCATTCAGAGGCTTGTGGATAAATATGGAGGAAATGCTTTTACTGCTGCCTGTTTATTAACACAATTCCCCAATTTTCTGTCAAACTACCCTCTTTTGAACCTGACTGATTTATCCATTTCGTCTTGTAAACACTCTATTTTGCATAATTTAATGCTCTGATTCTGGTGTCTCTGTCCTTCTTCACACATGTATTAACCCATTGCATCCCCTGCAAACACGTTCCATACGTGCTGTCTGTGTTACACCATTACACGCATGCTCTTGGCATTTAGAAGCCTTTTTTTGACACCTGCGAGACAATCCAAGAGGTCAGTCATCCTCAGAGAGAGGGAGAAAAAGATTGAGATGCTTAATCCAATTGGAATTGACCAGATTTTATTGAAGTGCCACTGAATCGTCAGTGGAATTGAAAAAAGATATCACTCCAAGAATCCCCCATCATATGTGACAGGGAGGAGGATTTGATGTACGATGAGCTCTTCTCATAAGCCATCCCTTTCCCAACTCTGTAAATTGGACGGGTCACTTAAGGTTTTGCTGACACCTAAAGCCACCTAACTCACCTTTATTGCTTCAGTGCTCAGTGAAATTTTGATGTCTACACTTGGAAGTGTTGGAGAAAGTTAATGAGCTCAAGGAGTCTAACGGCGTGGTAATTACGAGCCTAAGTCGCGTTATTTGCTCCACTGACACCCTTCACACTGGGTTACCCCCGGAAACAAGGCGGCATCGCAACACACACTCCTTCGTCTCACTGTGCAATTAGAGGCTGGCATGAAACCAAGAGCTGAGGGAGAGGCGAAAAGATGATCAGTTAAGAAAGAACCAAACTCATAATCAGGAAGAGAGAAAAAGAGAATAAGACAAGAGGTTGGGAGGGGTTAGAGAGCTTTTTGAGGCTTCATTTCCTTAGGAGATAAGTCATTATCTCTCTAAATAAAATGCTACAGTGATTTGTTCCTTTGTGGGCCAACAATTAAATCTCTTTAACCCCATGTATGCCTTAAGACACAATTAACCACATTGCTAATTACACCCAGATTAAAACGAGCATTTATACACATTCATGTATCTTGATCTGAGGGTTCAGATCCAGCTACTTATTGGTACCTCACAGCCGTACATGGAGACGGTGCAGAAGAATGATATTCATAGCAAATGAATGCATACATTTCTGAACACTGATAATCTGAAGAAAGCATTGCTTTTACATCATTAAAAAACAAACATTCTGTTCGGATCACTTCCAGAAATTAAACACTAAACATGCTCATGCCCCAGTAAGTCTCTGAAAATCATTTTTAATTTGGCATGGCAACAGAACAACAAAATTGTTTTAGAATTCTGTAAAAGAGAGGAGCTTCAGAACCAGTTTCTTCACTAGTCAAGTGTCACATTCAAGATGTCTTCCGTTATATTTCACAGCATCATATTGTAAGTATAATAAATGTGACATGATCAGGGAGTCAGTATGCCTTTTTTATGCCTCTCGATGAGACTGAATCAGATGCAATTGACCATTGTCCTTTCCTCCAGCTCTGCCACGTTCCTCGAGGTGAATGAGAAGTTCTTCAAAGCATTATAATTAGTATAAAATTGTTCAATAATTTATTTGCAATTCCAGATATAGAGACAGCTTCTGTCAGTTTTCTGGATGATTCTGGCTCTGGGATAACCGCTCTGGCCCTAGATTATCTACAAAACCTGTTGTAGTTCCTACAACTGCTATAAAACAAGAAAGCCTCACCAGCACATTTTCCACCTTCAGCCTAATTACAGCTCTGTTCCCCCTCGGCCGATTCCTCAGTCACAGACCATTCTAATAAATATTAACAAATGAATTTGAGTTAATGTTTTTGAATTAAGCGGCTGCTCATTGTTAATAAGTGCTCGGGACTGCTTCACTCAGTGGCTGATTTCAGCCCAGCTCATACTTTATTATCATCATCTTTCATTTAAGCTTCATAAAGACCCATTAGATGGAGGAATGTATTTTTCCCTCTTTGAAACAGATTTCACAAATCCAGACCCTGGGGAAACACACTGAAAATGAAACAAAACTGAAAAGTCATTACACATTTCCTGCAATGACAGGTTGATTGTGAGCAGAGCTGTGAGTGGAGTCTAACACCCTCTTAGAGGTCACTTGAGCCAGAACGTTCTGCTAAAAGACAGATTGCTCTGGCTGATATTAAAACAACTACTTCAATTTGGAATGTCTTTCCTTGTTTGTTTAAGTTTGAGGATAACAGATGAGTCATATGTTACCATTTGCAGTACACTGAGTGAAATATAGCTCCCGGTTCATGTTTTGGAACAAACTCTGTTCTTGTGGAGTAGAAGAAATTGCTTCCAGGCATCCCAGGTAGGGTCATTCTCAATATATTGGTTTATTAATCATTCATTTCAAATGCTGCACCTTCATTGGCCAGTTGTGGACAATGTCATATGTCCAATCCATCTCAAATAGACATGCAAATCTATGTGGGGAAACTATCCAGACCCAGTGAGCGGGTTTTAGCTGGCCATCAAAATAACCACTCTTCAAAACACAGCATAAACCGGTTCATAAAAGCCCTTTTTACTTTTGACCTTCTTAAGTTTGCTTTGAGCTTGACAAGCATCAAATATGTGCTAAGATATGTTACTTTTCCTCTGCTCCCTTTGTACAAGAAAGTCCTTCTAATGATTTCACATCCACACTATATTTATATTCATAAACAGTCTATACCATTACCAGCTTAATGAAAATATGCATCCATGTGTATTCAGGTTATTCTGGGTGGCCAATTTGTCTTTGTTCTCAAAGATGCATCTCATTTATCAAGGCTGGCACTCTGAAAGAGGATTCTTTTAAGGGAAAAGCTGCAGAGAAAATCTATGCAGTAAGGTTTCAGCAATCTTTCTGTCAGCCTTCTCAAGAAGGTTGACCAAGAAGTGAGAGCACTGGGAAATGAGGTGGGGGACGGAGTAAGGTGAACGTTTGTCCTTGCCATCACTGTCACTGTGTGAAGGTATTTAAGATAACTAATGTGGGGAGGACAAATAGATTAGCAACACTAAAAGCAAATGAATATTCGGGCTATTTGGAGAGAGCTTCTCGCACAGTGTGATTTTCAAAGCACGGCACTGGAAGAAACTTGCAAATCCTAATGACTATCTTCAAAACGATAAAAAATATATAGCTGCATTCTAGCGTTACAAAGAGCTTGATGGATCAGTCTCTCCTATTTGAAGTGACAGTACAGTTAGAGGCAGCATCATTGTAACGCTAATAATATAACAATAATTTCCCCCACCTTATTGTGTTCAATTTGACTTTAAGCCAATGCGGTCTATGAAGAGAATACAGAATTTTAAATCTGTGAAACATTATTGCTGCCACAATGATACTAAATGATTCTCAATACAGCATGATGCATCGTTTTCATGTTTTTAATATGTGATTATTAATAAAAATACAAGCATTGAACTGACAGGTCTTACACAGTATGTTTTGTCCAGATTATTTTTTCTGCACTGTCATAAAAGCCGGTGTGTGCCTCAAAAATCTGATTTTAATATATTGGTGTGTTTTTAATCCTTTGCCGCTGAACATGATGACATGAACATGGCAAAGACTTAATATCCAGGAAGAGAGCCAAGGTTATGTGTGGTTGTATTCACTCTCTGTTTGCAAATATTACTTCACCATAATATTACTTTACTTTAATCAATAGCTGTTATTATGTATGTTAGATGTCTGATTTACATGGAGATTATAGTGGTAATGCTACTGCTATAAAGAAGCAAAGCATCAGTGATGGCAATGAAAAACATATCACCATCTTATAGTAGTAAAATTATTCTTCTAAAATAATGGACCCTATTTTATTATATAGATCTATATAATTCACCTGAATGAGCCTTATTGTAGGAGCAAAAAATACAAATTTCAGAAATTTGTTACCTTAATCTGCCATTTCTAACTCTTAATCTTTTGAAAAGATTTTTTTTTTACACTTAAGATTTGTTTTGCTGATTGCCATAGTCACCCTAGTACTAAGAGGATGACTGTCAATCTTCATCAGGTAGCTAGAATCATCAAGCTCTTATCTATCGAAACCCACCAAAAAACAGACAGCCACAGATCGCAGCTGGCCAATGTGCCGCTCTTCTTTCACCCAGCTGTTTGTCAAAGGACTCCCAATGCGCTGCCACCATGTGAATTCTGGTTTCCTCCACACATCACAGCACAGGGCCTGTCAATGCCTTATCTGTCCCCTGATGGGGGTCCCTGCTTACTTATAATTAACAGGCTCCCACCATCTCTGAGCACACAGAGCCACCAACATGTAAACAGTAACGCGTGTGGGCTTTAGCACTCAGGGGAAGCCATAGATCTCAGATCAGAGGACTGCATTTACACACTGGCCAATGGGCGAATGCACGCCACTGCACGCTGACAACATAACGGATGGGCTACGAGCTTGCAGCGTGCCAGCCAGTTTGTCATGACTGACAACTCCATTCCGCCATCGATTCCTTAAAGCACACTGGCGAGGGGCTTAACAAAGACGGCAGAGGGGTCCTCTCAGCCATGGAGATGCGCTACTTCACGCCCGCCGCCTTCATTTGCAGACTGCTCTCCAGCTACCGCATGGCTGGCAGCAGAGGGCAATGTCTCCCAGTGCCCAGTTGAACATTAAGAAAAGCACAGAGATAGATTTTTTTAAATAGGGTCACAGAGGCCACACAGACGGAGGCACAAGTGATAAGTTGAGACAAAGACATGCCGGAAAAAGCATACAAGAGGCAACTGTCATGGTGGAACTACTGTTTTGAGGAGATTAGATATAGGGCAA
Source organism: Distichodus sexfasciatus (assembly GCA_032718565.1). NCBI lineage: Eukaryota > Metazoa > Chordata > Actinopteri > Characiformes > Distichodontidae > Distichodus > Distichodus sexfasciatus. The sequence continues at coordinate 664,555 of JAVGVS010000182.1, forward strand.
GCAATGAAGTTTAGAGCAAGCCTTTCATTCAATTCCACTTTAATTGGATATCCATCCGCTAACCGAGTTTCTAATGTTCTTTCAATTAGCAATCAGCATTACAGACTCGTTCCGAAGGAGACCACAGCTTGAGCCAAATGCATTAGAATGAGCCATAATAGAATGGAAGGTTGAGAGGGATACCAGAGAGAAAGAGGTAGGAGGGAGGGAGAGCAATAACAGTGCAAAAGAAACTTCTGAAGTAGTAATGTTTTAGTGCTAATTAGCAGCCGCATGGTTGGGCCTGACGGAGATTTAGAATTTTTAATGGTGAGGAGCTTCTCAGCGTTCAGTAGCCTGACTCTCTCCACACAGCACTTCACACATTTCCATTATTGGGCTGTAAATAGCAGCCACTATGGTGCAGCAGTGGTTCTGCACCATTATTAACACATGCTAATTCACTCCGGCAACTACTGAAAATTAGGATGTATCAGAGACTTTGTATTATTTCTAAAGGCAATGCAAACAGTATATTATTTTAAAAAAAGGAAAATACTTTCAACCTAACTCAGCAAAGAGACACTAGCTGCAAAAAACAGTAGATGTGGGAAAGCTCAGGCTGCCACTAGAATGCCTATTTGAGTATATTTTAAAAGAAAACAAAAAATCAAGTTAATTTTGAAAACGTAAAGATATGTAACTCTGCTTTAAATAATTACTTAATTCTTCAGTTTTGCTAACAGAATTTCGACAAATTATACCTGTTTACAAAGCTTCATAAAGTTACTGCAATTACTGTTCATAGTATTTTTTTTAGTATTCATACTATTATTTTATTCATTATTCAGATAATGTGACTCATAGTTGAAGTGATTGATATTCCAGCTTGGTGCAAAATCTACAAAACTTTTTTTTTGTTTGATTGTGAAATGACAAATGAGTTTTTATTCCAGCAAAGGTTAGTAACATAGAAGTATACTCAAATTAAGGTCACATAAATCCTACTAAGAATGAGCAGCAGAGGTTATTTTGAATGTTTACAAAACAATGGGCTATTTCTTATGGGTAATATCTATGTGGGTATTATTTTTTGGCGGCAGCATTACCACAACTATAAGGAACACCAATAACTCATTTTGCCCTCTGCTATGAAATTCAATACCATATTAATCATCTTAAAGTGATTCTAAGCATCAAAAGCACATCACAAGTACAATGATTAATATGAGCCTATTAGCGTGAGCAGACTTAGAGGATTAATAACGGAGGTTATGCTGGGAAAACTTTGGCTCAGTTTCCTGCAGTGGTGTGGGAGGCCCCCAGCTGGGCAGTCTGGAACAGGGCACCTCCTGGGGGAATGGAGGGCCAATTACAGCAGATAATGATTCATCACCAGCCTTAATAAAGCCCTGCTCCTCATGGTGGCTAATTAGAGAAGCATGGATCTCAGGGTGGAGGGGAAGGATTGGTGGAGCACAGGGCCAGATTTGGGATGATTGCATAGAGATTGGCCGGTCCCCTCTGGGATGCGCATGGAGGTTTTCTATTACAGGACATAATTGATATATTTTCTGAAATTTTCATAATGACGAAGAGATGACAGCCATTCCTTTCAGGCTAGTGGAAAAATGAATACAAGTTGAGGAACAGAACAGTGCTGACCAACAAAAATCCAACAAAGATCCATCAAATCCATGCTGTCCTTTTGGAGGGAGAGACTAGTTTACGTTGCACTGGGTTTATAAAGTTTATACCAACTGAAGACCCGGCAAATTTAATCTTTCTTATGAAACTACATGCAGTTTCAAAAGTGAAAAATCCATATTTACAGGATTTTAAAAAATTCTAATTTCAAAGCTTCTTTTAAGGTCATGCAAAAATGGGTGGAGGCTAATTACATATTCTCTTCAAATTACCAAAGTTCAGGTAATTAACTGAGATCAAATTTGTGGAAATTCCTCTGCCTCATATAATTAGCGGCAGTATATAAATAATTATTTGAGAGAGACTTTCTGCTATAATCGCAGCTGTGTAAATTAGAGCTGCAACTATCGATTCCTTTTGTAACCGAGTATTGTATTGATTTCTTTCATCGATTAATCGAGTAATCTGATTTTTAAAAAATTAAACTGAAAAAAAAATATTGTTTTTAGGCTTATTCTAGTTCGTGTGTAGATATTAGCCATACACACTTGATGTTGTTGTATTCAGGACGTCCTCCACTTCTCAAACTTGACATATTTTGACACAGTAATGAAATCAGCACATTTCTGATGAAAACTGACTTGCGCCTTTAGAAATGATTAGTTTTTTTTTGCTTTATGTGAAATAAAAGTACTGAAACTGTAGACATAACTACTAGAAGTAGTAAGAACACTGTGTGTTTTATAGTCGAGTTGCAGAGTTTTTATTATGCATTCTGTGGCTTAACATTCTAACACTTCTTTATCCATTTGGTATCCATCAGAATATGGAATAACATTTTTTTTGATAAATAAATTTTCTATATTTCATCGTTCCAATTGACTAAACTATAACATTATAAAATTGGGGATAAAATCTGATTAATTGAAAATGAGGAAATACTGATGTTTTGGGTCATTTTGAACCAATTTGGTCTATAAAATGAGCTGCTTTTGGCCTTTCTGAACGATAACTACATTTCCCACAATCCCACGCGCCATAATGAAGCGTTAAGCATGCGTTCTGCAACAAACGATGGAAAATCTATGGGAAAATCTCAATAAATGGCTGTATTGTGAGTAGAATGCTGGGTGTTGATGTTATTTATCAGCTAAAATATACGTTTAGTCTGTAATAAAGAGGACGTTTGAACTGAACGGGAGCGTTTGATTGAGTAATGGCGCTCACGCGGGCCCACGCACGCTCACAAACATAACGCGCATGTACACATCGTGAAAAATGTCATTTATGCGGTTTTACGCACTGACTTCTGTTTTTGTGGAGCGAATATCTCACAAATACGTTCACATACAGAGGCATTAGGTCTTGTCTTGATCACGCCTCTGAAAACATTGTGCGTCATTAATTTAAGTCCATGTGAAATACAAGCGGAGCATGCTCTAGTGAGTGAAATGAATTAAACGAAGCTTCGATTCTAAAAGAACTGCCTCGATCATTTTTTGTAGTCAAATTATTTGAGTAATTCAAATGATCGTTTCGGCACTAGTGTAAATAGCAACCATGAGGTGAATGATGTAGGCAAAATTGGAAGAATCCTTATCAAATTTCAAATTTCAAACAGAAAATCAAAAAAGATAAATCCCTGAAGTTAATGACGACCAATTACCCATGTAAGTGATGTTTTATATGATTTGAACTTGACGTTAAATACTGCTGAACGTGATTCCAAATCAAACTACACCCTTTACTTCCACATAGTGTACTGTATGTTTATATAATTGGCCAAATTTTTGACTGAGCAATTATTCAGATATTTTGTTCAAAATGACAGAGCAGTGTATGCTTGCGAGTGTAATAATATTTATTTTATACACACTCATATGCTCATATCTTGGCCAATGTGGAGACAATGTGGTTTGGGATACTGTGTCACAAGACTGGAAGAGATTTTGAAAGGCCTGTCAAATAATCAACCGGGATGCTATTTAAAAAAAACAAAAAAAAAACAGCTGTGACTATTCACAGTGGGGTCACATACGGCTTCTCTTGTCCACCTTGAGTGAGTAAAACTGTGTTCTCACCCCCTGCAGGGTGCAGATGGCACAGAGGAGAATGAGGAAGGTCCTTCTTATAAAAGCTGCTGCAGCAGCATATTTTGGCTTTAATTGGATTATGGCACAGCGATTTTTTGCTCTTTTCTGAGACCTATTTTACCCTCCACTAAAAGTACACTTACAGCTTTATCCCGTTTCAAGGCAGCAAAATTGGATTATGACCTCTGCACAACCAAGAAATATGGAAACATAGGGTGAGGAAAGAGAGTGACAGTGTAATAGACGAACTAGGCCTGCATTTGATAAAGATATATCGTCCATAAGATATATTCTGTGCAGGCACCAGTGATGCGGAGTAAATGTCATTTACTCACTAAGAATAAATTCTCTTCTTGCTAGACCTAAAGAGATCATGTATAGTGTTGCTGAAATATTTGCAAGGTGATCCAATATTAACAGTAATATAGATAATAATAATTACTTTTCTGCAAAATGGGAATATTTTATAAAAACATCATTATGAAAGGGAGGTAACTTTTTTCATCTAGTCGCACATCAATGAGTAAAGTGTAATAGAATCTTACTCAGAGATGCATACATATTTCGATGAAGTACATTTTGCTTCATTTTGCTTAGAATGTATACATTATACAGAACATGCTTTTTTTCTGGCATATTCTATCACAACACTACTTAATTGCTAGGAAAAAAGGAATTTAAAAACCCAATTATCGAATTGCCAAGCACATTTATTTGCACTTAATGTGCAGTCTCTAGTTAGTTAACATTTGCAATAAGAAGGCAATTGTATAATAAATTTTAGTAATGGCAGAGAGGAAATGGGAGTGGGAAACTGCTCCGTATCCCTCACTAAGGCAGGCACCAGACCCCAGCAGGTCCAGCCAACAGCTTTCATGAACTTTTGCCTTATGGCTTGCTGTCGAAAGCCTGGCAAAGTGAGACCTCTGAAATAAAGGCGTGAGAGTAAACAAACTCAAACTTGAGCTAATTTATCTAATACATCTTATTTGGGGGGCTTCAATTATAGTGAGGAACCAATTTAGCCTCCCAGATCATTTACTGGTAGGGGGACTGCACAGTATAATTCATATGGAATAATTACATTGCCACGCTATTACGTGACAGTAATACGGGGGTGGACTGATGGCCGTGTCTCCCAGTCAGGGTGTTTAGAACAAACATATTCCCAGCAGGTCTAGTTAGAGCAGGGAAATTGCACAGAAATTGTTATCTTATTGCAAATAACTGTAATAAGGTGCCCAGGATGGATGACTGTTAAGGTAAGTGGAAGCAACTGTAAACAAAGCAATATATTACAGTACCGAGATTGCAGTGAAATAAGAGCCGAGGTCTGTTAGTGCACCGAGCCGTGGAGTGTTTGATCGCGGTGCTTGATAAAGCAGGTAAATTCAACTCAATATTGACTTGTGATGCACAGCTCAGTTAGCTTCATAAGCAGGATCTTTTCAGTTCGCTGAGAAATGAGGTTATGATCTCAGCTTTAGGCGCTTACAGAGCTGCGCTGTATTTAATGCTGTTAAAACTGCTCAGGAGACATCACTCTCAGGGCTTCTCCAGTACATCTCTCAGATTTACTGCATCCTGATTGTCAGCTTCCCAGTTTGGCATGTCTATGAAAAGATCTCTATAGATGTGGTTTCACAGCTGTGTGGATAACAATGATCTGAAGGTTGAGTATGTATTGTAAGTATTATTTTGGCTTCTTCCAGTCCAAGATGTACAAAATCTATGCAAGAAATGCCACTGTGTAGCTGAGGATCACAACCTATATCCAAGCAATTCATACATATGTTAATAAAAACTTAAAATACTACAGTACTAGATACATGTTGCCTTTTTATCACATCTTACCTTGTGTAGAAGATGAACTTGACTAAATCTGAAATAAAAAAATAAAAAACAGACTAAAATAATCCTTGGAATTAATCTTAGAACTTTTCATCATTGTATCAAAAACAACTGTGAAACATGGCACCCAAAGTTTAACCGTAACCATTAACACGTTCAACATAACTATCAAAAAGACATATGCATTGACCAGTTTTACTACTGAATTTCTATGAAAAACATACAAAGAACAGGACAATTAGAAAAAAACCTGACAATTGTGAAAGTGCGTGATCATTTGTAAACGCAGCACACTTAAATGTGACCCCTGCATTTGAGACATCTGTGTAGGAGCAGTGGGTACCTGATGTACATAGTGCTCAAGGAGCAGTGCTTCGGGATGGTAACTTGCTCACATATACCTCAGTGGTTCAGGATTTTCACTAGTGACCCTTAGATCGCACATGTAACTGTTATACGAGGATAGTTAGTTGTGTAATGGTTAGGGAGTTGGCCCTGTGATCAGAAGGTCACCGCTTCAAGTGCCAGTCAAGGTGCCACTAAGGTAATCACGAGCAAGCTACCGTCCTTAGGCACTGCTCCCCAGGCGCTGCCACAGAGGTCACATTTCGATGTGGTGCACAGTGTGCTGGATTCACAATGACAAATAATTGTATGCTTTCTGGACTATATGGAATAAACTCTTTATGTAGTTTCACATTTGACATGCCTGATTTCTGATTTCTTTCTTCTAAATGTCTTTGGGATTAGGGTTGGGAACCAAGTTCAGTACTTTTAGAGGTACCGACCGAATGATGCTGGTACTAGTCAAACGATACCAAATTTTGGTACATTCATGTACTCATCAGCAGCGGCGCCCACAAGCTGAACAGTATATACGAAACTGTACCATTGAGTATTGGTACCCAATATCAGGTACCGGTACTGGTACCAATATTGGTTCGGATGTGAAAGGTACTCGCTTGTCATTAATTTCTGAATTAACTGGGGAAAGTGTACCATTTTAAGCTAAGTTTTGCTTATTACCCACCCAGCAATAGGGTGTTGAAAAGACATCTCAAATACGACATGGCCAGATGTCTCAAAAAAGTTGATATTTGGTTGAAAAGTGAACGGTGAAAAGAAGTCCCTCCATTTCCAATATATAGGTTCAAAAGACGTCATTTCAGGCTGCTTCTATAACCCATTTTCCACCATAATTTTCATTATTATTGCAATAAATTAATATAGTGTATTCACTAACTGTTTTCATATCATACTTATTATATCCTTATATGGTAATAACAAAATACAGTGACAAAAGGTACCATTAAAACATTTATTTAATTGAAAAATACAGGCAATACTCAAATAAAATACTCAATGCAAAACCAACACTGAACAAACACTTTTAACGCAATGCTTTACTTTCTGTCTAATACAGTGGGATGAAGCCAAATACATGTACAAAGAAGCCGCAAGCTAGTGGCAATAAAAAGTTCAAGGTGCTCTATAAACTTACATAAATTACAATAGCCTACTAACCAACAAACTTTCGGCTAATTTAGGAGCCTCAATTACTCACTTTCGCTCAGCAATGCACAGAAAGGTGAGCACAAGCACAAAAAAACGGCAACCAGTCTCCTACTGTCACACGCCCAAGCCAGGCACGACAATTGTATGTCTGGAGCAATAGAAATACTGGCAGATAAATAAAGTCTGGGAAATTATCTGGAACTTTTGTACATCAAATGTTGAGGAGTTACAAAGAAAGAAAAAAAAATCCAAAGCAAGAAAAAACTTGGTCTAAATAAAGACTATGACAGACCAACCAGATTTAGCCCTAAAAACAATGTTCGCGGATGTCCGGTGCTTGGTGGATACATATATACCCAAACAATTTTAAACCTTCCAAAACAAACAAAAACAAAATTCTGATGTTGAAATTGCACCCATTAAATTACTCTTCATTCTCAAAGACTTGTTTCATAGACTTTCAGCTGTTGACCTGAGATGTCTCCAAGCCATTTGGACAGTCATTTCCAGAGGTGGGTAGTAACGCGCTACATTTACTCCGTTACATTTACTTGAGTAACTTTTTGGATACAATATACTTGTAAGAGTAGTTTTATACAACATACTTTTTACTTTTACTTGAGTATATTTGTGAAGGAATAACGCTACTTTTACTCCGTTACATTGAGCGACATTCTGCTGCTACTTAAATTTTTATTCATCTATTATCCAACGCGCGATCCGTTTGTTTTGTCGGAAAACTTCCTCCTAAATGACCGTTCCACCAATCAAATGGAGCTAGGCAGTCACATGACCACACACAAAACATGCGGATGCACACACAGACACTGACACAGATGCACACGCACACGCACAAACACACACAGACAGACAGACACACACCCACACACATACACAGACACGCACACACACACTGGACAGTTTATGCACAGGCTGCCTTGTTCTTGTTTTACTGTGTAATCTCTGCCTGCTGAGCCTTGTTTAAACTAAAAAAGTTATTAAGTTATTACAGATTATTGTACTGTTTATTGTGACTGAATTAGCCTTAATTTATGTTACTTTGTACAGATTAAATTTATTATTTTTTAGTTGTTAATGTAATATTGTTTGGTAATATCCAAACACATTGTACATTGTTATTTTATATTTTTGCATATTCGATTACATGATTAACCAATAAATCTTTAATTTACTCAGAAGTAAATTAGTAAATGGTCATTTCTCATTCATTGCTGTATTGCATTTTCTCTGACGCATATAGTCTCAGTCGTTCAGCTCTGCAGGACCAACTCAATGCTGGGTGCTCAATGTTCTCTCCTCTCACACAGCAGCCTTGTGAAACTTTAAAATGCTATTTGCTGCAACACAATGATACATTCTCTCAATCTGCACATACAGTAGAACACTATCAGACCAAGGAAAATATTGCCATCATAAAACTCCAGGACTATGCAAAAAAACCGCTTTTATTTCATTATGCATAATTAGGAGATGAGAAGAAAGAGAGATTCATTTCAGTGCAGTGGGAGAAAATGATGTCTCTCACCAACTGATGAGATTTGCTTCTTATTAAAGGCAGTTTAGATTTCCAACAGTGAATGGCTTGTGTGGGCACAAAACAAGAAAGAAGCATATTAGGAGAAAGCTTAATAGGAGTTTGGCTTTCTCCAGCTTGTCAGTTACCTTCATTTAATTCCACTGACCACAGATGATTAACTTCCACAGCAATAGAGAACAATAGAATAGTAGTGCCAATAGAAAGATGTCCCACTTTGCCATTCGCTTTGATTTGTATGAATACTCATGGTTTTCAATTGTATGGCTGTATTGCTGTAAATTATTAATGACTGGAAAGGTTTTACGTTTCAACAACCAGTGTAAACCAAATACTCAGCTTGATAAATAATGTAAAACTTAGTGCTGTAGTACTATGAGGATACATGACACCGTACACGGACTGGTTCTCGCTTTTCAGTTCAGGATTTTGGCAGTCTGGAAATTAGTGGTGAAATGAGCAGTCTGTTTTAAATCCCTCAATTGGGATCAAGCCCATATTATACTTGCTCTTGCATTCTATACGTGTCAAAGGCATATGTAGATCACATCACATCAAAGGCAAGTCAGCTGGAGCAAGATGGCCATGACTGATCATCTCCAGTCAGAAATAGAGCCTCTGGATCCGTACATGCAGCTTAGCCAGCAGAATCTCAAAGCAGCGGATTCATAACTCATTACTTTCACTGCTATTAGCAATTAACAGTATGTGGTTGATGATCACAATTCCCCTCGGTTTTCCATAGGCCAAGACCAGTTTGCCCATCTGTGCTCTTCTTCTGGAGGCAAAACCAATCCTCCTATTCTCTAAATGATGGATGGGTTAGTTTGAAAATGTGAAAATGAAAAAGTGCCAGAGAACGGCTATGCATTCTCATGCTCAAGAATTTCATGATAAAATTCTTAAGACTGTTATAGATGTTCTTTAGTAATCATTTTTATGTCCATCGGACAATATTATTACTGCCCTTTAGCCAGTGGCGCCACTCACTCAACGCCTCTTTGAGCAGCTCTTGGTTCCATATATCATAATTTCCTTTCAGGAGATCAGAGAGCGGTGCCGCCACAGCGCTAAAACCCCCAATAAACCTATGATAATGATAGGAACCGCTGCAACTCAGATGTGGCCAAAACCTTTTCTCCTCCATGCTAAAAAACCCCTCGGACCAATTGGGTAACCCAGGAAGATGATTTCACTATGATGGAACTTGCACTTCTCTGCCTTCACGTACAGCACAAACTGGCAACGGAGCACTTGGCTAAACATTTCACATGCCTCTGTTTCATATGCTCTCTGTAGTTGCAAGAATAAATGAGGATGTTGTTTAAGTACACAAAGACAAATCTGATTAACATAGCCTATCTCTGAAAATGTTGTTCATAAAATTCTGGAACACTGATGGTTCATTAACTAAGTCATAAACCATGACACTATACTGATACTGATACTGTAACGACAGGCAGGTGAACCCAAACGCAGAGTCGATAAAACCAGGTCGTAGGCACAGGTGTGAATTGTCGAAAAATCGCAGGTTTATTCAGGCAGGGGTCAGTACCAAAATACACAGTCCACGAGGCAAACAATTCCGAATCGTCAGAAGCAGAGGGGTAATCCAAAAACAGAAAGCAAGGGTCAAACCGAAAACAGGCAAACACAAGAAACGCTCGGTACGTAGCACAAGGCATAACAATACTTCGCAAACAACAATAGAAACTAAGGGTCTTTAAATACTGGAAGGTCGTCCCTGATAGGCTAATATTCCGGTGACGTAGGTCTGGTGCGCAGAGGTTGCTGTGATGATCTGGAGCTGGAGTCTGATGAGGTGGACTCCTCCCTGGGTCTGGGCTGGGCTCTTACAGATACTGCTAAAGACCACATTCCACTCGTCGGCTTCATTTCAGACTTTACACTCTTTTAATGTCCACAATTAGCAACATTACATTGGCTCTCAGTTCTTGCATCACGTCTCGTCACTTCCTGCTTATTGGTAGCGCTACGCCGGTTGCAAGTCGGCGTCCCTTACTCCTTTTTTTTCGATCAAACTCAAATTGCATTATATTTTGTTAATTTTTTACTACGAACTTTTAAAAGTGACTAACGACTGATTAGACACTGCTTGGCGCGTGTGTCATTTTAAAAGTCTTTGCGAGGAATTGCCAAGCATATAGGGCTTCCTCTGCCCGAACGCGCAGCGTCTTAACGTTAATTTTTCTTTTTCTTTTCATATTTTCCCTAAAGCTAAGTGATTCAAGTAATATAATCAGCGGTTAAAACCTAAAATATAGTTTAACTCCAACCGCAGCGGAGACTGAGACACAAGAACCGACTGCAACTTCTCCTGCTCAAATAAAATAAATGATATCTGGTTTTAAAATAAGATGCCTAACGGTGATGTTGTTTTTTGTAGTGAGTGCAGAATGTTAAGCCTTAGCTCCTCCATCAGCAGGGATAGTTTAAATAGTGATAACTTTGTCTGTAAAAGGTGTAAAATGGTAGAAGCTCTGACGGAGAAGATTATAGAACTAGAGACGTGCCTCCAGACCATAGTACATTCACCAGGTAGCCTCTTAGCTGCAGGTTCGCAGTCAGGGAGTCTGGAGGCTTCAGGTTTAGAGCTTTAGAGTGTTCAGCCCCAAAAACTCAGACATTAGGGTTCCCGCAGCAGAACCAATGAGTGGCGGTTCGGCAACATAGACGGAGGGCCCGAGCTTCGGCAAAGGCTACTCCCGAGCACCACTCTCCATCTATCAGTGTGTCGAACAGGTTTGCCCCGCTCAGTGAAACACCCGCTGAGACGCCTGTTGAAAGTGCTCTGGTGATTCTATTCTACGGCACGTGAAAATGGCTAGACCCTTAGCAGCACCAGCAGTCAAGGTAAATTGCTTACCAGGAGCCAGAGCGCCGGACATCAGGGCCAATCTTAAGGTGCTGGCCAGTAATAGACGTAGATATTCCAAGATAGTCGTCCATGTCGGCACCAACGACATCAAGCTCAGACAGTCTGAAGTAACCAAAAGTAATTTTAAAGAGATGTGTGAGCTAGCCAAAACAATGTCGCAGGCAGTAATTCTCTCTGGCCCCCTCCCAGCTAGACGTAGCTCAGAGACCTACAGCAGGCTCTGGTCACTGAACTGCTGGCTGTCAAAGTGGTGCTCTAAAAATAACATAGGTTTTGTAGATAACTGGTTGACTTTTGAGGAAAAGCCTGGTCTTTTGAGCCAGGATGGTATCCACCCCTCGTGGGAGGTGCTGCCCATATTTCAACATAGCAGCTAGCCTTTATGCAGGTTCAGGTGTAGGCGGCCATTGACAAACCGGAGCCAAGACCAGGCCGCAGGCAGAAAGGCTACACCGACCACCTGTGAGTCGCCTTGAACCGTCACCTAGGTACCACGATATTGACATTGTCTCTGTGCCCCGAACCAAAAATAGTTCACATAAAATGCGAAAGGTGTCCTTTTCAAATCTAATTTCTATTAAATTAGAGAAGCCAATGCAGAATATCTGCAGCACTAAGCTGAAAGTAGGACTACTAAATATTAGATCATTAACTACTAAGGCACGTATTATTAGTGAAATGATTTCAGACCACGTCCTAAATGTGCTCTGTTTAACTGTGACATAGGTAAGACCTAACGAGTATTTAGCCTTAAATGATGCAACGCCTCCAGGATACAGTTATGAGCATAAACCCCGACTTAGTGGTAAAGGTGGAGGTGTTGCAACCATCTACAAAAGATCTCTTTCAATAACACAGAAGTCAGGACCTAAATTTACATTTAACTCATTCGAACTATTATTCTTTAGAATTGCAGACATATCTGCAAAATCTAGTTCTTCGTCGCTCCCTCTCGTTACGATTTATCGTCCACCAGGTCCTTATTCTGAAATCTGAAAACTGAATTTGCAGAATTTCTGTAAGACCTGTCAAACCGAAAGAGCAATAATTGTGGGGGATTTTAATGTTCATCTAGATAATGAACAAGATCCTCTGACAGCAGCTTTTACTAATTTACTAGATTCCATGGGCATTGTTCAAAATGTAATTGGGCCCACTCACAACTGCGCGTCATACCCTTGATGTAATCCTATTGTTTGATCTTAATGTAGATAATGTAACACTACTGCCTCAGACCAGTATTATTTCTGACCACCATCTTATTACATTTGATTTTCACTTTAGTCAAAATACAAATACTACAGCTCGCTTTTGCACCAAGAATACAATCACTTCAGATACAGCTAGTTACTTTATTGATAATCTCCCCGATCTGTTGTTCCTGATAGGGGAAATGTCTAATCTTGCTGAACTTGAGAGTAATACGGATTATCTAATGTCTACGCTTCATTCCACCTTAGATCAAATTGCTCTGTTAAAAATGTAAAAGATCAGAGAAAATAAAACATCCCCTTGGTATAATGACCACCTACGTAGCCTAAAACAAGAGACATGGAAACTAGAACGGAGGTGCAACAAACTGGATTAGTAGTGTTTGAATTAGCATGGAAAGATGCTATGGGAAGCTATAAAAAGGCTCTTAGAGCTGTGAAATCAGAATACCTACCATTGCTAATTGAAAATAACAAAAATAATCATAGGTTTCTATTTAACATGGTATCCAAGCTCAGTAATAGCCAGACTACTACTCAAACTGTATCGACATTGTTTTCTAGTGGCAAACTTCTTTGACCAAAAAATGTGTTTAATTAGACAGAATATTCTAAAATCTCAAGTAACTACAGTGGCTGGCAAGTACTAATAGTGCAGCCATCTTATTTGAATCATTTACTCCGGTTGACCAGTCAGATCTAACGTCCTTAATCCATCCTCAAATTCATCTACTTGCATGTTAGATCCTGTTCCAACAAGGCTACTCAAAGAGATGATTCCAGTAGTGATTAAACCTCTACTAGCAATAGTTAAATCCTCTATTAGCATTGGTCATCTACCCAGATCTCTTAAATTAGCAGTGATTAAACCTTTGCTGAAGAAGCCTAATTTGGATCCCCTGGTAATGTTAAACTCCCATTTATCTCCGAAATAATAGAAAAAGTTGTTGCCAGCCAACTAACCTCGTTTTTGCAGGAAAACCAGATTTATGAAAGATTTCAGTCTGGGTTTAGAGCAAACCATAGCACAGAGACTGCTCTGCTAAAGGTAGTGAATGATGTCCTCTTATCTGCTGATCACACTGCAAAAAATAAAAATCTGCACAAGTGTAATTTACTTGAATTCAGCATTTTAATCTTGTTACACCATTTTTTGGATTTATTTTCTTGGTAAGACTGAATATTGTTTAGATTATTTGACTTGTTTCAAGAAAATCTATCTTGAGTTATCCTACCTAGGTAATACAACTAATTTTGAGCAGTTTTTTTCTTAAAACAACCTACATTGTAAAGGAGTTGTGTTAACAGGTAGACTGTAAGTATATTTTTACTTGTTTCAAGAGAATTGGAGGAAAAAACTAGTATATTCTGCTTAATTTAAGTTGTGTATGCTTAGTCTTTGAGTATTTTCTTGCTGCACTGGCAGATAATTTTGCTTGAAATAAGTATTTTTTTCCCAAAAATAGTATTTTTTTTCTTATTTTTAAAAAGGCATTTTTTGCAGTGCAGGGCTGTGCCTCGCTCCTAGTGCTGCTTGATCTTAGTGCTGCTTTTGATACTGTTGATCATGCCATTCTCCTACATAGACTTGAACATGTCGTTGGTATCAGGGGAGTGGCCCTCTCTTGGTTCAGATCCTACCTTTCAGACCGCTATCAGTATGTGAGTATGAGGTGATTCCTCAGAGCACGTCAAGGTGAAATATGGAGTGCCACAAGGATCGGTCGTAGGTCCCTAGCTGTTTTCGCTGTACATGCTACCTTTAGGCTCAGTTATTCGTAAGCATGGAATTAGTTTTCATTGTTTTGTGGATGATTCACAGTTATATATAGCAGCTAAACCAGAAGACAGACAGCAACTTCAGATAAAGGAAGAATATTTAACTGACATAAAAAAGTGGATGTCGGACAACTTCCTCCAGTTAAATCTGGACAAGACTGAGGTTCTTCTTACTGGCACTAATGCCAAAGTCAACTATCTGACATTATGGTCAATCTTAATGGATTATCCATTGTACCAAGTACTGTTGTTAAAAACCTTGGTGTTACTTTAGACTCCAATCTTTCATTTGATGTACATGCTTCAAACATTAGTCGCACTGCCTTCTTTCAACTCTGTAATATTGCCAAACTAAGAAACGTGCTATCATTTCAAGATGCAGAGAAACTGGTTCATGCATTTATTACCTCCGGGCTCAATTACTGTAATGTCTTATTCTCCAGTTGTCCAAAATAACTAGCTTATTCTCCAGCTAGTCCAGAATGCAGCAGCCAGAGTCCTAACTAAAAAATATGATCATATCACCCCAATTCTATCATCACTCCACTCCAATTTTGTGTTGACTATAAAATACTCCTCTTGACTTATAAAGGTCTAAATGGCAGGTCTTACTATGTGGGGAAGAGCATTTGCTCATAAAGCACCACAGTTGGGGAATAAACTTCCTACTAGTGTTCGGAGCTCAGAAGCAATCTCTACTTTTAAGTCAAGACTTAAGACTGGAGACGTCCTGAGCTGACGCTTAACCATCTCAACCCTCCTGAGCTGATGCTGACTGACTAAACACACACCAGGATGGAGACATCATGAAACCAACTGGGATTTGGACCCTATGGACCTCAACTGAATTAGCAGTATAATACTGAACAAATTTTAGCTTAATGTGGTTGAGAGGTCCTGCAAGTGGCCCAGTAACAACTCGGGATTCGAAAACATCCCTCAGACATTTTTGTATCTTTGCTTCTTTAAATAACTAACAATTCATCTTTAACTAATGCTTGCTGTGTATGAAATGTTCGTGTGCCCGGTCGCCCAGAGGAGGATGGGGCGTTTTTCCTTGCCATGGTCGCCTCAGGCTTGCTTGTTGGGGGGTTTAGGCTGGTTATACAGTACTGTGCAAAAGTTTTAGGCAGATGTGAAAAAATGCTGTAAACAAAGATTGCTTTCAGAAATATAAATGATGAATGTTTTTGTTTTTTTATCAATTTACAAAATGCAAAGTGAGCGAACAAAAGAAAAATCTAAATCAAATCAATATTTGGAGTTACTACCTTTTGCCTTCAAACCAGCATCAATTCTTATAGGTACACTTGCACAAAGTCAGAATTTTGTGGGGATTATAGTCATTATATTATTTTTGTAGTCATTATATTATTTTTGTAATTATAGGATTATAGATCTGTGGTTAGTTCTCCAAGATGTTTGGAACAACCTACCAGCCGAGTTCCTTCAAAAACTGTGTGCAAGTGTACCTAGAAGAATTGATGCTGTTTTGAAAGCAAAGGGTGGTCACACCAAATATTGATTTGATTTAGATTTCTCTTTTGTTCATTCACTGCATTTTGTTGATTGATGAAAATAAATGATTAACACTTCCATTTTGGAAAGCATTCTTTGTTTACAGCATTTTTTCACAACTGCCTAAAACTTTTGCACAATACTGTATGTAAAGTGCTTTGTGACAATGACTGTTGTTAAGGGTGCTATAAAAATTAATTTGAATTTGAATTTGAATTAACCTAAAGAACACACACACCAACATGGACACGGGTTTGCGCCCCAACTCAGAGCCTCTAGTACTTGCACACCAAACACCAAGCGAAAGCAGGCAGAATTCCTCCATTCCTCTGCAGTAGCCCAGGATCAGGATCCAGCCGGCTGTGGTAGAACGCACTCTAGAACTGGAGAAACACAGACAAACATTCGGGTTATTGTGAGGGTTACCGGACGCTAATATCAAGCTGACTACAATAGTCCAAAACCGAAGCAGAAACCTGTGAGTGAATCAGATCCGAGAAAGGTGGTGTGCTACCATTACATAATGTGGAACTGAATGGAGAAACGAAACAAAACTCAGGTGGTAGATGTGAGGGTCCTAGGTTATTTGTGATACAATTGTACGTTTACAATACATAAGTGCATGGTTTGAATTATGTAGTGCTGTGCTTCTCTTTCAGTGACACCCTAGCTGTTCATAATGGCTTAAAGTGTGGCATTCTTTTTACTGAAAATACACATCTTTTGATCACAATACCTTTACAGAGATTAAAGAGGAAGCCAAATTTGAACAAGAGAAAAAGCATGAAAAAAAGTATTGTACATTCCCACAAATAACTATGGCATCTTCTTTTCCTAATAACATCATTACAGTAATTCTCAGGAGACACGTTGCCCTGTTGAATTAAGGGCCCTTCCTGGCACATCATTGTTCTAGTTGTGTCTAACTGTCCATTAAATATCTAATGGCATTAGACGCTGATCAGTTTAACATTTATAAGCACGTACTGCATCAACACACACAAAAAATGACTAGCTATGGACTAAACTTAAGCTTTTCCTCCAGTATTTTATTTTCAGTTCTGAGAAATGCCTAAACATATTAAAAGCTGCCCAGTCTGAAATGGGATACAAATTTCTACACACTCATAGGTTTTTACAGTCATTCAAGGCTCTCATGCATGGTCCTGGCAAACTTGAGGCTGAAACCCACAATAAATACAAGAATGGACACAAGGTGATCTGTTTTGGTTGATATGCAGATGACTTCTTTAGTACATGCTCACAGCTCACAGACAGATCATTCTGCCTTCATTAAAGTCCCCCTTGTAGAGGCCAAACAGCTGATGGCTGGAAGGCGTGTCTTTCATTTAACAGAAAGCATCTGCCGGCAGCTGAAAGAAATTATCTCACTGACTTCTGGAGTCTAGTAGCCTGGCACAGTGTTCTGCCCCGGCATGACGAGCAGGGTGGGGGGAGTAAAACAACAACAACAGATATTAATGAGGTGTTGTGTTGAGTAATAACGACGTGTGTACACTCCCCACTAGCAAAAGCACTTCCTTAATGGCAAAGGCAATTACTGCAAGAGGCATTCATATATGAGAGTGGAGGCTGTAGAGCACACTTACACGGCTGCAAGTCAGAATGCAGGTCTCAGGCCAGAATTACAATGACCTCACCTAGACCTTATATGCTATATGCTCTGGGAGCTGTTCTGGACACAGATGTGACAGTATTAGTATAAATGTTTGGATTCACTCATAGATGTGTTTATAACCGTAGGATAAAAGAAAATCTGAAAAGTGGAAATAGTAAATCAAAGGCCACTCTACAACCTTTTCATTTGCATGATGTTATTAAGGATAGAATACACAACACGTACAATGCTTTGAGAAAAATTAGGATGCCATGTTGCAGAATGCGAGTCTAAGCAGTAAGTGGAGATATTTTGTGCCGTGCTACAGTCCAAATAGAAATAAGACATATTTGAAATTAATTCTCGCCGTGAATGGTGTATTTCTGTTTTTTAACGGTGCCGTGCTCTAGGAATTTTGATATTGCTACTGTCTGATGAAAATATTTTGTGTAAATAATAAATATGTGAAATTCCTGGCACTTGATGTCAATCACCAAAGAATACCTGAATAAATGTGGTACAACAAACACCTGTTTCAAATTCTTATAAATTGCCAGGTGGTAACAGGCATGGCTATATCCACAGTGTAGTAAATGTTTCACAAAAACTTGTGTGTCCAAACACAGCCATTCTGCTTTATAGTTCAGCAACGCCACAGCACTGACTGGTAATATAGACCTAGATTGACAGTCTTTTGAGTTTGTGGAACTGATTCTCACCCCATTCACGGGTTAAAGATACAATACAAAACATGACATTTGTTGTTGTGTAGTCATTTGAGTTGAGTTGAGTTCAAGTCTTTGTGACCTCTTTTCTTATTCTTTTTTCATGCCAGAGAAAAATGATATACACTAAAGGAAAACATGGAATATTGTTATTTTGTCGGTGAACATTTAGTCGCTCATTGATCAACTAAATGTCACTAAGGTCAAGTCTTAGCCATCCTTTACCAACCATTGTTATTATTGTGAGTGTTGCAAAATATATAAATAGTTAAAAATGATCAAACAAAATGTTAAATTCTCCATGGACACAGCTTCTTGAAACATCACAACTAAGAAACACTGAAACGTTTTGGAAAAATTCCAAATTTGTGCACTAGTGGAGCTAATTATATAACCATTACATGTCTCCAAGAATGTGTCTTGGACGAAGCATAATTGTTGGTGGTGAATCTATGAGAATAGAGTATGACTCGTTAGATGACAGAAATAAGAACTATGCCTTTAAAAACAGGGCTTATTTAATAAATAATAATAATAATAATAATAGTAAGCATGCATCTTTTAAGAGCACTATGAAATTTAGCCCTATTGCCCACACCTCTCCTGTTAGGCAATTGCAATGAGACTCATAAGCAATAAACTGTCACTGAGTTGCATGCATTATCAGTTTTCTCTTTGGACACATCATCTGAAACCATATTGTTAAGTAAAACAGTAGCCCAGCGAGCCACCCAGACAGTGAAATCCTCTTCAAACAGAGCTGCGGAATAGGAATTATCCACACTAAATCCTGCTGAATGCAGCCCAAAATGGCATGAAGCCTCAGCCAAAACAAATATTAGCACATGGCTGAGTAATAATATTAGCAAATACAGTCAGATAGGCTTTATTCCCATATGTAATCTGAGCCTAATTGCCAACAAAGCTCTTTATATCACACTTTAACACCTTTCTTGAGGATGAGGTAAAAATCAAATATGTCTGCTCATGGAAGTTGAATTATAGTTGTAGTGAATTATAAGAAAACCTATGCCTCTGGGAGAAAGGTCTGATGCACAATAATTATTTTATCTGTATTGTCATTATTAATCGTGGCTTTGATTTTAGACTGTAGATTAGTCACGAAATCAGCCTTCTAAAAAAAAAGCACATCTAACCTAAAAAAGGAATGATCTACTTTGAAAATAGGCTAGTAAAGAGTTTCTCCAAACCTACATTTGGGAAATCATCTGAATGTGCTGCAACAGAACATGTCCACACTGAACCTAATCTTAAAATCAAAATGATATCCAATCTTACATCTTGAGAAATAATTACCCCCAAGTCCTAATCCTCATGCTTTAGCATCCTCAATCTCCTAATGAGAGGCCAATAGATGGAGGAAAGAGGAGGACTTCCTTCCCAAGCACCAGCCAAATGAGAGGTGCTGCATAATTCTGGGCCTTTGACGTGCACCCTTTTCACTAGAGAACACCTTTTAACATAGGTTCATTTGCTCTGCACATCCCAGAGAATAAATTTCAAGGACAAAAGCTTCAATTAACTCACTTATTTACCGAGCAGAAGAAGCTAATCAAATTTCGTCGCAGCTAGCTGTCCTTCATGCTTTGAGCTCTTGAATTAAGCACCCGGAGGTCCTTTGCATGGCTAAGATGTAAATATTCAAGAGTCTAACTAAAGTCAAACCTCTAACCTCTAAAGACACCGTCATGGAAAACACAGAACAAAGAACAAATAGAGCATATAGAATAAACAATATAAAAATATAAAATAGAAATAGAATAAAGAATAAAATAGAATACAAAATATACATTTTAAACTTGAAATAGAGTATTAAATATAAACTTTAAAATAGAAATAGAACTAGAAAGACAGACAATTTGAATGCAGTATTTAACCTACAAAAGTGGAAATTGACTTTTACACTGAATGTGCATGAGGTTAATAACAGTTTCAATATGGAAAAAAAATCTATATCCAGTCTATTAATAAAACAGTATCTCTTATAAAGTCTGACTAACATTTAAGTTGGATTAAGTTTTTGCAGATATTGCAGATATTCCCTTACTTAAATCGGTATCATATTTGCTCCCTGTACACATACTTGTTTGTCCTCAATTTACAAGCATGCCTAACACAGGTAGCAACATTCAAGAGCAACAGTATAAAACACAAAAAGCTCTTAAAATCAATTACTCACAGTGTTGGGAGTAACGCATAAAAAGTAATGCAATAACAGTAATATTTGTATATTACTTTTTGCAGTACTGCAGTAAGGCATTACTGTTAAATTTTCAGTAATATTCTGTTACATATTTTAGAAATATGTAACATAATACTTTTAACCTGAAATTTAGTGCTGTGTTGTTTTTTAATTTTTTTTTTAATTCACCAACTCCGCGAGAGAGTCCTACTTGAAAGTCATGTAAGAGTCATTAGGAATTATAGACTGATGCTGTAATGTAACAAATTACTTTGAAATAACAGTAACTAGTAATCTACAATGTACACATTTTGAAAGTACCTTGCCCAACACTGATTACTAAATAGAACGGATCAATCTATAGAACACATTTTTGCCCTGTACAGGACCAGAAGTTACCACAACTAAAGTATAAAGATTATAGATTCAGGGTGTCACACTAAACCAAACCAACAGAAGCGAGGATATATCTCTTATTTAACTCTCCTACTTTCAATCTTCACTGTCAACTCGGAGTCACAGCGTTCTCCACAGGACACAATGCAACGCTACATCAGAGGACCTCAATCTTTTTCCCCGCAACAAAGCATCAGAAATGGGTAGGTGGAAATTGCTTCCCTACAACCTCCTGTGAAGTGCATTTTCATATTTTCGCGCCTTTATTGTAGCCCTTTGTAAAGTAAGAGAGTGCAGGGGTCGGCATTTAACTTGGCATGTGGTGTTTGATGCCTTCGCCACTGGATTCTTCAAATGGACCCCGCACGAAGCCAGAAAGCCTTCGGCGGTCCGTCAGGTGTCCAGAAGCTGATTTTGGTGGACCGATGAGGCAGAGAAACACAGAGGAGTCAGGATCCCTGATGTACAGTGCCAGACAGCGTCTGAATGAGAAAAACTGCCTAATTCCAACACACACCCTTCCTGCCTTTGATTCTCGCCCATTGTCAGTGGCATTGGACATATTAGTCCTTTGGGAAGCTCATTTTATCCCCTCCAAAACTGGAAGTGGAAAGCAGTCTGGTGTAATTTGGCTTTTAACAGTATTTTCATGGCAGGCCAAGCTGACAGTAAGCTGAGCCTTTGGGCATGGCCACCTCTCTGTGACACATTTCCACTGATCGCGATTTATCAAAGAGCAGGAGGCTTCTTCTTGATGTTGGCCCTTTGAAACAGAGCCAAAGTTCTTTGTAGTGCTCTTCCAAAAATCTTTGCGAAGTTCCGAGCAGATAACAAGCAAATAGCATCACAGGCCATTTCAGAGCAATAAATCAGCTCGACTTATCGATCACTATGGTACTGGGGGAACGAATGGTGAAGAAAAACATGAAGAGAAACCAAAAGTTATATCAGAGAGAAAAAGAAGGGCACAAAGAAAGATAAAGACTGAGAGAGAAAGGGATGAGAGTCCCATGGCAAGAATGTTATTTAGAAAGGTGGCACCACTTGCAGAGGAAAAATGCTTTGCATGAGAAGCACGTAGACCTGAGCTACCCCATCATCCCCCACAATTCTCTCTGTCTCTCTCTCTCTCTCTCTCTCTCTCTCTCTCTCTGCTAGCTCTGGGGTACGTGATGGTCTGGGAAAGATTAATGCATCTTCAACAGCATGCCATGAAATCAAATTAGTGTAGCCTCATCCCCAAGTGCATGGGGCCAGGCAGCAGAGGGAGATGGGATACTCTGTCTCTCTCTTTTGCCGGCTTTCCCTCTTTTCCCTGAAGGGGTGTATTTATTATTTTGCTAATATAGCTGCATTAATTGTGAGAAGTTTTTTTTCCCCCCCGCACTTTTTGAAAACACTACAGCAAATGTGAAAAAGCCATCACATGATGATCTTTAGCAACAGGCACCTAGTTCTGTACTTATATATTCAGTTAATCTTTGGTAATCAAATACACATGTATGAGAGGAGATGATATTGGTTTTTCCCCTCCTTTCTTCATAAAGGCAGCGTCCATATGCTTCTTGTGCGGCATCACTTTTTCATTTCAGCACAGCTCAAATTGCATCACTGAAGGAGTGCGAAGGCGCCTCTCATAACAATGTCACATTGCATTAAGTCAGCCTGAGCCGTTTGTGGTTCCTCAATCACATCTCAGCCGACTGTACCTATCTGTGTGTCTGCGATTGGATTTGCAGAGGCAAGCAAAGGGGATTATGGCCACTTCTCTATATGTATATGTGGCTTCATTCAATCTAGTGTTTGATTGTACCATCTAACACAAAGGAATGGACGAGATAAAACAGCTTGGGATGTAATAAGGTGAGAATTGACTGGAAGAAAGAAATATACAGTGTAGAAGGAGGCTATATTACGCTATGCAATAATTCTAGAAATTTGGAAGGGGGTTTATTCACATCTCAGCGTGAAATTATGTAAAAAAAATAAATAAATAAAAAAATCTCACTCAGGATACACAATGCTTAAGTTCTAGAACATTAATTTCACTTCATCACACTGTCTCCTTTCTTATGTTGCTTATGTCACAATGAATGAACCATAATCATTTATATTACTAAAAATAAATAATGGAGCAAATAAATTATTGGAGCAAATCAGAGTGTTATATTTGTATATATTTTATATTTTGGCACATATGTTAACACTTTGGACAGCCTGATTACTGCCCCCACAGGTAAAACAGGAAATTACAAATTAGGCTGCAGGTTGGCCTTAAAAAGCATCAAAAGAATGAGAATGTAACGCCTCACTGAAGTCAATTAAGCACAACACAACAAAAATGTGTAGGACGTTCAGAGTGTGTTCGTTTATCCAAGATTCCAACACCCATGTGAGGACTATAGCCATGTACATTGCTTGTATACATGGTTCTGATACGCACACTCGTACGCAAGTTTTGTCCACTTTTCCTTATTCCGTTATTTGTGAGATACCCCTTTGTGTTCAATGTCTAAATGTTGCATCCTTGGCCTGTTTTATATCTTCACTTCTTTTAAAATAATGTGCTCTATGAGTAATGTCCATATTACCAAAACCTGTATTGTTTACGAAAAATTACTGTTTTCCATCCACAGCACTAGCATTGAGACAATATTTTTTGCAACGTAAACACAGTTGGTGGCGTAACGGTAGGGTGTTCGCCCCGTGATCAGAAGGTCGCAGGTTCAAATTGCTCCCTGCTCCCCGGGCGCTGCCCTTGTTAGCTGCCCACTGCTCCTTCACGGATGGGTCAAATGCAGAGGTCACATTTCGTTGTGGTGCACTGTGTGCTGTGCTGTGGTGTGTTCACAATGACAAATAATCACTCACTCACTCACTCACTCACTCACTCACACGCTCTGTGTTTGTAGCATGCATGCGACTCTCACAGGGAAGTACAGCATTCACTAAAATGTTCCAGCTCAGTCAAACAAAAACAACCAGCGTTCTAATCACAGTTACTTGATATTTATTTATTCCAGACACTATTATGCTGCGGATCTCTTACGGAACGCCCTCATGGCAAAAATGTACTTCTCTCCCAGAAATGAGTTACAGGCCGAAATGAGTCCAAATGCTCAAAAATTGCCAAAACTTCAGTATTTCTTCATTTTCACTTATTTTTCGCATTGAAAAAAATGCATTTGTTATCACATAATTTTATTCTATATCCAAATGGATACCAAATGGATAAAGAAGTGTTTTTCTAACCTTATTTTTCGTCACATCACTAAGCCATAGAATGTCTTTGCATAATAAAAACTCTGCAAACCAATAAAACAGAAACTGTTCTTGCTATTTCTAGAAGTTATATGTACAGTTTTAGCACTTTTATACTACATAAAGAAAATGAAGCTTTAGTAGGTGTGGACCATGCAACATGACAATGAACTAAGACATTCCAGTAAATCTACCAAGGAATGGCTTAGGAGGAATAAATGGAGAGTTCTGAAATGGCCAGGTCAAAGCACAGAACTGAATTGTTTGAGATGCTGTGGGGTGATTTGAAACGGGACGCGCATACAAGACGTCCTTCAAACATAACACAGCTTAAGGAAGTTTGCATTGAACAGTGGGGAAAATGTTTGCCAGTAGTAAAAAAAAATAATAACAAAAGGAAAAAATTTTACAGGCGCAAGTCAGTTTTCATCAGAAACAGACTGATTTTCAAGACTGTGTCAGCATTTACACATCGGAAAAAGCTCTATTATTGTTTATAAAAATGAGAAATCACCTCTATTGTGGGCACAACCATGATCTCAAAAAATATAAAAGCCATGAAGATAATGAAAGCTTTGCCCATTTTGGTGACCTGCCCAATTTTGTATCTAGGCAGCACCCTACAAGTCTATCTGCCGACGTCCATTGGCGCATTCAGACAAAGGACTGTGCCTGTGTTTAAATGAAAGTGGCAGTTGTGACAATTACAAAGTGCCTGAGCATGGTAATATGTGCAGCTGGCTGCATGGTGAGGAGGTAGGTAATCAGTCTTAGGTTAGCCTGCAGAGAGTTTGCATGCTGTGTGCTAACAAAGATGGATGAAAAACCTGAGGGTGCAGCATTAAGCTGGATCTCCAAGATTCTCCAGCCAAAAGCTCAAAGAGAACGTTCCTGAGCATGAGGGCGCCTGATTGGATGGGAGAAATCACATGACTGTCAAGAGGGCTGACACGTTGATAATGCTATAAGAGTCATATTTATGCCTGCAATGCAAAAAAACAGAGGCTCAGATTTATAGTGGATTTGGAACTTTTCGACAGAAAATGTTCAAACACAACAGAGCCATGAAAAACAACTGTCTTTATAGTGAAATTTCTATTTGTCCAATAGGTTTTCTGTGTCTAATAATGCTAATGCATGTCACAAAATAGTAAGTAAGACAGTGCTACAGATATAAGTGAGAAACATGTTTCGTTTAATTTACATTCTTAGAGAAAATTGCATGCCCCCTTTAAATAAAAAAAGGGATTTCTATACGATTCCGAATGGTCCAGGTAATTTGTATCATGCAACCTCAGCTAATTTAAATTGAGGATAACTGATATAGCATCCTCACTAATCATTCCCAAAGTTACCAATGAGACAAAAATGGAATTGTTTGGACACATGGATGTGTATTTCTTTGGCAAAAGAAAGGAGAAGCATGACAGTGACAATGTCTGTTGTTAAGAGTGCTATATAAGTAAACTTGAATTTGAATTTGAATTTATTGGACTTGTTTCTATATCAGCAGATTTTAATACTGAAAAGGTGATATTGTGTGATCTCAGGTTAGTGAGTGATACCACAAAGATTAAAAAGATACAACTACAAAACCTCACACTGTCACAGCCCCCCTGGACTTTGGCTGGACAGTGCCCCCTCGAACTCTGCAGAGCGGCCAGCAGATGCCGCTATTCAGTTTGTTTTGGTGTATTTAGTTCTGTCTCGTGCCCCGTCTGTCTTGTCCTTGTCCCGCCTTCCCAGTGTGTCCTATTGGTTGATCACTGTTTGTTAGTATCCTCACCTGGTTCTTGTTTGTTTCAGTCCTGCCCCTAGTTTCTATTGGTTACCCCTTCATTGGTTAATTCTGCTTTTTTCCAATTTGCTTCCCTATTGGTTTTCCCTTTTCTAATTAATCCTGTGCCTTGTTTCTGTTCCCCTATATAGGTTTGGTTTTTCCCATGCTCGCCTGTCAAACAGAGAGCCTTCTGTTTGTCCAGTGATGACATTTTAGGATCTTTGGAGGTTTCTTTCAGCATCTTGCGGTCCACTCTTAGGCTGAACTTGCTTGGGTGGCCTGACCTCGCCATGTTGGGAGTTATTTAAAAACTCTCCACTTGTAAATAATCTTCCGGACAGTAGAATGGCTGATTCAAAAGTCTCTTGAGATCTTTTTATATCCCTTTCCAGACTAAGCAAACAGTTGTCATTCTGAAGGCTTCAGAGAGCTCTTTGGATCTCACCATTGTGAAGGCATTCATTTAACAATCAAGAGCAAACCAAATTAGTTTCCATTTCCACCCAAAAGCTCTGTAAGAATGTACTAATCATTTTAACCTTATGTTGTGCACCTGAAATAATATTATTAGTGTAATACTAGATGTTTTAAAAATGAATGAATGTGATGGTGTCCTAACTTTTTTCCTCAGTATGAATAGCATTTTTAGCACAGATCAAGGTATATTACCATTATCTATAGATATAATCTGAAAGAAGATTTAATGTTTATTTCTTAATTTAAAAAAAGTAGTGGGAGTTGTCAAACTTTTTCAAATATATATATATAAAGTGGCATACGCTGTGTGTCCTGGAAAATGTGAGCCAGTATTTAAAATGCAGGATGCTTCCTCTCCTGCCAGTCTTTGGACTCAAGTACGTGATCCTTTATTCAAGCTTCTCTTTACCCTATTGACTGGGGATGAGTATGTCACCGGGTCCGGATTAAAGTCTAAGGCCTATCTCTAAAATGGATGAGGGGAGGGGAAGAATAGCTTGTCAGTAGTTTGTTTGCCTGCATAGACTTTTGTGTGTTTAGGCAAGGTACGGCTATGGAAGAAGAGGTGGAAAGCTTCCCGCTCCAATGTCACCTTCGCATCAGGAAGAGATAACGTCCAGATAACACCCGGAGCTTTTAATTAATCATCAACGCCATATCAACGTGTCAATAAAGCTTGCTGCCGTCAGCTGATCAGCTGCCCTCCATCAAAACTGCAAGCACTGGAGTTCTAATTTAGCCACTCCCTCGACTCCCGACTGACCGCCGAATGTGCTGCAGCATCCTATGGCATATCGGTCACACAAAGCTCTCAGGCTTCTCCTCCTCACTGTCTCATGTCTTATGTAAGGGAATGTGGAATTGAAGTTCGAAGAGGCCAATTCATCAAGATGAATTGACCTCTTCGAACTTCACGTCTCGCCTCAGCGCAAAGAACAGATGAACTGTTTCATACTCTTCTAACACAACATATACAAAAAAATAACACAGCTTCAGAAATAACAATTTCACAAAACCATTCCCAATCCAAACTTTGGCAAACGCACACATAAACACGCATACAGTGTATAACAAATTAATATTTCGCAGTCTGCCTTCCATATCGATGGATTTCTCTTCCATGAATTAATCCAACTGCGCCTGAAAATATTGAGAAATATTTGGAAAATCCAGAAAGTTCACAAAAACTAAATCGTGATTTGCATCACACATGATATACATCCATGTACACCCAAATGAAGTGATAAGTAGCCATAGCCTGCTATAGTTTCTTGTTGTTTTAAATATCCTGTTTAATTCTATGTGTTTTGCTATGCTGTTTTCTAATGTACTGTGTACTTAGGCCTTCAATGGTGGCATCTGAACATGAATGTGTCTTTCTTGTCATTGTTTTCTATTTATATTGCCGCAGGTACTATAATGGCGATGAAGTAAAACTTAATGTAAGAGAATTGAGATACGATGGACAGTGAATGGTACAATTTTGACACAATGTGTTACTATTCTTTTTAATACAAAAAATAACTGTCTTATTATTATAGTTTGACTGGTAAAGCAAACCACATAGTCAGAAATCTCCAAACATTTATGTTTTAATATATTTGAAAATAAATGGCAGAATTTTCTCTAGAGGTATTATATTGTTCAGTTGTTAAATTGTCTAATTTGAAAGATATAATATGTAACATTATGCTGCTAATTTAAAGTCATTAATTAGGTTATTAAAAGCCAGATTTTGCCTTCATAGCCCCTCGTATTTTTTAAGTGGTATTCTTTCAGGTATGGAAACCTGATTGTAAATGAAACAACACATTGAAACAACACCAGTCTACACCTCGCACTATCCGTTTGTTTGTTTGTTTGTTTGTTTGTTTGTACACTTCACTGGTGCCTGCAGACAGGTCTCTGGAGACCAGTTCTTCTTTGTCTGTAAACAGACATTTAACAAGTCCAGTCAACAACACGCATGTTGGCAGCCATGAGATCTCTTTACC
Organism: Distichodus sexfasciatus; assembly: GCA_032718565.1. Lineage (NCBI taxonomy): Eukaryota > Metazoa > Chordata > Actinopteri > Characiformes > Distichodontidae > Distichodus > Distichodus sexfasciatus. Next base: position 693,056 of record JAVGVS010000182.1, read on the forward strand.
TTTGTAGCTAGCTTCGCTATAATCGTCGTTATGCTCTCTTTTAAAACCTATTTAAAAAATGGAAGATCAAATGGTACCTATGAGTTTGTGCCAACTGAATGCAAATGCAGAATTCACCCCCCGAATGAATATTGAGCAGGGAAACATGCTAGCAGAGCACACAAGCAGATTACCTGCCCAAAGAGCTGTACCTAATTGTTATTCATGTTTACAAACTTTTGTCTCCAGAGGACAGTCCGAGCACAGCGGTCGCATCTATAATGAGCAAACAGCCCATGAATCCGCACATGCATCCAACTGTGCATTTATTCATGCCATACGCACCTTCCTCCCTGCACGCGCATCCACCTCGAACCCCAAGAGACCAGACATTTATGAAGACGTCGTCTCGCTGGCATTATGGAGACATTAGGATTCTCAGCGGTGGCTAAGCGCGTCATGAACGCATTTGGTTTTTCTCCTCCTGTCCCAGCCTGCTACAATTATTCAGCACGGGTTAAGAGGCACTATGTCCTTATGCCTCGAGGGAGCACGAGGGAGAAACGTTGGTTAGCAGTCAGCACCACTCTGTCAGGTAGAGGAGAAGGAGGTTACAGAAAACCCAGAGGACTAAATATGCTAAATAGCAAGCAAGTGGCATTCCTCTGGCCACTGGGATGAGCACTTTGACTCTGGGATACTGATCGGAAACAGCAAGACCCAGGGCAGGCGGTTTTATCCACTGTCATGGCTTGCTTGTGTGACTGTGTGTGCTTGTGCAGGTGTGTCTCTACATGTGGGTGTGACCAGTGTGGGTGCAAACATCTCAGAAGATAAAATCTCTCATAAACCACCTTCAGACTCATTAACGTATCCCACACTGGCTGCATTCTGCTCTCAACGTACCCCAATAATTCCTCACATACAGCTTTCAAAGGCAAATTGGCCATTTATCTCCTTGCCCTGAATCAAAAGGGTTTAGAATTCACACCATAATGCAAGTCATAAGTCAAGAGAGGCAAATGAATGAAATGAATGAACTACTACTCAATATTAAGGAGATATATTTTATGTGATATCAATTCAAGGAATTCGCTGACGCAAATAACATGCATTTGGACTACAAATTAAATTACTGTTATCGTCCATATTTTATCACATTTATACGCTATATTCATTAAACAGTCCATAAAAACATGAAAACTACTGGTTTGACTTTAATGTATTTTGTTCTTCACTGTGTAGAGTTCAATAAGCATTTTTTCATGTTTAATGAAGCTTGTCAGAAGTTTAAAATTGAATTCAGTTTCATTTACTTTTAATGCTAGCTCTGAGTGTTCGGTCACAGAGTCAGGCCACCTGGTCCTGTCCATCTCTACTGAAGAGGGCCGCTGGAGCGAGACGGGGCACCTCAGGGGAGGAGGTTTAAGCCTGACCTCTCCAAAATGAGGATACATCCCCAAAACAAGTGCTGCTGGCCTCCAGAGCCAGGCTCAAGGAACGACGATGGAATCGATTCCGCCTGACCTTCTGACTTAATCACCGCACGCACCACTGCCACCCTGCCGGGACTCTGCAGCTCCAAAACCAGACGGCCACGGCATACCAGCTCTCAGAAGCTGCTCTATTTCAGGTGTTAACCTTTATCTTTCTTAGGTAGATTCATGTTCCATACTTTTGGAAAAAAAAAAAAAAAAAGTTTAAAATAAGAAGTATGACAGTGGGGAGCACTGTGATGATGTTTTGGAAATGAAAACAACATACTAAACTCTTGCAAAAAATATATAGAAAGAAATGTTCAATATATGTGCTCTCTAAGAATGTGCCATATTGAGGATGACTGTTGAATAACACACTTAGCAGGTATTAAAAATAATATTATTAATATTAAATTCATTATAAATGTGTTTGTCTTTTGTCTACAGGAGATTGTTTTGATCGAAAGCACAAACAAGTCTGTTGCAAACCTTTTTTGAGGGGTTGCAGGGCTCAGACAGAGACACAGAATTGATTGTTATATTAATGTTTAAGATGAACAAATAATGAAGTTTTATTTAAGTTTTATTGGGCAAATATAATGGGTACTCACTTACAAAATTTATTTTCTGTTTGAAGAATAACCTGCTAAGCTTTAGCATATCTCTGCAATGCAAATGTTACATCTGTAATCTCAGCATGTAATATAAATGTCATTGTAATATATATTAGAAAGTCTGCAAATACTTTTATCCAAGTGTGTAACAGGCACAATACTTTTTTTGTTAAATAAAATTCATGATGCCAATTATGTCAGAGGATAAAATCAGCACCATAAAGAACTCCTGAAGGTGCTGAAATCCGGCATTTGCCTCCTCTGTGGCCCTGATGGAAATTGGTCTGAGCACAGAGAGCAATGTGTGATGACAGCTACCATGTGTACGTGAGATTCAGAAGCTGGCAGAGCGAAACAGCAATGACCTCACTCTGAAAACGTGACCCAGCTCCTGCTTCACACCTCTCAAACACTAGCTTTGGAGAAGCAGCTGAGGGTGAGAGTGTGAGGCCTCAGGGGCAAAACACACAGAAGCTACATTCTGTGCGTGTTACATTACCTCCCTCAGATTTCTGGTTCTATAATGACTCAAGCAGACATACAGTGAAAAAACAGTGCCTTAGCGCGGACACTCCATTAATATATCATCACAAAATTCATTCTGAGACCTCATGCAACCAAAATGGCTAAATAATATCCTCAATAATGAGGATAAAACAGTTGCTGGTTTCACAGTAAACCACTGTAAAATTCCAGAAGTCTGCTGGCATGTGCATATGATGTGGGTTTGTTTTGTGTCAGAGAAAACGTTAATATTCACAAAGTGCAGTTACCTTTTACGGCCACACGGTGCCAGTTTTATGCAATACGATTTCTACCTGTACACATTAGGAATTTGCCATTCTTATTTTAGTTTTTCATTCAAACCAAATTGCATAGCGTTCCTAGGTTATCCTACAGTAGATCTTGTTTTTTTGTTTGTTTTTTTTTACAAATACTAATAACCATGATAATTTTGTTTACCATAAACTTGACATAATATTTTCATACCATATCCATACAGTAAATATTAAAAATGAATCTGTAAAAATGAATAAAAATGATTTTGACATGATGTGCTAGTTTATATTATTCCATATTTGTTCATCTTTACCACTGAATAATGCGGTGAGAGCGCTGCATCTCACCGCATTATTCAGGCCAATTCATACTTCTGCCACCAGCATCTGTTCTCAACCCTTCCCAGCTGCCCTTCACTGAAGGAGAGCAAAAATTGGGTCTCTCTTTTCTTTCTCTCTCTCTCTCTCTCTCTCTCCCACCCCCCACCTTCTCTCCATCTTCCTTTCTCTGTGCATCCTCTCTCCCTTTCACTCTCATGCCAACTGATAAGTTCACCTACAGCGTTTCACCAGAGAGACGCTCTACAGCACGAGGACAAAGAGTGGCTGAGACGGAAGATCAGCAAAGAGGATTGCTCTAGCCCAGAGTTTTTCAACTGGTTCTGTCACCATTCAGCAAAGCAGTAGTCTGCGGCACACTGTGTGTCGGGGTTTTGTTTGTTTGTTTGTTTTTTTGCTTTTTAGATACTGTATATGCATGAAATTCATAAAGATGCACAAATGATCTGGAAATGATCTGAAAAATAAATAAAATGAAATAATAATTTAAAAAAATTTAGTAGTGAAACTGCTTTGCATGTCATGGACCACCCGAACTGCTGCCACGGTTGACCAGGGAAAATCCCTGCTCTAGCACCTAATGCTGCGGCGCTGAAACGACCATCGACTCTGAGATTGCGAGGGTGAACTTTAAGAAATTAAAGAGTACAATCGTGAGATTTGCTAAAAAATTGAGGTTGTCTTTCTTGCGCTGCTCACCGTTCTGTCAATATGTTCGAATTCGTAAAAGGGCGACAATTGCGAATATCAAGTGAATGTTTAACATTATCGGTGTAGTGACTAGACGCGCTCTTTAAAAAAACCCTTCCATTTCAAGTGAAAACCTCTCACACACACTACGTTTACAGTATTTAGCAGACGCTCTTATCCTAATTTCAGGGACACTTCCGCTGAGAGCAACTTAGGGTTCAGGATCTTGCTCAGGGACCCAGGGTTGGTAATGCCAGAGGTCGGATTCAAACCCCTAACCTCTTGGTCCAAAGGCAACTATTCTACCACTAGACCACCAATACCTGAGAAGAAAAATTTCTCAGACACACGTGAAAAGCTCTCACACGCACACTAGTAAAACGATATTTTAGATTGTATATGTGAGCACCTTTTACTACTGTGTGTGAATGCTTTTCAGTAGTGTGGGTGAGAGGTTTTCAATTGTTTATGTGAGAGTGTTTCAGTAGTGTGTGTACATGCTTTCACTTGTAAGTGTATGCAGTTTTCAGTATAGTATGTGAAAGGTTTTGGTTTCACATACAGTGGTGTGAAAAAGTGTTTGCCCCCTTCCTGATTTCTCATTTCTTTCCATGTTTGTCACACTTAAATGTGTCAGATCATCAAACAAATTTTAATATTAGTCAAAGACAACACAAGTTTTTAAGTGAAGGACTTTATTATTAAGGGAGAAAAAATCCAAACCTACATGGCCCTGTGTGTCAAAGTGATTGGCCCCTAAACCTAATAACTGGTTGGGCCACCCTTAGCAGAAACAACTGCAATCAAGCGTTTGCAATAACTTGCAATGAGTCTTTTACAGCGCTGTGGAGGAATTTTAGCCCACTCATCTTTGCAGCATTGTTGTAGTTCAGCCACATTGGAGGGTTTTCGAGCATGAACCACCTTTTTAAGGTCATGCCACAGCATCTCAATAGATTCAGGTCAGGACTTTGACTACGCCATTCCAAAGTCTTCATTTTGTTTTTCTTCAGCCAATCAGAGGTGGACTTACTGGTGTTTTTTGGATCATTGTCCTGCTGCAGAACCCAAGTTTGTTTCAGCTTGAGGTCACGAACAGATGGCCAGACATTCTCCTTCAGGAGTTTTTGGTAGACAGCAGAATTCATGGTTCCATTTATCATAGCAAGTCTTCCAGGTCCTGAAGCAGCAAAACAGCCCCGGATCATCACACTACCACCACCATATTTTACTGTTCTGATTTATGAGGTATGATGTTCTTTTTCTGAAATGCGGTGTTACTTCTACACCAGATGTAATGGGACACACACCTTCCAAAAAGTTCAACTTTTGTCTCGTATTTTCCCAAAAGTCTTGGGGATCATCAAGATGTTTTCTGGCAAAATTGACATGAGCCTTAATGTTCTTTTTGCTCAGCAGTGGTTTTCGTCTTGGCATTCTGAACACTGAACTTAACTGAGGCAAGTGAGGCATGAAGTTCTTTGGATGTTGTTGTGGGGTCTTTTGTGACCTCTTGGATGAGTCGTTGCTGCGCTCTTGGGGTAATTCTGGTCGGCTGACCCCTCCTGGGAAGGTTCACCACTGTTCCATGTTTTTGCCATTTGTGTATAATGGCTCTCACTGTGGTTCGCTGAAGTCCCAAAGCTTTAGAAATGGCTTTATAACCTTTTCCAGACTGATAGATCTCAATTACTTTCTTTCTCATTTGTTCCTGAATTTCGTTGGCTCTCAGCATGATGTCTAGCTCTTGAGGATCTCTTGGTCTACTTCACTTCACTACGTCAGGCAGGTCTTATTTAAGTGATTTCTTGATTGAGAACAGGTTTGGCAGTAATCAGGCCTGCGTGTGGCTAGAGATTTTGGACTCAGGTGTGATGAACCACTGTTAAGTCATGTTTTAACAGTGGGGGCAATCACTTTGTCACACAGGGCCATGTAGGTTTAGATTTTTTTTCTCCCTTAATAATAAAATTCTTCACTTAAAAACTGCATTTTGTGTTTACTTGTGTTGTCTTTGACTAGTTTTAAAATTTGTCTGATGATCTGACAAATTTAAGTGTGACAAACATGAAAAAAAAAGAAATCAGGAAGGGGGTAAACACTTTTTCACACCACTGTATGTGTATGCATGGTAATTCTAATTAAAGTCTCTAACGGCCCCTCATAGCATGACCTGTTAAAATGCACCAGATTGCAGGAAACTGCATTGACTTCATTAAAAATGTCCTGTGTGTGTGTGTGTGAGAGAGAGAGAGAGAGAGAGAGAGAGAGTGTGTCACTGTGGCATTATAGTAGCATCCTACAGCAAGGAAGAAAATAGTGATTTTAAATGACGTGAACTACAGGAAAATAAAATCAAACTGGCTGCTCTTGTCACGATACAATGAAGATGTAAATAAATGTCATGGTTAGTCTATTTCTTCAGGCAGGAATCAACAGTGGTTAGGGCTGTTATAACTTTGGTAAACTTTGGTAAAGTGTTTGAACTAAAACACTTTTGAACAAAAATGTTTGAACAAAAACACACTTAACAGACCATGAAAGCAGTTCAATTCATTCATGTTCTAGGCATGTTGAACATTAATTTAATGTTTGGCAACACAATTAAAAACCATACTGTGGTGGGTATGGCTCTCACAGATCCCATTAGCTCCTCATTGCCTCCAGAGGCTGCTGCCACCTCACATCTCTCTGGGGAAAACAAAGAATAGCTTGAATGCTCAGCTATGTGGCTTTATAATAGGCGTTCCTCCCTCATCATTTTCACAACGAAGCCATTGAAGTGCAAGGCTAGCTCTCTTTTAGCTCCCATCACAGCCACTCCTAAGTGCTGTTCTGCGTTCCATGCGGTCGTAATAGCACAACATCCGATCGCAGCTGCAATAATAAAGATCATCTATCTGATGCAGCATCGCACACCTTCACACTCCCCGCTCTTCTCTTTAATTTGCTCCCTGCGGAGCGATGAGTGATTTTGTCTGTTCTTTCCTTTATATTACACATCACACCCTATTAGCTCTCAATAATCATTTTCTGCTGCCACGGACACAGTGATTTCCCTGGGCGCATAACAGCGCAATAACGTCAACCCGGTTGCCGAGCTAATATTGCCATCATTCATTTTTATGTGTCTGCTCATGCCTGGGGAAAACTCCTCGAAAGGACTCTCTCTCTCTCTCTCTCTCTCCCAGTTTTATAAAAGTAGCAGATGGCTTTTGTACCTTCCTAAAGTTGCAAAGGTATCCATTTTTTTGCGGCATAAGCGAAAATACATCTCAGTTAAAGGGGAAGAAATTAGAGTGCAGGAGGTCTGATCAGCTCTCATCACATAGGCTCGTTTCACCCAGACAGGCAGGTAACAATCCAACAGGGATCTTAAGATCAGACAACTTTGAGCTTATTCCTGATTAATTGGTGTTTCAATGACTATTGTCTTTATTTTCATCACTAAAACCATGACGTCATGCGGACTAGCATGGAATGATTACATTATTTATATACTGTATATATATATTTAAACTTACCCAGAATTTGTTTCTGATGGGAAATCTCAATCATATCCTCTTCAGCAGAGCAGCTGTACAGATCCGTCTCATCAGCAGCTTGGGCAGACAAGTCCCCAAACGCCCACAACCCAGCAGGGGTAGTTCTAATATCTTCTAGTGTAATATTAAGGTTGAGGAAGGCAGACGTTAGTAATTACAGCTCATGACTTGGAGAGCAGCACGTACTCCTCCAGTAAGCACTATATTTGTCTGTGTGTATGTATATATATATATATATATATATATATATATATATATAATATATATATATATACATATATATTTATATACCCTCCAAAAGAAGTGATATGCCTACTTTGTCCCTAAATATCAAGTGCAGAAGCAGAAGAAGGAATCAATTTGTTGCCATTAAAAAGCAGAGCTGATCAGTCACTTGTTCCACCATCTCCTTTGATTGCATGCAAAAACAATCAAGATCTGTCTGCACACCCTCTACCCTTTTTTCTTTCCCAAGTGGCTGATTATTTAGTTTGACATTAGCAGGGTCCAGCTTTGCTCTTGCAAACGCTCTCTTATTATCACCTATGAGCTGAAGAGTTCCACCATTGAAAGCACGAAAGTGACGGAGCCAATGTTTTTGATGAACGTAATAACAGACGGCTCAAACTGCTCGAAGACCTCAGTGTGAATCACAGCAACTTCCTTCCCGCCACGTGCCCACTGAGGCCGTCTTAATTGCACTGAGGTGGAAGCACGTCGCTGTTGGGCGAAGACAAATCAAATTACACGCGGCAAAGTGCAAGCATGATTGAGAGGGAATGAGGGGGCTAATTTCTACCATAGCATTTAGTGACTACTCTGACTGTGTGTGGAGAGCAATCGCAACCTAAAAAAAAAGAAGAAATAAGGAAAGTGAGAGTATGTGTCATGGCCCGCCTGGACTTTGGCCTTACAGGCCCCCCTCGATTCTGCTGAGGGGCCAGCAGATGCCGCTGTTTAGTTGGTTTTGGTGTACTTAGTTCTGTCTCATGTCTGCTGTCTGTCTTGTCCTTGACCCGCCTTCCCAGTGTGTCCTATTGGTAGATCAGTGTTCATTAGTTATCCCACCTGTGTTTCAGTCCAGCCTCTAGTTTTGATTGGTTGTCCCTTCACTGGTTAATTTAGGTTATTTAGTGCTTGTTTTCCTGTTGGCTCTCCCTTGTCTGTTTACTCCTGTTCCTTGTTTCTGTTCCCCTATATAGGTTTGGTTTTTCCCATTATTTACTGTCGGTCCACCCTCACCATACATCCCTGCTGCTGCTACACCCCTGACTGTTACACACATACTACTACACCTTCTTTCAAATAATCATGTAAAAATGATAGTTAATGTAAGAAAGAATGATTAGGTATGTGAATGAGAATAGTTGCTTGTGTGAGTATCATTGAAAAGGAAGTGCGTTTGATTGAAACGGAAATAATAATAAATTCTCAGTTTCTGATATAATTAATGAGGCTGTAAAAGCCGGATTTCATGGATATGGCCCGCCTGCCTCTGTTTGAAATGGAAATGGTGGACCGGGAACAACTCACTGAAGTTATTGGTCTCTTAAGTAATATTTTAAACTCTCCATCCATTGTGGTGGTACACGCCAGTGACAAGACTGCTTCTTATGGCAGAAACACCCATTTCGGCACAGTGCTGATAATGCCTCTGATCTGCGTTTAGAGATGCATCACGGCGGCCTTCTCAGCACCCGTATTACAACATCAAAATATTATTTAATTGCATGCTATTATTCTGTTTCAAAAGTAACTATCATCTCGCCCATTTATTAAACCATGCGTAAGAGCTTATGATTGTTGATGTAAGAAGGTATAGTAGCATGTGTGAGAAACTATAGTAGCAAGTGTGTAAGAGTACAGAAGTGTGTGTAAGAGATTGATTGTTGATGTAAGAAGGTATAGTAGTGTGTGTAAGAGAGAATAGTAGCTTGTGTGAGAGACTGTAGTAGTGTGAGAGAGAGAGAGAATAGCAGTGTGTATAAGAGATTATGATAGTCGGTGTAAGGATATAGTAGTGTGTGGGAGAGAGTATAATGGTCTGTCTGAGAGATGACAATGTGTGTAAGAACAAGTATGAATCATGTCTCAAGGTCTCTCATAGGGAAAAGCAATCACACAAAACACACGCAAAACATCTATAACACAAAAACTCGCTCCATATCATCGTTGTTTAACATTAGAGATAGTATGTTTATTAATTTCAAGAATAAACTCCAACAACGCAGTCAGAATCTTTCAGAGAAGCTCAACAAAACTCATGCAAAGTGCAGAATTGAATTTTGATCAATTGAACAATACCTGAAAATTCTGTGGTTTTGATAAATTATGTATGCACGTCTTGAAGGTCTTATGCCACAGATGACTTGCCAGCATGTGAAAATGTGTCATTTGAGGGTCATTGAGGTGCATAGATGAGCCACTTCACTTTTCAATTTAGCAAAATACCTGCCTCTCTTAGTTAGCATATTTTTTCCATTTATACATACATTAATCTGCGATATTTTCAACACTTTATTATTCAAATGTCACAAAAGTCTGAATTCAGAATAGAAGTAACCAGCAGGCAGGAACTCTGATAGTCATTAAATATAGTCATCATCCACAAAACCACCCAAGATCCACAGAACAATTCACATGCAAAAATTAATTAAAGAACAATGCTCAGGGCTTGTTGGGGAGCACAGCACAGCCATATTTATCAGATGGACTTGGAGCTCTCAAATTGCCAGCCAACATGGTAATTAGAAACTCTTTTTCTTTTGAGTTCATTAATAGGAGCCATGTTCAACAAATCTTCAAGTCAGTTTCTTCAAAGCAACTCCTTCACTAATTACAAAACATGACAATTAACACAACTGAAATTATCATCTCCTAATTATACTAAGGTCTCCATGAGAGGGGTTTTACATTAGGCCAGTATTTTGGAGAGGAGCTATGGCAACTGGAGCAGTGATTGTAGGAAGCCATTTGTGCTCATTATGCCACTTTCTTACACACATGTGGAAGCCATCAGTATTTCGCCTCCTTTTCTCAGACACTCTAACAAGTATGTGGAAACCTTGGAGATGGGATTTATGTAAATAGTCCATACTAAACATCTGGCACCAAAGCTATAAAGAAACCCAAATACCAGGGCAATGCAGAAGCAGTATTTTTAATTAATTTTTTTACACAGTATTTTTTTTTACATTCATTACAATCCATTACTGATTAGATGTAATGTCCTATAATCATAATCCAAAGTTTTTCCCAATCATAAAATATTTTACAATACTTTAATTCTTAAAAAATACATTAATAAAATAGTGAAATTTCTGACCCCAACTCCTGCAGATTTCAAAGGTATTAATATACATTTTGGCCCAGGGTTTCACTCACTCTCTTTAGGATTCTCTAACTGTGCTGTCTTTCACTTACATGCTGATCATATGAAAAGAGACTTTTGGAAAAGGTCTGGTACAGCAGACTTATAAAACACACCTTTTAAACAAAAAGATGAAAGAGGCAGGCTTTAGATGATTAAAGGTTAAACTGATACACAAAAGTGGAAGTGTGAAAAAGTTCAAGAATTCAGTGAGTCATGAAACATGGATTTCTTAGAAAGTAAAAGTCACTGTAGCAGGGTGTCATTCGCAGATGCCTGCAAGTAAATTTGCAGCATACTTCAGCAGTAAGTCCAGTACACCAAAAGATGGTGCTGCAGTGACTTCCCATGCAGTGAGGCTTCCTTTCACTTTGTTGCGAACCACAAATGGCATCCACAAAAACTGGCTACATTTGCCTCAGAAGAACATTTTTGTTTTTTTCTGTCCCAGACTTTCTGACTCTACTTTATTGATATCATTGATGAAGATGCTCTCTAATCCCCCCATTATTGCCCATCAACAGTACGGTTGACAGTACGGTAAAAATGTAATTTATCCTTTGAAACACAATTGTAACATATTAATTTAAACTCCACTCTATTAGTGTTACAGGGACAATTGGCACAGCTTCGTTTTAAATATTGGCCCACTTGAACAGAGAATTAACACCTTGCACTGTTTAAATGCCAACAGTGGGGCAGGTCACCAAACTGCCAACACCACATACACCTCTCTGCAATCACTTGGCTAACAGTGGATTTGTGGTTTAGATGTGTGTTTGCTCATCACTGCACCCCCAAGGTTTTCAGTTTGTTTTTCTTAGAGGACAATAGCTTTTGTTTTGCTTCAAGAAAAATCTCTTTTAAATCAACCCCAAATCAACAAGAATTTAACTCAAAAACTAAAAGCCTACACCTCAGGCAAGGACAAGACACTCCCTAAGGTTTCCCCCAGGATATATAATACACCACAATGATACGCAAAGGTTTATTTAGCGTTAAGTATTCCTCTCCCTGGCCCTGCCATAGGCACACTAGCCTGATTAGTCTTTTCTTAACTAGGTGTAGCAGAATAAAGATTTTCCACTCCACCCGCCACATAGAGGATAATCATAATAACAGTACAGCACAATAAACACATTTTAGAAACATCCAAACATGGCGTACTGCTGACTGATCATCAGCGCCACTTTATTTTATTTACGTTCCAATCAAAAGCCTGGCAACAGCTGTTATCCGTCATGACTTCTTTTCTTTCGCCACAGAAATTTAATAAAGTCCAACAGCTTTAATTTAAAGTGACACTAGACACCTTTGCCGTGTGGACTGTTTCAAGAAAAGTGTATTTGATCCTTTCACTTTTGTAAAATGCAATTTATTTGATTAAATGAATTTACATAGAATAAAACACTACTTAATACAAGAAATAAATGTCTAATTGCACTGAAGATGGGTAGTTGTCCAAAATTCAAATCTGTGGCAGTATTTAGCAGTGGTGTGAGAGACGCTCTTCTAATAAGACAAACAAATTATTGGGTTATTGTTGGGTATCTCCACCCACCAATAGAGAAAACACGGTTCTACATGATTTGAGTGACGAAATAATGACAGTAGTCTTTCAGGTTGCTGATCTATCAAATGCTATATTTATTAATTTGTATTCTGATTATTGTGCCATTTATATTATTCTCTGCAATTACAATCATCATAATACAGAACTGTGAGCCGAACATTCTTACACACTTCTGCTGAGTTCTGTAGTACATGCACAATGGAGCACCATTCTATCAATGAATATGTCTATAGCTCAACCTTACAGCACATGGAAAAAAATTTTATGATATTGATAGTTTTGGAAATCAACAAGACTTTGGTTTGCACCCTCAGCTGGATGAGACGTTCAAATTTTCCAATGAAGGTGCTGTCTAGAATATTCTGGAGGTATAAAACAGCACCTTCATTGGAAGCTCGTATGTCTCATCCAGCTGAGGGTGCAGTGTGTAGCTTCAGTTGTGAAAGGAGGAGGGACGCAATGTTGTGAAATGGTAGAGTTGCTTTCCACAGGTAGGTGTCTAAATGACAGTCATAACTCAAAAAGCAAGCCTAATCCTGCCTGCATTCCAGAACACTCCATTCTCCTCGCCCAAGTTACAGAAAATTCCTTTTGTTGAGAAAGATATGAGGAAAAGTTCAACAACTATACGTCTGTTGCATATCTTTCTGAATCTGAATATCTTCAAGGTCAAGCTGAATGTGGTCAGTTTTTCTGTGAATAAGATTTGAAGTCAGATTGAACTAAAATTCCACCTTTTTAGTTTGACTGTTTTTAAATGCTAGTACAAGGAATCTACTATTTGTTTAAGCAATAGGTTTCTAAATTCTGTGCTAAAATACAAGCTAATTATTCAGGTAGAGTGGGAGAAGGCTACATTGTTACATGAAGTAGTTTAGCAGGTAAACAAGGGGTACTCATATTGCGGAAACAAACATAAAAAAACAAGCCAAGATTGTTACAGCACAGACACACATCCAAAAAACATTTTAATACATACAATATAACTTACATATGATCATTACTGACAGCTTTAACATTAGTCAACAGTGCAAGTGATGTAAATCATTTAGAACAGCTTGGCACAAAATGGTACAAAATTACCTAGGATGGGTACCTTAAAGACAATGTCAAAATTTGGCCAAATGATTGCAATTTAAGGTACCATGTGGATAAAATATCCTATTAATTATCCTATTGGCACCTTGTACCGTTTTAACACTGATTTAACCCTTTGTGTAGGTAAACTGAAATATCTAAAAAAACAAACAGCATTTTAAAATGCAACCCTAATTCCAAACAACATGGCTAAAGACGTGAAGGTAGTAATTTTAACTGCATAAACAGAATGTTATTTAACTGTGATTGACAATTGCTTTAAAGGTGCAGCAGTGAAATCCTATAATTTTTAATGAATATTTCTCATATGTTGAATTATAAGTCCAGTATTATTAATAGTAATAATAAGGAGCTGCTGGAAACCCTTACTTCCTGTCATGGGCAGCGTCGGCATGACAAGAGGCGAAGTACATGGTGCAAGCCTTTCATTGGAAAACTCCAAACAGAAAAGGGCATGAGGGCCACAAACCAAAACACTCTTCTTGTAGAAAAAACACACAGCACGCCGACACGGGAAGGGTATTGTGAGAGTGGACCGATAGGAGACAATGGGAAAACCCAAGCCTATATTGGGGAACAGAAACAAGGAACAGGATTAATTAAACAAGGGAAAACCAATAGGGAGGCAAACTAGAAAACAAGCAGGACTAACCAATAAAGGGGTAACCAATGAAAACTAGGGGCAGGACTGAAACAAACAAGAACCAATGGGAAGGCGGGACAAGGACAAAACAGACAGGAGACATGAGACAGAACTGAAAACGTCAAAACCAACTGAACAGCGGCATCTGCTGGCCCCTCAGCAGAGTCAAGGGGGGCCTGTATGGCCAAAGTCCAGGAGGGCCATGACACTTCCCAGCAGCTCACTTAAACATTTTGCTAAGTGAAATATAGTCTAGAAAAGGAATTATGAAGCTTTACCATAGGCACCAACTTATTTAAGAACCAACTGTCACGGGGTGTGTCAGCATGACAATAGTCGAGGTATAGTTGCAAGCCACTTATTTAGCAAAACTTCCAACATAAACCGGCACGAGGGCCACAAACTAAGGATGCACCAATACCACTTTTTTACAAACTGATATGATTACGAATATTTTTATTTGTGTACTTGCCGATACAGATACTTCTTAGATTCTTAGATGTAATTAATTGGGAGGCAGGTTTTATTTTCTCCTTTGCAGATTATAATAAGTAGGGATGCACCAATATAATTTTTTTGAGACCGAGTATGAGTACCGAGACTTATTTTTGGGTACTCACCGATACTGAGTACCGATACCTGTGTAGGTCTGTTATTAATTACAATGACAATAATAGTAGGATTTTTATTTTTTTTTACTAATATCAATCACCGTATTTCCCCAACGATAAGCCGCCCCATTCTACAAGCCACAGAAAATGCTCATTTATGTTTAAAACTCTTAAGATAAGCCCCATGTTATTAGCCACGACGTTACTGAATTTACCAATCTAAAGTAAAAGCATCTACATCATTTGCCACGCCCCAGATGGCCTTTGCAACTCATGGTACAATGTGAAACCAGAAAGCATACAAAGCGGTTTTCGCAAAGCCGAAATGCTTCCTCCACCTACAAGCCTACCAGCCGCACAAGCAACATCTGCAATATCTGAGAGCAATACTGGTGACGAGAGCGTGTCCGGCATCAGCAACAGCAAAGCAGCACAGGTTACAATCGACAAATCTGATTTTGAAGGATTTGAAGAAAGATAAGCCTAATAATTTTTGCGTTTCAGTGTTGCTAATTTTATACTGAAGAATTTACATGTAGACAGATGATTGACATTGCTGTACTGCAGTACCCCCACCCTCCAGTCGTTCAAACAAAAATTAAAACTTATCTTTTCCCAGCCAACAATAAACTCCTTTTTTTGCTCCTTTTATTTCTGTTAAATTTGGTTTTTGCCCAGCTTGTAATATACTAGGATGTAATGTAATGGATGTGGCAGCGCCAGTTAAGTGACAGAACATCACTGATCTTTCTTTGTTTTGCGTTGCTTTTCGAATTGTTCGTTGCTGCAGTAAACAGTAAATTTAAATTCAACGAAGCATTTGGGTATGTCGTCTTTTTTGTGCACTGAATTATACTTTTAGCGAATGCGTTTTCATGTTTTTAGATAGGCCGCCACATTTAAGCGAGCCGCACCAAACACATAGGTTTGTAAAATTAATGTACTGTACAGTACTGTGCAAAAGTTTTAGGCAGGTGTGAAAAAATGCTGTAAACAAAGATTGCTTTCAGAAATATAAATGATGAATGTTTTTTTTTTTTTTTTAATCAGTTAATGCAAAGTGAGCGAACAAAAGAAAAATCTAAATCAAATCAATATTTGGTGTTACTACCTTTTGCCTTCAAACCAGCATCAATTCTTACAGGTACACTTGCACAAAGTCAGGGATTTTGTAGGATTATAGTCATTATGTTATTTTGTAGGATTATAGGATTATAGAACTGTGGTTAGTTCTCCAAGATGTTTGGAACAACCTACCAGCTGAGTTCCTTCAAAAAAGGTGTGCAAGTGTACCTAGAAGAATTGGTGGTCAAGAATTGGTGGCGAAGGGTGGTCACACCAAATATTGATTTGATTTAGATTTCTCTTTTGTTCATTCACTGCATTTTGTTGATTGATGAAAATAAATGATTAACACTTCCATTTTTGAACGCATTCTTTGTTTACAGCATTTTTTCCACACCTGCCTAAAACTTTTGCACAGTACTGTATAAGCCACGGCCTATCGTTGGGGAAATACGGTAGTCAAAAAACACTTTCAAAAACCAAAATATAAATTAAAGTACACTTAAACCTTATGTCATTTTATAAAATAAACCATACTAATTTCTTATCCATTTATTTGTACTATATGTATCAAGACAATAAAGCAACAATTAAAGAAATATTAAATGTTAAAATATTAGTCTGCTGCTGTCATTATAATTTATTTTAAAGTACCTTCAGATGGCTGACATTTTTATCTCCTCACAGTTTACAGTTTATTTGGCAAGTGTTGTGGCATTTACACTTCCTCGGCATGCCGATAAAAATAACTATATCATATCTTTTACATGTGGTATCGGTAGTTGGTATCTGGGAATTTTGTTCCAAGTACGAGCAACTCCACAGAGGGTGGTATCGGTGCATCCCTACCGCAAACAAAACTCTCTGCAATCTTCAAAACACACGAAGCACGCCGACACGGGGAGGGTAGTGTGAAGGTGAACCGACTGGAGACACTTCAAAAACTGACCTTATAAAGGGGAAGAGAAACAATGAACAGGATTAATCAGACGAGGGAAAACCAATCAGGAATAACCAAAGAAGGGAGAATGAATAGAAACGGGGCTGGACCGAAACAGACAAGAACCAGGTGGGATAACTAATGAACATTGATCTACCAATCAGACACAAAGGGAAGGTGGGACAACAACTTCACACACAGGAGACACGGGACTGAACTGAACACATCAAAACTAAACAATGGCAGCATCTGCTGGCCGCTTAGCAAAGTCAAAAGTGGCCTGTTATGGCCAAAGTCCAGGGGAGTCATGACACCAACATGACCGAAGTGGAGCTGATACAGAGATTCAGAGTAAGGTACTACATTAACACTGCAAAACTGAAGTGACGAGTACTGCAAAAATGTGATTAAAAACTGCTGTCATATATTGATTGCAAGGAACACAATCTGAAGTGGAAGACTAGCATGCTAGTTGAATCACATTGGTTGAAAAACAAACGTGACTCTGCACGGCAAAACCAGTCACTTGTCGCAAATTTTCAAAATTGAGTTATGTTTTCATGAAAGGGCATAAATCAACCTTCAAAACGATACCTATATCGAATGAATCGGACGACATGACTGAGATATCAACATTCAAAGGAGTCGGATTTCTCCTGTCACGCCAAGTGAGAAACGGAGAAATCTGCCTTTGAAGTTGACTATGAACGTAGCACTCACAGACGGTGGTCGGTGCGGTCGCGGCTACGTTTGCATTTACGGTAGCCTATGCTGCATTCACAGCCACACGGATAGTCTACCTGCGTTAGGTTAACTGAACTCGGGAGACGAAGATGGATTCCAGGGAAATATCTTCACGCTAGTCAACGAGTGGATTTACCGTAAATATTGAAGTAGAGCGGTCAAAACAGAAACTTTTAACATTCTGCTGGAATTGAATTCCTCACCTCAAGAAAGTCACATTTTTTAGGATGGAAAGGGTAAGTTTTTCAGCTAAATTTATTCACAACAGAACAGTATAGACCTTCCACTGTTTCAAAACACTAAAAACAAAAAATTCAAAATTTTACCCCTCGCAACATAAACGGTCATTTTTCTAGGAAACCTCTGTTGCGACAAGCGACTGGTTTTGCCGTGCAGAGTCAAAATATACATCAATCTGGTGAGTCGGTCGTGCAAAAAAAAAAAAAATCTACAGAGCATTAAATAAGAAGAGTGCTGAAGCGGTCTTAATGGGCTGGCAAGATTCAGATTATGACAAGAAAAATGCTTCAGGTTCCTGCATGGTCCCATAGGTTTATTGTTGAAAACAGCACTTATATCATCATATTATTAGAGAACTGTAGTCACTCACATTTCCACATCCGGTAACTGGAGGATTAACTCTCACTACAGAAGGACAAACTTTTCACTATAATACCTTTTCAAAGTTGCTGTACTAAAGCTGAATTAAAGTTGAATTAAAGAATTAAGAAACCCTTTAATTCTACACTAAAGGAACTGGGGCAGCCCCCCAAAAATAATGAAAATAATTTCACATCCTTCAATTAAATGTTTTAATGTTTTAGTTTTCAGTATTCAAACTGCATATTGTCTTAAAAAGATTTTTTAATAACATTTAATAAGACATTTAACATTTCATAAGTATTTTCAATAAATCAAATGCTGTAAGCTACATCATTTCTAGATATTTACCATAACGCTCTGCCTTGCTGTGTCGATTACAGCGTACCAAACTAATTTGTCAAGATTTTCACCTGTCAGTCAAAGGCGGACTCCCCGCCATGCTAAACGGTGGCTGCTGGTACTGGTTCACAGATTTTTGGAATATTCCAGCTGCTTCTCGTCATAGACGTGTCTGAACTGTTTTTGTGAGGACAGGCCCCTGTTTTAGAGGCAGCTGCTGAAGGAACAGATTGCATTAGTCATTTAAATCAACATCGCCAATGCGCCTGTCACACTTATGCACATTTCTGTCTCTCACACTCCCTTTATTTCTCTGCAGACGTGAGGAGAAACTTATTTATCAGAATGTTGTGCTTGGGTAGCAGTGACAGCTATTAGAGCTGTGTGGAAATGATAACCCTGTCAATGTTCTTTCACAGTTGTAGTCTGGAAGACAACAGATGTATCAATATATTTGCAATGCTCCATGACATGCAGAAGGATACCAATGCAATTTGACAATGCATATAACAGCATTAACAACAGATTATAAAACATGCAGGACAGCTGAGTCTTATACATTTTTTTAAATGGCTGCCTGGTGTTGGTATTCTGTTTCAGTTTACAATGGTGTGTGTGTGAATGTGTCTGCTGGTGAGAGATGAATTTGATGTCTCTCAGCAGTTTGCGCTGACAGATCTGTACTTTCAGGAACAGTCAGATTTGTTACCTACTCACAAGATTTTGAGGCATTTGCCTCACTGAATGAAACTGCAATCGAATTAATAATTTACCTTCCCTGCATTGGTATGAAATAGCTATGTAGGGCTGCAGATCATACTTCCAAAGCTTTTCTGCACCTCATGTTTCATAGAGATAAGAAAAAAATGGGGGAAGGCCTGGAGAAGATTTAAGAACTTACGCTTCTTGGAAACCTGAATTGCTCACAAGGATATTAATGCTCACATAAAATCACTGTGCGTGATCTGGAATACATTTACCTTATTTATTTATCTGCTAGCAATACATTGGAATCAGCAGAACATTGGAGTTGATTGTTAGGATTAAATAAAAGTGGCTAAACTCAAGTTCTCTTGAGAAGAGCCACCTGTCTTTAAAAAAAAGCAAATCTAATGACCTTCGAAGCAGCACTTCACTGCAGCTCAGCAAAACACTTGATCCTGAGACAAGAACTTGCTGTTTTACTTCTAGTGTTGCTTTATAAGCATTGCCAATCAAAAACCAGAAATGAGAATTTTTTTGTAGGATGATCGTAGGTCATCTCTCCTGTAATGGCTGTCTGTGTAAACTCAGTCTCAGCACTAATGTGCCCTGACTGGATCACTGCAGATAATCCCATAACTCGGATACGGCTGAAGTCTCACAGTGAGAAGGTCCTGGGTCCATGTTCTCCCTGTGTTTGCATGGGTTTCCTCCAGGTGCCCCAGTTTCTTCCCACAGTCCAAAGGCATGCACTATAGGTTAACTGGTGACTCTAAATTGTGGATGAGAGTGTGATTGTTTGAGTGTGTGTGCCCTGTGGTGGGTTGGCGCCTGCCCAGGGTTGTTCCCCGCCTTGCACCCGTAAGTTCCCGGGATAGGCTCCGGTCTGCCCCGCAACTCCAGTTGGGATTAAGCAGTTCAGACAATGAATGAATGAATAATCTTATCTGAGATTGAGATCCAGTTTTTGTAGATGTTGTCCAAATCTGTTTTGGTTTCAGTACAGATCTTAGTATAAGTTTCTAAAATCATCAAATTCTTTCCTAGAAATTTCTAGACTAAATTTATTTATGCAACTGTTTAACAGCATGCAAAACCCTCTAAATGTTTATTTGAATGCTTGACAAAAATGCAGCTAAAAGTGCTCAAAGTGCTTGAAGGATGCAGTGATGTTCCATATTTTTACTATTCAAATGCTCAGTGTTAAACTTTTGAATTTCTCCCTGTAGCTGCTACAGGGAGTGGCACAGTCTGCCATGGGAGAGCTACTGTTTCTCACGCACCCTCTCTCACCTTCCCCCAGTGTGTATTGTCTGTGGATCAGGTTGCCAATCTACGGGCAGCAGAGTCCAAATTAGTTTCCATTGACCCCTTTTCCCTCGACTCTTTCAGACTTTCTTTAAATCCAGACACTCTCTGGGCCCCAATCAGAGTCCCATCATACCAGTGGGAATCAGAAAAGGTTTTCTAAAGTGAAAGGAGTCAACCATTCAACAGAATGTTAAATAGGTCCAGACAAGTGACCATTTCCTTCATAATTTTTTAAAACCATAAATAGTGTAGCTTTTGGAGCATTTTCCTCATTTCAGATATCTCATGGCAACTCCATAAAATATACTGAGTCAGAATCTATTAATGATGGAATGAATTTAAATAAAGCACCTAAGTCTATACAGTTACTTTCAAGCTTTAGCAGCTGTGTCCATAAAGATCCCTTATAAAGTAAAGTAATATGTTAAATGAGCTCCTATTACAGAAAGTTATTTTTAGGTTATAAGAATGGACACAACTATTGGAATTATTTCTAGAAGGATTCTAGATTCTATATTTTGATTCTATATTTTTTTCAAGGCATAATTTATTATTAATTTCTTCAGGTGCTCTCATGCTTTTGGAGACTAATAGATTTCACTGTACACTACACCTGTAATGACTGTGTATGTGACAAATAAACTGCAAAAAATCCTCTCTGCAAACCATGCAACGATATTATTATTTAACAGCACTGAACATTTTTGAAGAAGGAAAAATTAACCTGAGTGTACTACTATTCCTGGTATATGTTAGAGTAGTCTAATACAAAAAAAAACAAAAAAAAAACACCTGCGCTTTTTTGCTATGTGGCCCCTTTACACAACTTTCCTATATGGATATACGGAGAACTCGTAAGCACTCCTACCCTCAAATGCACCCACAAACCAGTCCCACAACACCTCACCACTCCACTCACTACAAATCTCCAGTTCCCAGTTCTTCTCTTCCCACCTGACAGATCTGACCAGGTGAAGATTGCATACATTACCTCTAGTCCCAGAGAGGCCTCTGCATCTTTTCAAGCTCCTATCATCACAGCATTACTAATTCTTAAACAGACGTAATCTGCAATCATCCTAGTGAAGGAGAGAGAGTGACCCCTGCTGTCTGTCTGCTCTGCCTCTCCATGCACAAACAATAAAAGGCTGCACAAAGCTCAACCCAAATGTGATCTATTTCTGAATGATGTGCATCTGTAGCATAAAGGTTTATTGCTTTATTGAAGACAGCCCCTTCCATTCTGGAAATGCAATCAGGAAATATTTGCCAAGTTATTGCCATGAGCTATTAATGAGTGAAATTACTTTTACTGAAAATAATTCATGTGTTTTTGAATTCCTATTTAAATGTATAAGCCATTATATAGCTTTCGAAGGAAGTTCAGTAGCTGGCTGCTAGAAAGCCACTTGTGTCCTGTGTACTGTAGAGGAGTAATTTCAACCCTTTACATACACTAAACTTTTGTATTATTTATGTTACACAACATATTTGTTACTGCTTATATGTGTTTTGTATTGTAGACAGAAGCCAGTTTGTGAACCATGCTAATCTGGTGCTCTTTTTTAGGTTTTAGACATTTCTGAGTCTATAATATGCTGGGCAAAATGTTTTGTCTGTGCAATATGGAAATGACAGTTATTAACTTTTTACGCATTGATATGCCACTTGGAAACAGCATATGAACTCATGACCTAAATAGATGTCTCAACAATGTTATAGGGTATTTACAGAACCTTTATGTAAGACATTTCATGCGCATAATTAGTTAATTAAGTAAGTTATAAATAAAGGCTGCAATACTTACAAAACAATATTTACAAAATGTTTTAAGATCTGACAGATTTCAAATCTCAAACAACACACCTCGGTACTTCATCATAGTGGTAGTCATGATGTGGTGCCTCATTGTGTTAATGTCTGCTTTCAGTACCAGCCTCATTAAGTATGAACTAAAAAGAAAATGAACTTGTAGTTACAGTAGTACAGTTAGTAATTACAAACTAAGGTGCAGATTTGAGTCTTTGGTTTGTGTTGGTTAACTAGGAACTTAATGTAAATGCAGTTATCCTGCATTTAACACTGCTTAAATTTATCACTGAAAATTTCATTTTTGCAAATGCAATTACAGATAGGGCTACAATTCACACACTTTACGCTCCTTATGAGGTGTGTGAAATGTGCCACATTATTTGCATTTCTGCAATTTTGGGGCATTCGCTGTAGCCTGTAACCTGTGTTAAGCTTGCACCATCTCGTCCTCAGAGATCCAGCCTTTATTATAAGCAAGCCCTCTAGCTGCTTACCACAACCCAAGTTACTATAGAGACAGTGAGGAGGATTCCATGGTGTTGTGAATGTCCCCAGGCACACACATCCCACTGCAGGCTCAAACAAAGTCAAGAGGGCCAGGCCCAATCCGGCACACCTAGAGTGAATGGAGCCATTTTGGCAGTTGGACATATGCAGAGCGGCAAGACGCTAAAGAGAACCTGATTCAAACAAGCATATCCATTTCTTAATACAGACATTTACACTTCCATTATTCATGCACACAAGAAGCATCTGTGGGAAGGCAAGAACAGAGCCAAAATGGCTAAGGGCACACCATGCAAAGGATAACATATTGCATGCATCTACTTCACAAAGGCCAGCAAGTTCACTTTCTCTAAACACAGCATGTTTGCTGGCTTACAAATATGCATAAGCAGTTTCAAGCCAACATAAGCTGAAAAAGACTCTGACTTCAGTGATGTTTGCGATGCCGGCAGTGTTGTGGAGTTACTGGCGTGGCACTAATGTGCTGATGGAGCCAAAGCTAGGCAAAGAGAAAAGAGTGTTTTGATGATGGCCTGCTGGGACGCCAACCCTCCACTGTTATTACCCAGCTTTTAATTACAGCATGTGCAAGAGACAGGTGGAAAACACGGTTTTCTTATGTCGGCCATACGGAATCTTGATCATGAGAAGCGCATGGCGCACTTGAAAAATACAGAATGTAAAACATTTTTTTAAAAATCATGTTCATGCTCTTAAATTGCAGTGTTTGGTGCATGGAGTGGGTTTGACACGAATACCTGAAGAGCACTGACTACTCAATTCATTTAAAATTACTTAATCTTATTTTAAGAAACACTACAAAAGAAACAACCTCAGAATACCTCACCCACTACCACAACCAGTGCTTTAAAAGAAGCATGAGTTTTTTAAAAATCTGATCATTTTTGTAAGACATAGAGTCAGCATTTGATGACTACCTTTGTCTCACACATAGATACAGACAGACACACACACACACACACACAGACACACACACACATTCCACTCAGACAAATCATATTGGCAGAGAGTGGCCCTCATTTCCATAGGAGAAGCTAGCTTATTTGTATTCCAGTGGTGAGTCCTCAGTCTGCATCCAAATAGGGAATGAAATATTTATGCTGTAAAATGATGGGACTCTTCATTGTCAATTTACTTGGACATAAAAGTGCATTAGATGACTGCTGCATTCCTGTGCAGGCAAGTCAGAACAGAGTTAGGCAATGAGGCATCACATTCCCATTAAACATGAGTGTGTGTGTGTGTGTGTGTTGTGTGTGTGTGTGTGTGTTGTGTGTGTGTGTGTGTGTGTGTGTATGTAAGGATAGGTAATCAAGCTTTATGTCACCCTCCAAATGTCGCACGTGTACACATTCCCTCATATTTCTCTGCTCTGCTCTGCTCTCATATGTAATGCCTCAGAGGAATTAAAGCCATCACACTGAAGGCATTCCTGAGACGGCCTCGGATGTGAAAGTTAACTTCCCTGCAGGAACCTGAGCTTTATGACTAATAGCCCCTGTATGGGCCTGTCTGATGTGTCAGGCATCTGGATTACGTATTCTACAGGTTCATACAGTACCACATGCATGCTCAGTCCACATCTTATGAACAGCAAAGCATGTTTAATACCAAACTGTGAAACAAATTAAACCTGTAGGTAAAAAAAAATTGTGAGATGAATTAAAGTGATAAGCAGAAGAGACTGCCTGTAATCTTTACGTTCTCCTGTACGTGGGTCGGTATGCAGAGACACAGACAAAAGGCCACATTCCTGAGCATGTCAAGGCAGACAATCTGCCTGTAGGCTGGGGTGGCTGTAACCCAACACTTTATCACCTCAACATGTTGGGGTTGGGGGCAAAGAAACATGCCACACCACTAGATCTTTAGCAAGTAAATAAAATCATGAACGTGATAAATATTTTTACGTCTCATTGTGGGACTGGTCTATTATTTGAAGGTTGTTAAATTTCTGGAGATTTAACACTCTTTCTGACAATGTAAACTGCCTTACTGCACTGATGGAATTTAGCTTGTGCAAGCATTCCTTGAAGAAAGGCAATTTTACTTGGTAAGATTTAAAGACGTCTCGAAACAGATTGACGATTTTCTTAAAAGGGAATGATTCAAGTGGAGCACTAATTAAGTATTACGTTTAAAAAGCTAGACATAATCTCTACTTTCAATGCTACTTTTAAGAATTGCATAATATAAACCATGTGAGCTCCAGCTAAACACACACTATATTGCTTTCTTCTTGTCTACTGAGGGGGTCACTACATAACAAGTATATCACACCATCTAGCTGCAAGGAAGAACATAGCATATCCCACATATCCCCCTTAATAAGAAAACGTCACCTAAAACAGTATCACTTCTGAACATGAATATACTTTACCAGTGCAAGAATTATGAACTTTGTAAATCAGTGTGAGATCCACACTGAAAGAATGCAATCTTGTTCCCTCTCTTGCAATGAATATAAGCTTCGCTTTTCTGCTGTTTTTTTGCCACTCTGGAGACAATGTGCTGTTTAGACAGAGAATGCCGTCCTGGTAGCAGACACCACATGAAATTTGGTGTGCATGGCATGGCCATGCAACAGTTCTGCCGGTGAGCATTGGGTTATGGAGTGGTGTATAGCACAATAGACAAGAAAGAACTCACGTTTAAGTCGTTTAAGGGCAGTTGGTGGCATAACGGTAGGGTGTTCACCCCGTGATCAGAAGGTCGCAGGTTCAAATCCAGGGTAAAGTTGCTGAGGTACTCATGAGCAAGGTACCATCCCCAATCACTCTTCTCCGGGCACTTGTTAGCTGCCCACTGCTCCTTCATGGATGGGTTAAATGTAGAGGGCACATTTCATTGTGCTGCACTGTGTGCAGTGCTGTGGTGTATTCACAATGACAAATAATCACTCACTTTCACTTTCCACGGCTGACCTTCAAGCAACGCAGTCTGCAGGGCTTCCTTCAAGTTGTGATTGAAGTGTTCAGTTTCTCTATTTGCTCTGGGGTAGTAGACAGATGTATGGACAATATCTCTCTCCTGGAGAACTCCTGAGACACAAATTAAGGGTTATTATCTGAAACCAACTCTTTAGGGTTGCCTTCCTTGCTGAAAACAACAAAAAATTCTATGATAGCATGTGAGATGACATGAGAAAAAAACCCACTTCAGGCCACTTGCTGTTGTAATCTATCAACGAAACTGCAAAGGAGTGCCTTATCAAAAGGCCCCACCACAACTATTGCCACCTTCTCCCATGCTTCTCCAGATATGGTACAGGCTGAAGCGGTGTAGTGTGTGTGACAGCAGATTGGTTATGTTCTTGACAGGTGATGCGCAACTTGATGGCAGCCTCAACTTGAGCATCCATGCCCACCAGTATGCTTTACAGAGTCTTTGCTTTGTCCTCACAATGCCATGGTGTGTATCCTGTGCTAGACATATCAACTTTTTCTGAAGACTCTCTGGTCCACCAGTCTGTGTGAGCCAAGTACCACATTAGGATCCTGGAGAGAGAGTTTGTATCGCAGTGTGAAGTATTGCTGCTAAGTGGGATCAAGATATTTTGCAGTAACAGGAAAACCTGAGGTAAACGGCTCACACAATTTTGTAGGCACAGGGCAGGAGATACATGCAGCTGAAAATGTAGAGGTAAGAATGACTTCTACGTTGTCCAGTAAGCTAGGTCCTGAAAGTGGAAGGGGAAGTCTAGATGATCAATGTGCCATTACATTCTCTCATCCTGGCTTGTACTGGAGGGTGTAGGAGAATTCAAGCAGTCTAGACGAACACCTCGTCTACCTGTGGGTAGATCTGGTTTAAACAGGGAGAGTATGGGACTGTTAACAATCTGTTTTTTCACAATGTCCACAATGTCAAAACTTATTTGGGTCTCAGGTGTCCATGTGAATGTCTCAGCACTCTGGAGAATTGCTTGCACAGGTTCAACAACGACAACAGAGTAACCTGGTAAGAATTTTGAGTACCAGGGTGAGCCCTAGGAATTAATGTAATTTGGGCAAGTCTGAAGGTCCTGGCACTTGAATGACAGCAGTCACCTGCGTAGCATCCAGCTGTATGCCCCAAGAAAGACAGTTTTTGTCTGATATTGCATCTGAATCCAGCTTCCTCAATGCACTGGAGCACAGCAGTGTTCTCAGTGTTTTGTCATGTTGCTCCAGGGTTGAACCTGCAATTATGATGTCATCCAAATAGCACTGGACCCCTGGTATGCCTTTCAGGATTGATGACATCATCCACTGGAAACAGCTGGGTCTGGATGCCAGTCCTTATGGCACCCATTTAAAACAAAATAGTCCATCATGGGTGATGAATACTGTCAAATTGTGGCTATCTTCATAGACTGGCACAGATTTAATGTGGAAAACAGTGTAGCTCTTCGTAGTTCCATAAACATTTCCTCCATGTGTGGCAGAGAAACCCATCAACAACTATAACCTTGTTGGGCTCTCATAAGTCCATACAGAGCCTCAGTCCCTGCCTTCCCTTCTTTGTGGTGACAACTAGAGGCGAAATCCACTCTGAAGAATCTACTGGCTCTATGACATCCAGATGCACCAGTATTTTCAATTCCTCAGATATGGCTTCTTTGACAGCGAATCCAACCTACACAGCTTCTGTTGGACTGGTTTGACCTCTGGACGCACTTTAACTAAGTGAGTGAAGCCTTTAGTTCAACCCAATGTATCCATAGCCGCCTAACAGTCTGAATAGTAGAAGATGAAGCTACTTTAACATGGCCATTTATCACTTGTGTTTGTATTGCAGAAAATAAATCTGTCCCTAGCACAGCATACCTGCCCCGTGATCAAAAGGTCACCGGTTCGAATCTCGGGCTGGTAAAGTTACCACTGAGGTACTCATGAGCAAGGTACCATCTCCAAGACCTGCTCCTCAGGTACTGCCCTTGTTAGCTGCCCACAGCTCCTTCATGGATGGATCAAATGCAGAGGTTTCATTTCGTTGTGGTGTTCTGTGTGCTGTGCTGTGGTGTGTTCACAATAACAAATAATCACACACTTTCAACAGTGCTACAGGCATCAAAAGCCATAGCAGCTAAAAGACACCCCTGCACAGGTTTCTCATTACCTCTATAGTCTTTTAGTCTGCAGCATGGATCCACGAGTGCAGCTGTAGAAAAGAACTTAGCATAGGTCATCTCTGTCCCAAATGCACTCACTTTAACTGTGCACACCATGTGGCTGACATGACTCATGATCACATTCAAAATAACTAGGAGACACGAGCCTGGGGAGAAACACAGGAGAGGCAGGTGAACGACATGACGAAAAACCAGAATGAAAACTGAGCAATATAATCGACAGAGATACGGAGACGAAATTGTAACAAGCAGATGGGAACAAAACACCAATGTAATCCAAACCACACATAATAATGAGGGTGGCAGACACAGGGAAGATTCGGACTGACTGGTTTAAATAACAAAGAGTAACAAATTAATGAGTGCACATCCCAATCCCAAAACCGAACATAACGAGGAACAGGTGAAAGTAATAATAAGCGTGGGAGTGCTCTAAACAGATCCTAGCCTATTAGGTAGGGAGCACGCAGTGGAGATGACAAATGCGGAAGTGGGGTGCGACCTAGCGGGGGAAAGCTAAAGCTAACCGAAGAGACATGAAGAGTAACAGACACAAGAGGGAGGACACTGAAAGTGAACCCAGAGGGCAGAACAAATACCCTCAGGTCAGAATTTCGGTGATCATGGGCATGGCACGGCCAGTGAGGAGGACGTGGCCCTGACATTTCCCTTGTTGAATTTGTGAAGATAAAGGCGGTTTTAGCTTAATGTTGCTGAGTGGATCTTAGCAAGCGGCCCCAGCAATGACTCAGGATTCAAAGGCGTTATTTGGACGTTATTTATTTTTTTAAATATATCTTCACTTCGTTAAAATGATTAATTAATGATTAATCTTGAACTAATGTTTACTTGTGTTTTAAATGTTCATGCACCCGGTCACCCAGAGGAGGCAAAAAAGCTGACCAACAGAGCAATGCATTTAATGCACATGCTAGTTAAGTTAATAAGACAAATAAAAGAAACATACAATAATTGCAATCAAAATTCAATTTGAAGTCGGACTTCCTGTAGGAGAATGTAGGAAACAGAAGTGTGAAAAAAAGAGCTCCCGATGTAATTATATTTGTATAACCATATGTACCCTAATACATTTATAATCTGTTAAAACTGAACAGCAACAACATAAGTGTTAGTACAGTAGCTGCAAAACTCTTGCAAGATGCCCAATATACGTCAGATTTGGCAGGAATTGAAGAAAGCTATGCAGAGTAGCAAGTTAGCTAACATGGAGGAAAGAGCACAGGAGCAACCCCCGACAAAGACCTTACTACTCAGTGTTTGCTTTCCCCTCAGTTAGGCTAGTCGGCCAATTTGTAGTTTTGACACTAGACTTTTATCAGACAAAGACTTTTACAAGTATATATCAATCTCAGTTGAAGAATTCCTTACTTTTAATAGATCGGAGTTTCCTCCTCCCTCCTGTGGGATGCATTAAAGGCAGTCCTCAGAGGAGAAATAATTTCCTGTTTTATCATGGTCAGGAAAAAGCTAAAAGACAAACAACAACAACTTATTACCTCGATAATGGATCTAGATAAATAATATTCTATGTTCCCAACACCTGAACTTTACAAGAAAAGATAGTCAAAGTCAAAGTACTCAAAGTAAACTTTGTCATCTCTGCCATATACTGTAAAAGTATGCAGAGAGACGAGACGACATGGCTCCAGTTTTAACAGTACAAACAACAGAGAAGAAGGTACAAGAAACAAATAAGGCACAATAAAATATATAAAAAGAATATAAAATATACACTTTAAACTAGAATACAACATAAATGTAAAACTAGAAAGAGAGATAAAGATGTGCAAATAAAGATTGTGCAAATATGTAGCAACAGTACAAAATTGTGTATATGTCACTCTGCACGGCAAAACCAGTCACTTGTCGCAAATTTTCAAAATTGAGTTATTATGTTGTCAAGAAAGGGCATAAATCAACCTTCAGAATGATACCTACTGTATATCGAATGAATCGGATGACATATGACTGAGATATCAACATTCAAAGGAGTCAGGTTTCTCCTGTCACGCCAAGTGAGAAACGGAGAAATCTGCCTTTGAAGTTGACCATCGACGTAGCACTCACAGACGCTTGGTGCGGTCGCGGTTACGTTTATATTTACGGTAGCCTACGCTGCATTCACAGCCACGCGGATAGCCTACCTGCGTTAGGTTAACTGAACTTGGGAGACAAAGATGGATTCCAGAGAAATATCTTCATGTTAGTCAATGAGTGGATTTACCGTAAATATTGAAGTAGAGCGGTCAAAACAGAAACTTTTAACATTCTGCTGGAATTAAATTCCTCACCTCAAGAAAGTCACATTTTTAGGATGTAAAAGGTAAGTTTTTCAGTGAAATTTATTCACAACAGTACAGTATAGACCTTCCACTGTTTCAAAACACTAAACAAAAAATTTTACCCCACGCAACATAAACGGTCGTTTTTCTCAGAAACCTCCGTTGCGACAAGCGACTGGTTTTGCCATGCAGAGTCACATACATTGTAGCAGCAGTCAAGAGAAGAGGATTGCAATTTAGATCAGCCGGCATTAAATGTGTGGCAGATCAGCAGCAGTTTGTGAAAATACTGTACCTTCTGTAAACAAACATTATTCATAAACATTTTCCTGGGACAGTTTCAGTGCAACATGAATGAGATTGTCCGTATAACAGTGTGTACATCGCAAGACAGTGTTGTGTAAAGTGCAGAGGTGCAACTGAGTCAGTTCACAGTCTGGGTGTGTGTGGGGGGGAGTGTGAGGGCAGGATGTTCAAGAGTCTGATGGCATGTGGGAAAAAGCTATCCCGCAGTCTGGTGGATCGTGTTCTTGTGCTGTGATAGTGTCTGCCGGATGGGAGGAGTGTAAAGAGTCCATGTGAAGGATGTGAGGGGTCAAGCATGATGTAGGAGGCCCTCCTGTTGCAGTGTTTGTGAAAGATGTCCTGCAGCATGGGAGAGACACTCCGATGATGTTGCCAGCTGCTTTAACACTTCTTTGTAACCGACTGTGATTGGCAACAGTGCTGTTACCGGACCTTGGTGTTCTTTACACTCTCTACCATGAAGGCGTGAATGCTGAGTGGCGTGTGGGAGGAGCAAGTTTTCCTGAAGTCAACGATCATTTCTTTGGTTTTGTCCACATTCAGCGACAGTTCTCACTGTACCAGACAGCCAGCTGCTGAACCTCATCTCTGTACGACGACTCATCATTGTTGCTGAAGAACCTCACGATGGTGATGTCATCTGCGAAGTTGATGATGTGGTTTGATTTCAGAACAACAGAAAGACACAATGGACCAACCTCTTAAGCTTGAGGAAATCATTAAAGCAATTTCAGTGATGCAGAGTGGCAAAGCACCCGGACCACATAGCTTTCCAAACAAATTCTATTTAAAAAATTCATTTGCCATGTCTCCCCTTTTGCTCTAAATGTTTGAACACTCTATAGCAAATGAAACAAAGATCCTACCAAATGTAGTTCATGTAGGCCAATTTCACTTTTAAATACTTGCTTCTTGCTTAGAAGTGGCCCTAGCAGAGGTTCTCAAATGATCAAACAGATTTTCTAAAAGTCTGACACTCTTTCTCCAATATACGACGTCTCTTAAATATTCTTTACACCTTATCTCCTACCAGTGTTCCTGAAATAGTTATATCATTCGATGCAGAAAAGGCCTTTGATAGAGTGGAAATATCTGTTCTAAACTTTGTCAAAATGTTGTATAGGTCCAATATTTATGTCATGGTGCGGTTGGAGGAAGGAAATGACACTGTTGCAGGCGTCAAAAAAGTGTTTATTGGGAAACACAGGCAGGGCAAAATGCAGTGACGGTAAACGGGGAAAAAACAGGGCAAAACGTGGTGACGAAAACACAGGGCAAAATTACTAGACAAAAATCAGACGAGAATGAAAGTATCAAAATAAAGATGGGGCTCGTGCTTGCAGCTTACTAAACTCTGGTTAGGGGAATCCTCCGTGGGAAAGCAGTAAGAGCAAACTGAAACTCTAGGTCCCAGGAGGTGAAAACAGGTTAGCCAGACTCTGAGGGAAAACGGCAGTCTGACCGGACGGGGTTTCACTGGGAGACACAAGCCTGGGGAAAAACATAAGAGACAAGGGTGAATGAGAAATACTGAAACTGGAACAAACAGAACATAGCAAACATTATCCAAACCACACATATCATGAGGGAGACAAAAATGGGTCAAACAAGATTAAATAAAGCCACACAACTGAACAAACGAGTGCTTGCACCAATCCCAAACTGAAGGCAAACGAGACGCAAGTGAAAGTAATAATAAGCGCAGGTGTGCTCTAAACAGACACTAACCTACTAGGTAGGGAGCACGCAGTGCAGCCAACAAATACGGAAGTGGTGTGTGCGCTAAACAGAGAGTGAATTACTTGCGAGGGCACGAAGTGAAGACAGCGAGAACCCGGAAGTGGGGAGCAAGCTAACAGGAAAGCTAAGACTAACCGAAGACACACAAGGTGGACTAGACACAACAGGAATGACACCGAAAATGAAGACCCGGAAGACAGAAGTAAACAATTGAACTTATATAGTGGCAGCTACTGCTGCTTAACCTGGTCCAAGGGGGCACTGTCCAGAGGAGCCACGACAATTTATTAACAGGGTTGTTACATACCAATTCCAAAGCATTTGTCGTTACAAATAAAGTTAATTCTGTTATTTTCTTTGTCAAGAGGTACACCTTGAGTCCACTTCTTTTCATTCTAGCGATTGAACCACTAGCAGTAATGCTAAATGATTAGTCTATATTTCATGGCATACATAGGGCGGAGGTGGAACACAAGGTTTCACTATATGCAAATGACCTGCTTCTCTATGTCTCTGACCCACTACTGTCAGGAAATCACATTATTGAACTTCTGCAGACTTTTGGCAGCTTCTCTGGTTACAAAGTTAATTTCTCAAAAGGTGAGTGGTTACCTGTAAATAGACCAGCTAGAAAAATATCTCAAAACTCTTTTCCATTCAGTACAACCAATTCAAGGCTGAAGTACTTGGGGATTAGAATCACACAAGCCTTTAAAATCTCTAAGCAGAGAATTATGAACCTCTCTTTAACAAACTTAAATCAGACCTGCAGAACTGGGGGCTCTTAAATCAAACACTAACTGATAGAATAAACTGTGTAAAAATGAATATCTTACCTAGATTTTTAGACTTATTTCAATATCTCCCCATCTTGATCCCTGCTGATCACTTCACACCTGCCAATTAAATACTCACAACACATTACCAACCCAGTGTTATGCTTCACCTTGAGAATCTGGACACAACTTTGCCAGCAACTACTGTAAAAAGTGCCACAAACCTTTTTCATGCATAGTCCTATTCTTAATAACCTCCTCTTTCTCTCAGTCAAAATAGACTCTGCTTATCCACAATGGCATAGCAAGGGAATAGCAGAATTCAGTCATCCATATCAAAATGGCGTGTTCTTGAGTTTTCATTCATTCACTCATTCATTCATTATCCGAGCCACAGCTTAATCCCAACTGGGGTCGCGGGGCGGAGCCTATCCCGGTGCAAGGCAGGTACCAATCCTGGGCAGGTGCCAACACACCACAGGGTAATTCTTGAGTTTTACAGCTCTTAAATCAAAATACAACTTACTACAATCTGACTTGTTCGCATACTTTCAAACCCGACAATTTGCCCATATCCACAGCTCTTCCTTTCCCAACATACCAGCAAGGTCAGTATTAGACCCCCTCCTGGAAGAATCTGTACAGCTGAAGGGTCATATATCATGCCTGTACTTAATTTTAATGGCTGTAAAAGTCAATTCCATTTGTAAGATTAACACAAACTGGGAAAAGTAACTGGAAGCAGAAATTCCAAATGAGCTGTGGAACAAAACAATGTATAGAGTAAACAATAGTACCTCATGTGCACGACAAATGAGTTTAATACAATTTAAACTTTAAAAATGGTGGCGTGGGCAGACGCATGCGCAGCAGCCTCTCCATGCGACCCGATTCGGTGCTAAATGTTACATGTTTTTGTCAGCATCCTACCGATGTTTCGTCTGATAAGTGCTCCGGTAACACACACATCTGCGTATATGACCAGGAAACACTGCTCATCTACCGGAAAAAAGAAAAAACAACACTGGACGAGACGGTCCGGGATACTCTGCAGGAGCTTGGCTTGCTACACATAGTGGGCCGCGGGACCTCAGAGCAGTGTGGTGTTGCGGGCTGGCGGAAGTGCACCCGAAAACGGTGTGACTGAACCCGGAAGCGCGGCAAGCGTGGAGGTCTTCATGCTAAGCTAAGGGCTAATCCGAAGCGACCCGCTCTCCCTTCCATTCTGCTCGCAAACACATGCTCACTGGAGAGCAAAATAGACATTTAAGGCTCCAGCACTCTAAACAGAAGGATGTGAAGGACTGTTGTGTGCTAATTTTCACAGAAACGTGGATCCACG
Source organism: Distichodus sexfasciatus (assembly GCA_032718565.1). NCBI lineage: Eukaryota > Metazoa > Chordata > Actinopteri > Characiformes > Distichodontidae > Distichodus > Distichodus sexfasciatus. The sequence goes on from JAVGVS010000182.1 coordinate 727,399, forward strand.
ACAGGACTATGGACTAGCTAGCTGGCCGCTCATTGTTTCATATGGATAGAGACAGCACTAAGTGCGGTAAGAAATGAGGCAGCGGAGTGTGTATTTACATTAATAATGAATGGTGTAAAAACGCCGGGGTAGTTTATGGACACTGTTCCACTTCAGTGGAGTTCATAGCAGTGAGATGTCGGCCTTTCTACCTGCTGTGGGAGTTTAGCTCTGTTGTTCTGCTTGCTGTGTATCTACCACCTAGTGCAAATGCTAACCAGGCACTAGCAGAGCTCTACAACGCCATAAACAACCTGCAAACCATCCACCCGGATGGGTCTTTCATCATCGCTGGTGACTTCAACCAGGCCAACTTAAAAACAGTGCTGCATAGATTTCAACAGTGCTGCATAGATGTGAACTTTGCAACCAGGGGAAATAACTGCTTGGACCATGTGTACACCACCATAAAAGACGCTTATTGGGCTGAACCCCGCCCACACTTCGGCAACTCCGACCACATCTCAGTGAAAATGATTCCAGCCTACAGTTTGGTGCTGAAACACACTTCACCGGTCCAGAGAGAGATCAGAGTGTGGCCCGAAGGAGCTGTCTCTGCACTTCAAGACTGCTTTGAGAACACTGGTCAGTGTTCGGAGAGGCTGCCACTTATGAGGACTGCGTGGATGTTGAAGAATACACCACAACTGTGACTGGCTACATCAGGAAATGTACTGAGGATGTCACTGTCTCCAAGAAGGTCATCACAAGAGCAAACCAGAAACCCTGGATGACGGCAGAGGTCCGGAGGATGCTGAAAGCATGTGATGCTGCCTTTAGATCTGGAGACAAGGATGTCCTTAGAATGGCATGAGCCAATCTGACCAGAACAATTAAAAAAGCCAAATTTGCATATGCCCCAAAAATCCAAGGCCACTTCCATAACACCAGAGACACTCAAAGCATGTGGAAAGACATTCAGGCTGTTACGGATTACAAACCAACAACCTCCCTGTGTGACAGTGATGCTTCTCTCCCTGACACACTGAACACTTTCTACGCACATTTCAATGCACTCAACACCAAGCCTACCAGAAAATCTGCTCCTCTCCCAGACAAGGAGGTAATCTGCCTGACCACAGCTGCAGTGAAAAAAACTCTATCCAGAGTAAACCCATGTAAAGCTGCTGAGGGAGTGTGCACACCAGCTGACTGATATCCTCACTGAAATTTTCAACATTTCCCTGAGGCAGGCTGTTGTTCCAGTGTGTTTTAAGTAGAGATGTAACCGATCTGATATGTGGATCGGTATCAGTTTGATAACGGCTCAAACGGCTGGATCAGGTATCGGTGGCATTGGGCCGTTCTATGGAGCTGATCTGTAAATGCGTGCACGCTCAATTCGTTATGCATGGGAAGTGGCACTGCGGTAAAGTAGAGCTGAAACGATTGTTCCAATAACTCGAATAAATCTATTACAAAAAATGGGCAAGGTAATTTTTCTAGAATCGAAGCTTCGTTTAATTCATTTCACTCGCTAGAGCATGCTCCGCTTGTATTTCACACGGACGCTTAATAGTGACACACAACGTTTTTAATGGCGCAATCAAGCACAGCAGTGCTCAGCTCAAACCAAATCATTAAGTTTGCAGATGACATGACTGTGGTGGGCCTCATCAAGAACAATGACATCTCAGCATACACAGAGGAGGTAGCGAGAGTGGCTGTCTGGTGTAAGAGCAATAACCTTTCATTAAATGTGGACAAAACAAAAGAAATTATCATCGACTTAAGAAGATCCAGCACTGCGCATCCACCTCTCACCATCGACGGCACTGTTGTCGAGAGGGTGAAAAACACCAAGTTCCTGGGTGTCCACATCACAGAGGACCTCTCTTGCTCCCTCAACTCCACCTCCATAGCCAAGAGGGCTCGTCAGCGTCTGGTCCAGAGACTGAAAAGAGCAAGCCTCCCCCCACCGATCCTTAGTGCTGTAGTTCTCGAGACCGGTCTCGAGACCAATTTTTTGTGGTCTCGGTCTTGTCTTGGTCTCGACTCTATTTGGTCTCGGTCTTGTCTTGGTCTCGACTCTATTTGGTCTCGGTCTTGTCTTGGTCTCGGACATAGCAGTCTCGATGGGATGGGGAAAAAAAGAGAAAACAGCGCATCCTCACAGAACAGTATCATTATTTATTACGCGCCTCAATTCAAATGCAACCAGTGAGATGCATCTATTTTAAAAACCTTACAATGTATACATTTTCTCAACGGACACTGCCAGCTCTTCACAGTCCACACACATCATACATATCGCATCATAGCGAAGTCGGCAAAGAAATGTCCGAAAATGTCCGCGAAGTCTGCAGTAATTAACTTTGGCTTTACAGAGCACAAATAGTATATTGCAAAACGTCCCAGAAAAAGAAACATTCTGCTGTATGCCAATTTTGCACCATGAAAGGTAAGATAACTAACTACAAGATTGTTGACTAGCCAAAAGCTAAATATATGGTTAAGAACGATAAATATACGCTTAAGAATATATATGGTTATATGATGTATTTGTGTACCTATCTGGTATTTGTTTGTGTGGGTGTATTGTTTAATTATAACAGTGGTGTTATTTGACATAATAAATCATCATTGATTTTATATAGCACCTGTCTATGGGCATTGTGTTGAGCAAGCATTCGTTTTATGCTATATGGTAAGTAATTTTAGTGATGTTGATATCGAAGTGTAAAGATTACAGTGGGACAATTCCAGTTTATCTATTAATGGATACAACATAGTCTATAGCATAGTTATAATTCAAATAAATTAGATATTTTACATTCATTAGAAAGCACTGTCTTGGAGGTGCAAGTCAATCTGGAGGCTCATTCTCTTCAATTCAAAGCAAGGGATCATTACATAGCCATATTCATTGTGCTGGGTTTGCATTGGATTGTGCTTACCTGAGGACGCTTTCCCTGGTATAAGAAACTTAATATGAACATCTTTCTGGTACATCCCATCTCTTTCCCCTGACGAGGTCTGATAAAATGGTTATAGGAGAGGATTGCCGAAAATATTATTTTCCATCAGGCCTCGTAACTATGACAAATCTGGGAGATTTTAAATGAGAGACATATGGACAATATAATTGAAAAGATAACATGAATTTGATTTAATGAGTAATGACACTTTACAGCAATGCCTTTTTTCTCTACAGTTGATCTAAGTAATGTGATGTTGATTCTAGGCCTAGTCTGTTTTCGGTCTTGGTCTTGGTCTTGGTCTCGACCAGCCTTGGTCTTGGTCTCAATTTGTGTGTCTTGGTCTTGGTCTTGGTCTCGGTCTTGGTACCCTCAAGTCTCGGTAGTGTCTTGGTCTTGATACTCTCCGGTCTCGGCAATGTCTTGGTCTCGGTTTAGGCGGTCTTGACTACAACACTACCGATCCTTAAAACATTCTACACCAACACCATTGAGAGTCTTCTCTCCAGCTGCATCACTGGTTTGGGAACTGTGAAGTTTCAGACTGTAACACACTACAGCAAATAGTGAGAGCAGCTGAGGTCATTGTTATGCCCCTACCCCACACATTGGTGTGCCCTTACAGAGCCAGAAACATAGTGAAGGACCATTCTCACCCATTACATGGACTCTTTTCACTTTTACCGTCTGGCAAGCTTCCAATCTGCCACCACGAGATTGTGTAACAGCTTCATACCACAAGCCATCAGGACTCTGAACGCACATTAATATCAGACCTCTCTTAAAATACCTCAATTGCACATGCTCAAACTATCTCATACCTGCACTTTACGCACCTACTGTCTACTGTTTACATCGGGCACACTCAAATGCACTAGTGTTAATACAATAACTGTAAATTTGCCTTTCTTCCAATGATGTCTTCAATTCTACATCTAACCTGTGCAGTATAAATAATCATGTGCAATGTCATTCATTAAGGTTTACATCCCCACCTTCAAATAGTACTGGAGTGTTGAGTATTTATTGTTCTATTTATTGTGATTGTTTTGTATTGTAATGTTCTTGCACTTTATTTGTTAAAAGCTACTTAGAAGCTGATGCTGCCAATGTGTCTTGGAAAACATACACTGAGCAATACCAAACATCCTGATGTTTACATTCCATCTCTACACTAAACGTCACTTTCGTACTGTATTTATTATGTTGCTTGTTTGCACCTTTTGTCCTGTTGAATGTAATGTTCAGTGTTACTATATGTTGCACCGGGGCCATGGGGAAACGCTGTCTCATCAGACTTTGTACATGTATAAAGTGACTGATGACAATAAAGAACCTTGAACCTTAAAGTCCTCTATCAAATACACTTAAGCAGAGCTAAATTAGCTACCTTTTACCCAAATATCAGGTGTCACACTGAGGTGGCAGATTTGACGCACATGCTTTGGTCGTGCCAAAAACTTATTTTTCTGGTCTTCCATTTTCAGAATTTTGGCTGAGGCACACAGCATGACTTTAGAGCCATGCGCTGAGGTGACCAAATTTGGAATCCCGCAAATAACTAACTCTTTTACTCGTAGGCAACTGGATGTTATTGCATTTGCATCTCTCATAGCCCACAGACAGATTTTATTGGAGTGGAAGTCCTCAGATTCCCAGAAAGTGGCTCAGTGGCTGCAAGATCTAATGTATTTCCTGAAGTTGGAAAAAATAAAACACACAGTTGGAGGTTCACACAAGTTTCTCTCAGTTTGGCAACCTATGTGGGTGTATCTCACAAATATGAAGCAGCCCCCCACTTCCTTAAGCTTTTGCTGGCAGTAACACAGTTACCAGAGGTTGCCCGGGTGACTGCCCGCCTGCCCTCTTTGACTCAAGCTGCCCTGCCAAGAAAAATACATTTATATGTTATTATCTGATTCAAATTATCGTTCCGTTTCCCAGCCTGGATACTAGGCAGGTGACGGGCATATGGACCCAGGCGGAGGCTGCATGTTATTGCTTCTCTGTTAAGAGGTTCCTGAGGTTGGCAGAGTTGTTAAGAAGAGGAATTAATTTGCAGTGAATGGTACACATAGTTCAATTGTAGTTGGCTATTTTAACATCAATTTAGACGAGGAAAGGCAGGAGGAAAGAAAGTGAAACTGATAACAGGTCCTGATAAATGCTCTTCAAATAATTAATTAATTGATGAAGCCTAAATAGGTGCAATGAAAAAATTTAGTGCATTCCTAACCACATCCCTATGGGATATGCCCCCGACCCATCTTTCAGCCCTAGTGGCATCCCTGAGCCCGCATTTTGCAACTGCCCATTAGGCTACTACACATTCAACTTGACGTAATAAGAGATGGTGTTTATAAATGATGGAAGAATTCTTTTTTGTTGTGATATGCATTACATTACTTATTTTTTTCAAAATGGTTAAATGCCTAAATCCTATTGCTGTTATGGGTGTTTTCATGCTACACTAAGCTAGAATGGCAACCCAAAAGAGAAGGATTTTTGGGGTGCCCTTTCAGGTCATAGCAATGGCCCCTTAAAATTCCTGTGTATGTCCCTAAAAGCTTTTGAAGAAAAGGCTCCGTACGTATTTATTTATTTGTTTGTTTGTTTGTTTGTTAATTTAATTTAAATAAAATATATATTTAACTGTACACACTGCTTGTATATATTTTAGGCAGTAGGGGAGGGGGGGTGGGGAAAGTTTGTTAGCTGTTTGTTGTGTAAAAAAAGAGAGAGAAAACAAAAATTGTACTATGTTATATTGTGTCTTTTTGTAGAAACATGCCAATAAAAACATCGAACAAAAAAAAGATTCAGTTTGAAGTCAACCCTACACTCAACACAAGCAAAGGTATTTTAGCAATTACAGTAAAATTCTAAAGTCTTACTGATTACTAATTGTGTGGCTCTTTCACCGTAGCAGGTTATTGTTCCTTTCACACCATTCCTGACCTTATTTTCTGTCCCTTTGCACAGAGGAGAGAAACACTCCCAGACAATGTGATTTTGATGGATGCTGGTCATTGGCTATTGGTGGATTAGCACCTTGCCACAGTGAGTGTGATTTATGTGGGTGTTTGATTCATGTGTAGGGAGCAGGATTAGACTTGGTAAACAAGACGGACAAAGAAACAATGGGTAAGGTGGAGATGCAGAGGTGAACTTGTGAGCCTCATTGCTAGGGATGGGATGTGAAACAATCCTCAGCAAATTGAAGTGCAGGACTGTTTGGACAGGTGAGGACACTGTCCTTGCATTTTAGTGTTCTGACTTTTAAGGATGTCCTCTTTATATGAGAGAAAACAGGTATGGGACAGAGAAAATAGAAATAATAGAAAAGTACTTTGGCGGGAAATCCAGTCTGAAAGGCAAAATAATGCTTGCACCACCCAGAGGAAAAGGATTTAAGGATCTAAATGAAACAGACTAACACCTTTCTGGGGGTGTTTAAAGGGCAGATATGGTTTTACAAGTATTTTGGGAACACATACAAACACACATACACTGAGAAGAGGAACATTGCTGCTGCTATCTTATCTGATCTAATCTCGGGCCACCCCTAGCCAGAATAGACATCTGGGGCTAATGACACACACACACAAAGAATGGGCACTATAACCTCAACTACTGTCCACTGAACTACGCCATCCTGCAAGGAGTATTTATGCTAAAGGTCTAATTATATGTAATGAACTGAAAATCAGTGTTAAATGGCTTTTCTGTGCCATTTCAAAGAAGAATGAAGAAATCAGGGCTCCAGTGCCATGGAACAAAGTGGTTTAATTGTGCTGCATGTATCTCACAAGTTGGGTTCAGTCTCATCCAAATGCAGCACCAGTCAAAAAGACAAAGACTAACTACAGCTCCATATAATGCAATTTTATAGACATTTACTAGTGATAATTTACCAGTAGTTCTGCCAGATAAGGCAGCACATTCAGTACTGGCACACTGAAGGTTTTGCTACAGAAGAGATCCATCCTGCATGTTTGTTTGTTTTTATCAGTAACTGCCTTGAGCACCTTAGGATAATGTTAGAGAAATCTGGCCATCCATAGGCCTTTTTTTCGGGCAGTAGGTCCTGCTCCAATAAATAAGTACTTTAAGCTATTGGTGCAGTGGCAATAAAATTGCAAAAGGTCAAAACAGCTCTCAAATAAATGCGCCCACTGTGAAGACTGTCGGCTATATATCTCAGGAATTCCAAAGAAGCTGCGGGCTGACTCAGTGCGCTCCTCTTTCCCCTGCAGCCCATTGTTTTCTCTTAGATGTCTCCAATGAACCCACAGCAGGGTTGGGTGCCTATGCGCCTGTCCAGACATGAAACTGAAATGCAGAGTTTCATATGTGTAAGATACAGCACTTCAATGTTACAACACAAGAAGAACTTATGTCAAAAAGCCTGAATTAAGCTCATCATCAGAATGAGAATATAATAGAACAATAAATGTGACTGAGCACTGAAGTATTTTTTTAAAGAATGTGTGTGTTCTCACAGATAAAACACTCAAGCAAGCATAAATGCGTGGGCGAACAGCAAACATTTTATATTCAGAATTCGAATGCCTCTCAAATAAATGCATTATGCATGACATCTGCATATGTGACGCATGCAATGACAAATCATTGCATACCACCAACAAGGCAAATAGCAAAAAAATAGGCATGGGAGGTTTATTAGGTAAACAATACATATATAAAATATCTGTAAATCTTTAGGTGAATCTATAAATTTTGCTGCTGGACATTTTACACTCACACTAAGAGTATTCCTCTTTAATTTTGTATTTTAGTAGGCAATAAAACATACTTGTCCTATAGAGCTATAGCCTGTATGCAGCATTAAAGTGCTGGGTGTGGTAGCTCTTTAACACCAGAGAGGGGAGCGGCTTACTTTAAATCGTTTACTCCTATTGGTCCAAGCCCAGAGATGAAGTAGCAGTACCTGAGGCAGGTAGGCAAATAAAGGCAGACGTGAGACCTTCATCACCCCACTTTCTTCCTCGACTTCTTCCTCCTACACGTTAGGTGTGTATTTTCGTACTCATATATGCCTTTTGTCTGGGGTGTTTTCGGGATCTGATCTAATCCACCAAAACTGTCTGATGACTTGTTTCATATTTACTGCCCACAAGTGTGGATCTAACATCTCAAAAGAGGTAAGTGCGAAATCTTTACCTTCATAATACATTTCATATTAGGTGGAATGTGTGAAGAGTGGGGCGTTGGCTTTGTAAAGAAATTGTAGAACGACAATAGATTGTCTCTGCATAAATTTCGATTAGAACTCAATTAAATTATCAAATGACTGCATCATGTATCAATCCAACAAAACTTCTTTACCAGTAACTAATTACTAAGAATCAGACAATTCTGAGTTAGTTTAAAAAAAAAAGGCTTTAGCATGACAGGTCGACTTGAGGGAGGAAGGAGGGAGAATATTACCATCAAAAGCAAAAGTGTGTTTGTGATGTCAGTTGATGTCAGTGGAGGTGTTGGGTTTCACGTTAGTGGGGCACGTTAGTCTTTGTACTGGTGATAGAGGTGATAGCATTCAGGCCCTGACACCTCAATGGCCAGAGGCAGAAGCAAAGAGAGGGGGAAAGAAAAAGAGAGACAGGCCTGGACTTGCTTTTGGAAGAGGCAAAGTTACAAAGCACATACTCATTCAAGCTCTCGCCCACATACTGTAGAGCCTTGATCAAGTCTATTTGGCAATAAGATTTGCTGTCTTATGGCCTTTTTAAGCAAATATTTAAATCTGTGATCAGGACATTATACTTTTCCTTTGGTAGGAATTAGTGTACAATATTTACACTAATTTATATTTATATCTTTTTGTCTTAATTTTGTTTCCACAGAATCTTTTGTGTTGCATTATGGGCTCCTAAATGCCTCTGGAACAGAACTGTATATCTGTGTATTCTATCCTTCATTCCACCGGAGTCTGTGCCTCTAACCAATCAGATTTCAGTGGCATGAAGTGCAGGAGACACAGAGTCATCACGCGACCCCCAATACATGCACAACCCATCAAAGCAAGGGTATGCCACCAGAGCAGAACAAGGGTGTTAAACTAGCAGAAAGAATCACCAAGGCCAGCTGTATCCATGCTCAATGAGGCAGATCCTATAGAGGGAGTAACTTCATATTTCTACGGTGAAGTAATAGTCAGCTCTCATGTCTCTAGGTTGATATTGAAGGCCCTGCCTCTGCAGCGCCCATAGAATCGCTATCATCGATGTGCATGTGTGTGCGTGTACACGCGTGGCTGGGTGTATTCCGTTTTCTGAGGCCTTTGTGAGGAGTGTATGCTAAACCAAGTGAATGTATTCCTCCCCTGGCCTTGTGACCCCATCTTTGTGCAGAGAGCCCTTAAGTCTATCACTTCCACACATCCATGTAAAGCAATTTGCTTCGCTTCTGCCCTTTAACACAAGGCGTCAGGCTCAAATGCCATGCTGTTTTTTTCATTTGCTGTTATGGAGAAAACACACACACACACACCCACCCACACATACACACACTCACACAAAAAGTTCTCTGGCTAAACTAAAGCTGTTGGAGGTTGGACTAGCTACAAAACATGTACAGTATATGTTACTACTACCATTCACCCAGCCTGCAATAATAAAGTCCTTGTGCAAACTGATAATTTTGTGTGTGCATGTTGTCTGTTTGCTGTGTCTAATCCTGGTAATACATATTTGTTAAACACAAACGTTATACATTCTCCCCATTTTGTAACTCTTCATGCTGTTGTCCTTCTTAAACAGCCTTTCGGGACTTTCAGACAACTAATCAAAACAGAAAACATACTTTTAGCAGAAATTTAGCCTCTACAATGTGTAATTAAACTACTCACATTATGCCCTTCAGTGCATGTGTGTGGAATAGCTTTTTGGATGATCACTTCAGCTCAAGACTATTAGTCTCTCCTTTTAAATGTGTGGAACGGTTCAAACTAGAAAAAACAATGGATTTCTGCAAATCCCCATGACTACAGAGAGCTTTTAGCTACAACAGTGCTGACATTAATGCAGGGAAGGTTGAGGCAGCGGTGTGCCTTGAACGGTGGGATGTTTGTTTGGGTTTGTTCAATCAATTCTCCCTGTGGACAACCCATTCAATTGTTCTAAAAAAGAAAAAAACAAACAAACAAACAACAACAAATGCAAAGCAACAAATTCTGTGGCCCAAGGTTATGCCGATGGCTGGGCTTTCAAAACAACCAACACACTCTCATGCTTTTATTATCATTAAATCATGACTAGAGGTGTTGAACTGATTTTAAGCACATACACAGTGAGCCTCGGGAGCTCAAATACGACCATGATGATACATCACACATAAAGCAGTCCTGCATACTCCCCTCTGACATGGGTTTCTGCTGTTCAGTATATCAGACTTTTTTTTTCAGACCGGAAAGACATGCATGCAAATTAGCGGCTTAAATTTTGGAAGATTTTTTTAGTGTGTGCTCACAGTAAAGTATTCAAATTTCAAGCTATTAGTGTAATATGCAGAAGAAATATTCAATTAGTCTGCACTGATTCAGCTTTTTGAAGCATTTATTTAGATATAGATTTTTCAAATCTCTAATTTCAGGAACAGTTTGGGTTAAAGGTCTTGTTCAGGGACTCAGTTGTGGTAGTACCAGAGGTAGGATTCAAACTTATGACCTCTTGATCCAGAGGCGAGTACCCTAACCACTAGACCATCACCACCTCTGTACTTATTAAGAAATTAGTCATAGAGGTGTATCTTTACTACACACGAAATACAGAGCCACTTGAGCAACTAATATGCAACTCCCACCAGATGACGCAATAACAGCCATTTTGTGATGATACACTCACAACATGTTAGCTTTTAGGCAAAATGTTGCCAGCTGCAGATGATCGAGGCCTGATCTGAAAAGTCCATTGGAGAAAATCTAATCAGGGTAATGGAGTAACAGCCCAACTTGGCCCTACCTGACCTCATCTAAAAGTCCACTGGGGAAAATCTGATCAGGGTAATGACCTTTATAATACAGCACTGCACTCAGACCAGAGCTCCATCTGCTGGACCCATTGAACCTGTGCAGCAGAAATCTAAGGAATATTCAACATTATGTACACATGCCTTCATAAAACGGAGTAGTCAGATGACGTAGAGCTATTGAAGTTAAAAAAAAAAACACTGTTTCAGGTAATGGTCGGGTCCAAATCTGATCTACGCTATGTGGTTTACGTGCGCTTAAACATGGGGAATGACAAAGTAATGTATCACTCTTTTTAAATTTTTTTAAACCATTTTAAGAGACACAGGGGGTTATGGAAAGTCCCCTGTATAATCTTTGCCTGTCTGGACAAGCATGAAATGTTGCCAAATGTTTAATGGCAAACTCTTATTCTGCAGAGGCCAAATCTGCCAGCTGATGGAGATAATGGAGAGAGGGGAAGATGTCCTTGACTATTTCAGGCCTCCGCCTGCAGCATTGGTTTCTCCTTCTTGGGTCCAGCTCACTCATTTCTTCCATAGATACATACATGTCAGTATATTATGACGAGGATTTATACACAAATAAAATCACACAAATTTTCAAATGATTTTCAAGCAGTTTGGTTTGTTATGAATATCAGACATGTATTTATGATGCAGAATACTTGATTAATTGACATATGAATAGTAGTCTTGCTCCAGATATTAGTGGTGGGAATTCTTTTAAGACAGCCGGTTCTTATGGCTCAACTCACTAAAAAGAGCCGGCTCTTTTGGCTCCCAAGAGGCTCCTCAGATTTTTGTTTGTTTAAATTTATTTATTATTATTAAATTATGTGTAAAATTAATTACTAATGTACACGACATACTTTATATCATTTTTAAAATTAATTAAATTAAAATTAACTTTCAGTCAGACTCTTTAAGAATACACTTCTATTAATAGACTGGATAACGAAATTTTTCACATTGAAAACTGTCAGTCAATTTCCACTTCTAGCTTAAAATGTATATTTTGTGTCCTATTTATATATTATTTATTCCATGTGCCCTATCTGTTCTTTGTTCTGTATTTCTTGCTGCACTGTGTAAACTGGAGCCACGTCTTCTCGTCTCTCTGTATATCTGTACAATATATAGAAGAGATGACAAAGTTTACTTTGACTTTGACTAAATGGCTTATTATACTCAACATGGAACAAAGTGCCACAAAAAATAAATTTTAAAGTACAAAAACAAATATCCATCTCAATTTGACAAGATCTTTTTCTCTCAGGTAGATCTTGTCTTTCACCAGGGCCGAGGTCAAGGAGCTTGGGCTTGAAAAGGTTGGTGGCCACTGGTGTAAATTTACTAGGTGTCACGTTGGGTGTCGGCATGACATGAGGCGAGGTCACGATGCAAGCCATTTATTGAACAGATAATAAAACACACAAAACAAAAACCGGCACGAGGGCCACAACACAAAACAAACTCCACACTTGAAAATCAAACACAACACAAACGAACACCAACAGAAGGGAGAGCCACAAACATACAGAAACTTCACGAGACACTAACCAAATCAACAGCACGCCGACATATGGAGGATAGCGTGAGGGTGGACCAACAAGAAACACTGGGAAAAACTGAGCTTAAATACTAACACACAAACAAGGGGCTGGACCAATGAGACAAAGGGGAACCAACAGGAACACGATCACAAACAATCAAAGAAGGGATAACCAATGGGAAAGAGGGGGCTGGACTAGAACAAACAACACCCAGGTGCAAGGACTAACACACAGTGATCATCCAATAAGACACAATGGGCAGGTGGGACATCGACAATGATAGACAGAAGACTCAATACAGTACACACAACATGGCCGAACACGCTAGACACAACAGACACAAAATGGCCGAACACACTAGACACAAAATGGCCGAATTTATCTGCTGCCTTTCCACAGTCCGGCGGGGGTCATGACACTAGGAAGCTAGAGAGCTACTGGGTATCAAATTTGAGAGCTTTGGGTATCATATTTGGCTAGTGAAAATAAAACATTAAATGAGACGAAATTAGAAATTGACACTAACTTCGGAAAGATTGTTGGGAACTTTAAAAATCGATGGAACTACTTCTTCCTTTAAACAGGCTGTCTAACCAGTGCTGTCTTCCAGCTTACAATCACAGCTGCAAAAAAATGTGCGGGCTTTTGGCTTAAACACTGTTCTTCTTAGAGCTGCCGTCCATGTGTGCGTACTTATCATTTGGGTATCTAAACACAAAAAAAGCAAAGTTGCATATTCACATAGTCTGTAGATTGTTTTGAAGCAGGGGATAACCTGGTCCGGGGTTAAGCCCCAGAACAGCATTGGCCTATTTAAAAATGTGGAAATTAATAATTTTATGCCGGAGACAAGATTATAGTCACATAACTGAAATATTATTTGTCACTGTGAACACACCACACCACAGCACACAGTGCACCACAAGAGAAAATGTGACCTCTGCATTTGACCCATTTGTGAAGGAGCAGTGGGCAGCACATATGGGCAGTGCCCAAGGAGCAGTGATTGGGGACAGTACCTTGCTAAAGAGTACCTCAGTGGTCCAGGATTCAAATCAGCGACCTTGCAATCACGGGTCTAACACCCTAGCGGTTATGCTACCAACTGCCCATAAACTAATGACTGTGACTTCTATGACATCAACTATTCGATTTTTGTGAAAATCATAACACCCATTCCTACTTAACACAGCAACATACAGTGATATGACAGACAAAAATAAAGGTGACAAAACTTTAGCATCTCCAGCATCTTACAGTTGAATTTAATAAACATGTTCATCTTTTGTTTTCTTTATCTGACAAAAAGGTGCACAGCTCCGTCCTAAGATGGTGGCAATATTGACGCATGCTTGATAGGTCCATGTGTATATACTGTTAAGATCAAAATTATTCATACCCCAGATTATGATTTTTACTGAACTTTTTATTGGCCAATAGGTTTCCAATAGGCTGGTAATGACATAAGCATATCACAAACCAGTATGTAAGACACCATGCTAGAGATAAAAGAAAAAAGATTTGTTTTATTTTTCTTTATTCTTACAAAAAACTATTCATACCCTTAGAAAGTCTTGCAGGGTATTAGGAAACACAAGTGGGGAATGTTGCACATTATGGTACTTCAAAAAAAAGGAAAAGCTTCCAACAAGACAATGATCTGAAACATCAGAGGTGGACAGTAACTAAGTATATTTACTTAAGTACTGTACTTAAGTAGAGTTTTTGAGTATCTGTACTTCACTTGAGTAGTATTTTATTTGGAAACTTATGGCTTTCACTTCACTACATTTAAAAGACAAATACTGTACTTTTTACTTCACTACATTTCTATGAAGGTTCTTGTTACTCGTTACTTTCAAATTTGTGGATAAAGTGGATGTTATCCCTCCTTTTCTAAAAACATGAAGATCTGTCTTGATTAAACCATTGTTGCTGTTGGTAGCGCTGGGTTTTAAGCAGGTTGGAATGTTGATTTGATGTTCTGAGCAGGCTGCATTTACAGCTATTACACTGTCCTCCTGATTAAAATATGTGTGCACACACTGCCAGAGCTGTGTCAGAACACTACCATGCTGTTTTGTGGGAGTGTGTAGTCTTTTTGTAGTTTTTATTTTGTCAGTTAATTACAAAAAGACCCTAGTGACTGGTTTTCTTTATCAGTTGAGGTTGTGTTTCATTCTGTAACATTCTACCAATTCCTTATTCTACAGCTTTCTACAAGCTAGTCAGAGGCATTAGGTATTGTAAGTGTTGTGGCAATAATGCAACAATGTGGTGAAAGAAGATGTACTTTTAATACTTAAGTATTTTTAAACAAGTACTCTAGTATTTTAACTTAAGTAAAAATTTGACTGTATGAATTTCATTTGTATTGGAGTAACATCTGACTAGTGGAATCTGTACTTTCACTTAAGTAATGAAGTTAGCTACTTTGCCCACCTCTGTGAAACATACAGCCAAAGTGGTCTAGCAATGGTGAACAGAAAACAATATCAGCATTTTGGAGTGGCCCAGACCTGAACCCACTTGAGAATCTGACGAGGGAACTGAAGACCAGGGTGATGGCAAAGTCTACAAAACTCAAAGACCTGGAGACCACTGCAAAAGAGGAGTGGGCCAAAACACGATGAAACCTATTGTTCGAATAAAACGTTCACTATAAAAGAAAATCTGGTAGGATTATGAATAATTTTGGCCATAACTGCATATGTTCTCCAAGCCTCAGATTCGGTGTGACGTGACTTTGTCCAAATAAGCGTCAAATCCATTGTCACGCGATTGAGACCGTGACGAGGTTTTATTGTTGTTGGTTTTTTTTAAAAATAAACATTAAAACGTTGGACAACGGTCCGCTTGGTGATCGGCGAGAACCTACCTGCTTTTTCTACCTTTTTCAGCCCCATTGCTGAGGGAACAGGAGAAATTACGGCTTGACGATAGTACTTAAACGCGAGAGCAGCTTTCAAACATGTCGTTAAACTGAACGCAACGCATAGTTTCAATACTTCGGCCGAGGTGAGATGGCAGAAGGACAAGATGGTATGAAGCCAGCGACGGGACAGTGATGGAAGGCAAAATCATCCGTCTTTCTCGTCCAATCGCGGCTCATTCATGGCTATTTAAAGCCACACTGACACACATCGGCCTTTGCCCGAGTATTCATATTGCTAGAAACGTCATGAGCGATTAACCTGTATAGTAGTACTACCATGCTTATTTTTACACACACATATATATATATATATATATATATATATATATATATATATATATATATATATATATATATATAATATATATATATATATATATGCCAGGGCGTGTTTTAACGGTTGTTTTTTAAGCCCTGTAAGTTTAAGGGCCCGTGTCCACCATGTTTTTAAAACAAATCCTATGAGCTTCAGCGTTCGGAGCGCTAAGCGCCATCAGCGGGGAGGAAACGCCGTTGGTGGACACAAGCCCCCAATATTGAGTCTTTTGTGGGGTTAAATTACAAAAATACTCGATATTAAAATATACACGCCTTAAGAGTCAACCGTTAAGGTCGCCCTAAAATCATCAGATGGTTGATTAATGCTGCTGAACGTTAATATGAGGACGACCAAAACGATGTCGACATAATACATTCACGCTGTACAACGTAACGTGTCCTTGAATTCTATGTTAAACAGTTGGGTGTTTTAAGAGTCTGTTGAGCTTGTAATGTTACGGAAAGATGTTGTGTAAAGCTAGGGGTTATTTTCCGTACGCCGCTTAAATCATCAGATCAGAAGCCTCATCTTGGATGAGTTAATGCCGGTGAAACTCATAAGGTTAAGTCGGTTTTTCATACGCACTTGAGTAGTAGATTCGCTTAGCTGGGTCTAATCAGCCGAGATGACGGCGCGCGCCCGCGCTGCTTGAAAAGCCCACATATGTCGCGTCTAGAAAACAAGATCGACACGTCTCTTTGGCATCTACAAAATTACGAAAGAAAGGGCGTAATTTTCACTCGAGCTGAATAGGACCCTTCATTGGGGGCACATGATGAATTCAAAGAATTAATGGAAACACAGCAAAAACCAGAAAAAACGGTTGACAAAAAGTGGCCGACAAATTGCGCACGTAGTATATATAGCTCCGGAAAACAATGAGACCACATCACTATTTCTGATTCATTGGTTTTACAATTTGTAGCTGTGTCTGTGTAAAATCAACAAGCAAATGTTCTTTTATCCTTTTTACCATGCTTATTTCAAAATTCCAAACATTTTTGGAGTAAATTATCCATCTATTATCTTATTATCTTATGGAGTAAATGATCTTAATCTAACCTGGAAGTTGCAAACTACACATATATTATTTTACAATTATGTCATTAAAAGAATATGGTACACAGGTCCACAGTATCCTCATTTGCTGAAGGCTGTTTCCTCTAATTAGTAAATTAAATCAGGTGTATAGGTGTTGGAATATAACACATGGATTCAAGATTCAAGATTCAAGATTCTTTATTTGTCACGTGCAAGTTATACAGGTACAACAAGCAGTGAAATGTATCCTGATCCGCTCTTTAACTGTGCAATAGACAAGGAAGATAGAGACGCAATACAAACTTACAAACATAAATACTAACTTAAATACGGAGGCTGGTATTTATGTTTGTAAGTTTGTATTGCGTCTAGCTTGAATAGCTGCTATAAAACAGAATTGCAGTTATATGTTAAAATATGGACTGCTTTCTTGTTTTTTACAGACCTGCAACCTTTACATCAGGGGTAGGCAACTCTGGCCCTGGATGTCCGGTGTCCTGAAGGTTTTCCATCCTACCTGATCAGTCTCTTCTGGTGGTTATCTACCTAAGACCATGTGTGAATGTTCTGAAATCCAGTTAGATTGAAAACCTCCAGGACACTGGAGGCCTCCAGGACCGGAGTGGCCTACCCCTGCTTTGCATTTTACACTCACAAGCACATATTGCAGAGTCAGTGAACAGAAAAAAAAGTGATGTTTCAGGACCAGACAGACTTTCAAATTGCCTGCTAAACTGCACTTTTTGATAGATTTT
The DNA here is from genome assembly GCA_032718565.1 of Distichodus sexfasciatus. Taxonomy (NCBI): domain Eukaryota; kingdom Metazoa; phylum Chordata; class Actinopteri; order Characiformes; family Distichodontidae; genus Distichodus; species Distichodus sexfasciatus. Next base: position 744,951 of record JAVGVS010000182.1, read on the forward strand.
CTGCATTGTCTCTAAGAGGAATCTTTAACCTTTTTTTCAGTCGAAGTACCCCTTGACTGAGGGAGACAATGAGCACAGACGCCCCACTCCATTTAGGCCTGATATTCATGCCATATCATTACTTATGGAACCTAGTTAGAGTTTTTAGTCATTTAATGTTAAGATTCCTCCACGACTGTGTCACACAAGTCTACCTACACTCCCTTCATATATGCAAATAAAATTATAAATTATAAAACTCATTTGGTTTATAAACAGTTTTAAATGTATTATTTTTTACAACTGACATTTTTCTTTCTTACAATTAGCCACCACTCGGTTTCAGTTAAGGATGGACAAAGAATTAAGCTTATGTATTGATGAAAAATGAATGGATGAACTCTCCTAAACATGTGTAAACAAAACTATACATCCTCAGTAACAGGAGTATTTTGTAACTCTCATTTGGTGTATATTAAAATAAGCCTGGGGGGTGAGGCTAACAGTAAATGTAGCCTAGGGGCCCATGTACACCTTAATCTGCCCCTGCCTACAGTATACAAAAAAGTGCTGTTTGCAAAAAAATGTCTAGGCAATGCACACTGTCTGTGTCTGTGTCCATCTTGTTTGAAACAGTATCTTTCAAAAAGATTATCATGCGGAAAGAATAAAGGATCTTGCCGATCACATTAAATGCTCTCAATTTGCAGTTGGTCACTTTCCATGAATGGCGATGTCGGCTGATTGGATTCCATGCAAAGACACTGACTAAGTGTGTGAGCTAATCCTTGTTTACATAGAACAAACCTGCTCCGAGCAAGTTTGAGAATTAGGATGTGTTGCTATGGCAATACATCCAGCAAGCATTTTGAAAAACCAACAGATCTAGGCTCATGCCAAATTGTCCACAATTATTGACAACGAGAAATCGACACATGGAAAACACCCCTCTAAACACGCCAAAAATCAGTAGCAAACAAATATAATGTGCCCAAATTACACAATCACGAGCGGGAGTTGAAATGATATCCCTTACCGTCAGGCGGTTTAATACATGGTCCACCGCAGTGAAAACATGAAAACTTTACTCGAGACAAAATAAGTGAACTACGTAAAACTAAGGCCTACTGCTGCTTACTGGTGCTCATTCTGATTGAATAACTGAAATTGACCTTTTTGGGGGTCCAAGCACAAAGTGTTTATAGACCTCTCTTGAAATAGTTCTGGGGTGTGTTTCCCAAAAGCAAATTTGCTAAGGTATTGCTTACCAAGTTAGCAATACTATGTTAATTGCTAATGTACACTATGTTAGTTAGCAACTATGCTTTTGGGAAACGCACCCCTGTTTCTTCTTCTTTTTTTTCTTCTTTTTTTTCTTCTTCTTCTTCTTCTTCTTCTTCTTCTTCTTATTATTATTATTATTATTATTATTATCAGCAAAAACTCATTGTGCAGCTTGAACCGTAAGTTTTCAGAAAGTTTTAAGTAAATTTTCAGAAAACGTAGGAAAAGTGTGAAACTTGCCAAAAATCTAAGCAATTGGTTGATAATTGGTAAATGGGGAAAGGAAAAAGTTTTTTGACCTTTCGTGGTCTTTAAGGAATGCTACAGAAACGTATGCTGGCACGAATGCACACAACATCTTCCGGGCTTCAAACATTATTGCATTGGAATTGAGTTGTGTTTCCTAAAAACGTGACTGGAAACCTGTTAATTCATACGGCAAGTTTTTTTTTTCATGTTTCATGGTCGCGCATTTAAAATTCTCACACACAGGTGAGGTCACTTCCAGCAGCGGACAGAGTGCGCGTGTTGGAAAATATGCAGCGCGAACCACCTAAAAAGTAGACAGAAAATAACAAAAAATCCTACTTACATGGGGAAATTGTAGTTACGTGTGTTTACAATTCTTCTTTGCCGTCTTTGGGTGGAGTGTGTGTGTGTCCCCGCATATCGGAGTTCTACACACAAATACACACACACAAAATCGTTTGGGATTTCATTCTACCACAGTGCTGCTATTTGTGATTTTGCTTGGCCCCTGTTAAATTGCCACTTGCTACTATAATTTAGTCTTAAATTCTTAATTATTAGATATGGCGAACCAACTGTAGTCAGGCTTAATTCTCAGCAGTACTGAAAGAACTAAAAACAAACATACAGTACAAAAGTACAACCAATCCATTCAGTCACTGACAGAATTTTAGCCTCAGAACAGCATTTTGAACCCTGGTGCTTGCTACTCATTGCACTGCACAGATTTTCTGCATTGCTAATTGGCAAATCAGGTTGTGGTTGGGAAATCTGAATTTGTGTGGAGCATTTCATTTTAATGAAAAATTTTAACGCTTTTAAGAATACAGAAAGTACAAATACTCACCACCTATTATAGACAGAGGTACAGTCAAAATATGTTGACCTTTCCTGAGTGACAATATTTCACCGTCCCTCCTCAGTGCCAGAGGACACAGCGGCCTATCAGCTGCAGCAGCTGTTGGATTTGCTGACAGTGCATGAGTGTGAGGAGCTCTTCCTGGCTCTCTTCCGCCCCAAGGAGAGCATCTTCAAAAATCTCCAGCGGCTGTCTGTGGAGAAGAACCAGCTGGGACTGCCTTCCCGCATACGAAGAGATATAGGTATAGAGTTTCTGTCAGAGGTGTTTAACCTGACTTTCATCAGGCAGATAGGAACTACACTGCCGTTGTTCACTCTGGCATTGAGGAAGAAATATGGCTCAAAGCAGCTTTGTTTAATACACAATGCTCAGATCTGTTACAGGTCACTTAAACACTTAATTTGGTTTATGTGCTTATCTCTGGATTTGGAGTACAAAGAGCAGTGGTGCAAGCTGCTAGCGATAAAATGTTCTTTTCCCAAACAAAAGTCCTCCCACACTGTTATTCTGGTTATGAACCAACTTCTATAGAGACAGAAGTCATTAAGGCAATAAGTAGGATGAAATTGCTTAATTGTGTAAAAGGCAGCTATTTTACTGGCAGCTTTTAATAGACCTAGCTGGACTGCAGCCATCATACTCTGTGTGTGTGTGTGTGTGTGTGTTAGATAAGGAGACCCATTGTCATCCAGCTCTGATAGACTGGCTCCAGACTTATGGCAAGGAGGAGTATTATGACAGACTGTCTCGCACTCTGCAACAGATCGGAAGGACTGACATTGCCATAGGTCAGACTGACACACAGACAATTTACATTTTACATGTACTAAGATTCCCATCTGACATACAGTGGACAGAAAAAATGTCTGTCTGTCTGTCGGTCGATGATGTCATAGTCATGCCTTGTTGCTGTCACTGTGAGTATCGAATCCGCTCCAGACTGACAGCTGGATCCTCTAGCTAACGTTACCTATAAGGTGTTCACTTCAATTAGGCTACCTATTGATGTAATGGATATTTCTCATTTTGATGCACGAGAACTTAAGAGATACAACGAAAAGATCTCTATTATTGGATGCGATCCCTTCAGACGTTTTCCATCAACTCGCATCTGCTGACACATTACCTGCCTTCTTTCTTCCACAACATTTACATCTACCTGGTACATAAGCCATCCTCATATAAAATACGGCGGCCCAACTAAAAGAAAATCTTTTTGCTTAAAGAAAAGGAATTACAAGACGTGAGTGAACGAGCCTCCATGCCTCCTTAGTTGTTTACACGTATCAAACTTATGCGCTGTTGTCTGTAAACACTTTACACTTTAAGATTCCACTTTAAGTGTGCCGTTTTGTTTGTAATATTTTGCTTAGTAGTTTTACTTCAACTTAAACTTGAGAATAGTTACTTCCTTCACATGTGCATTGAAATGCACATTTATTTATTTCAACTAAGTATTAAGTGTTAATGGAAGCTGTGTGTCCAACGTGGTTAAACAGATAACATAGATAGATAGATAGATAGATAGATAGATAGATAGATAGATAGATAGATAGATAGATAGATAGATAGATAGATAGATCTACTCAATATGGTGGCTACAGTGTTGATGTGCGTGTGACGTCAGCTGCAAAGCATCAATAAACTGATTGACATACAGTAGATAACCATGTGTCAATGTACTGTAGTAGAATAACATTTACAATTGGTGGAATTTCAAATTGAGAGGTTTTGTATGCTATTATGTCTGTGAGATATATTCTCGCAAGCATATATGCCGTCATAATTATGCAGTACGTGTTGACATAGTATTCTAATGAATTTTGGTTTTAAGTACAGTACTGTGCAAAAGTTTTATGCAGGTGTGAAAAAATGTGTAAACAAAGAATGCTTTCAGAAATATAAATAATGATTGTTTATTTTTTATCAATTTACAAAATGCAAAGTGAGCGAACAAAAGAAAAATCTAAATCTAATCAATATTTGGTGTTACTACCTTTTGCCTTCAAATCAGCATCAATTCTTATAGGTACACTTGCACAAAGTCAGGGATTTTGTAGGATTATAGTCATTATATTATTTTGTAGGATTATAGGATTATAGATCTGTGGTTAGTTCTCCAAGATGTTTGGGACAACCTACCAGCCGAGTTCCTTCAAAAACGGTGTGCAAGTACCTTGGCGTTCACATCTCTGAGGACCTGACATGGGCTGGACATATCAATGTTCAAGTCAAGAAGGCAAAGCAGCGTCTTTATCACCTTCGGAAGCTGAGAAAGTTTCGGGTTTCCCCTGCTGTTCTAAAAGCTTTCTACTCTGGTGCTGTAGAGAGCATCATTACTCAGAACATTTTGTCCTGGTATGGGAGCAGCTGTGTTCAGGACCAGAAAGCCCTCCAGAGAGTGATCCGGGCAGCGGAGCGCTGCTGCATGTCACCTCTCCCTTCCCTGCAGGACATTTACACCAAGAGATGAAGGACCAGGGCAATCAGGGTTATAAAAGACTCATCTCACCCAGGAAACAGACTTTTTCATCTTCTGCCATCAGGCAGAAGGTTCCGCACCATCATGGCCAAAACAGAGAGACTCAGGAGGAGTTTCTATCCGTCCGCAAACTTTACAATGTTGTTGGAGTCATGAGCGGCCACACAGTCCGAAGTGTATAGTGAGTACAACAGCGGAGAGGGTACACACCCCTGAGGAGCTCCTGTGTTGGTGGTGATGCTGTTGGAGACAGACCTGCCTGCCCGCACCACCTGAGATCTGCCTGTGAGAAAGTCCAGCACCCACGTGCACAAGCGGGTGTTGAGTCCTAGGTCTCTCAGCTTGTAAAACAGTCTATAGGGCACTATTGTGTTGAATGCTGAGCTGAAGTCGATAAACAGCAATCTCACAGTTACCCTGTTTCTTGTCCACGTGGCTGAGGGAGCTGTGCAGGACGTGGGAGATGGCATCCTCTGTAGATCGGTTAGAGCGGTAGGCAAACTGGAGTGGGTCCATGGTGCTTGGGATGGAGGAGGAGATGATGTGCTTGATCAGTCTTTCAAACACCTTCATAACTACCGATGTCAGTGCAACAGGGCGGTAGTCATTCAGGCATGAAGGTTTGTTGTTCTTGGGCACGGGGACATGCCTTTCTAAGTCTCAGTTCTGTTATTATATGCTGCTAATACATACCTCGTTGTTACAATAACTTATACTGTAAATGTCCATGTTATTACATGCTGCTATTACATACCTCATATCGTATTGTTACGATAACTATACTGTAAATGTCCATGTTACTATATGTTATTATATGCTGCTAATACATACCTCTTATTGTTACGATAACTTATACTGGTTGCCACTTCATTGTCACATGCTCTACTCTGCTATGTACAGTGCTGCAGCTGCACTTGGCACTTTAAAAAATCATCTCTTTGCACCTGTTCTGCCCTAGCACATTTTTACAATTTTTACAATCTCAGTTTTGCACATTTAACTTTGTTCCTTATTGTATAATATATAGTTTTATTTTTGTCCTGTTACCCCAACCTCCGTATTTAAGTTAGTATTTATGTTTGTAAGTTTGTATTGCGTCTCTATCTTCCTTGTCTATTGCACAGTTAAAAGAGTGGATCAGGATACATTTCACTGCATGTTGTACCTGTATAACTTGCACATGACAAAGAATCTTGAATCTTGAATCTTGAATCTACCTAGAAGAATTGATGCTGTTTTGAAGGCAACGGGTGGTCACACCAAATATTGATTTGATTTAGATTTCTCTTTTGTTCATTCACTGCATTTTGTTGATTGATGAAAATAAATGATTAACACTTCCATTTTTGAAGGCATTGTTTGTTTACAGCATTTTTTCACACCTGCCTAAAACTTTTGCACAGTACTGTAGATCAGTGCTTTCTGTCCTTCCAAATATTTGTGTCCTCTGTGTCCAGGAATATATGAGTCTAAGATCATTTTCTTTTCTTTTTTTAATATTCAGTTTTGTTTTGTTTTTTTAAGATTTATTAGGCATTAAGAATCTGTCTGAAACTGGAACAGTTCAAAGCCCCATTCTTCATATTGAAAAACAAATGATGAATCCAAGAAATCAATGCAGGATTCTCCAAAGTCTCCAAATCCTTCTTTTATAATGTATAATGATTAATGAACATCGTCTTTGAGTGTCATATGAGTTATGAAACCATCAGAGTGTTATTTTTATATGTTTCTGAAACAGCACATTTTACACTATGTCACTTTCTGGCAGTCAGCTCAGTCCAGCATGCAGGCGACTCCACAGCTGAGTTGTGTCGGATATGAGAAGGTGTAAATGATCTGACAGCAGGCTCGCTGGAGCTGACACCAGATTCACTACCCACCATCTGTTCCCTTCATCATCCTCTGTTAAAGGGAGAGAGATATATGGAGAGAACAAAAATGAAAGAGAGAGAGGAGGGGATGACAAAATGACAACCCAACACAATCCATCAGTCAAAGCTGGGTGGCAAAGCATGAAAGTGATTTCTCTGCAAATACAAATGCTTGTGTTTGGGAAATGCAAAACGCTGCAATTACCCAAGCTTTAATTGTCAGACTGTAAATAGGCGGTCATGAGGAGGCTATGTACTGCAGCAGCAGCACCTTGGATAAATTATGTCCTTATGCTGTAGCGTTTGTGAGTCTTCTACTCGGGCTTGCTTCAGGTTTTTTTGGTGCTGGTACACACAGTTAATCTCATTTGAAGCCATTCATAGCGGGCAGTATTGTGTGTTTGATTCCTAATGTGCTGTAGGAATTAGAGGTCGACCGATATGGGTTTTTCTAAAGCCGATGCCGATATTTGGAAATCAGGGTCAGCCGATGGCTGATACATGCTGCCGATATTTTTTTGGCCAATAATTAGACATTTCCCCTCTGTTTGTGTAGTAAAATATCACACTAATAATAACAAAGGATACACAGCATTTCTCAACTTAACATGTATTTAACACTGACTAAACATAAATATAAACATAACACTATATAAACTGTAAATGCCTAAACAATAAATAAATATATAACATTTCAACTTGATTAATAATTTGTAAACAAAAAGTTTTCAAGTTACAAACTATTCCTGAGGACAATACAAAAAGGAGAGTGCAAATAATCTAAAGGAGAATGCAAAACTTCTGGCTGGGGTCCTGCAGAGGCTGCAGCATGGATCACGTGTACTGCAGCAAAACTGGGCTGTCCGCAGAGATGCCTGAATATCGGCGTACTAAACTCGGACATCGGCTGATGCCGATATCGTAAAAAAATGCTAAATATCGGCCCGACCTCTAGTAGGAATCATGAGCATAGGCTCATGTAGAAATGTAAAATAAATATTACCCAAGTTACTGGCAGCACTGGGCATGAGCACTTCAAAGCCCATTTGTATTAAGTCACAGCAAGATAAAAGAAGCATTTCAAATTATATGTTTGATTATAGCAGGCACAATGACATGATAATGCAGGAAAGTGTTTTTTGTGTGTTTGTAGAGGTTGCAAAAAACATGAACCAGGAAAAGACCCTGAACTTGCAACACTATGTGGAGGAATATCATGACCAGGTCAATAAAATGGCATCCTATCTGACCCCATCCTCAAAGCAGAGAATCAGCCAGAAGGGAAAGAGAGAAACACCATCTCTTTTTGAAAAGAAAGGTGAGGAAAGAAACCTATTGATGTTGCATCAGTATATGCCATTTAAAAGGTTTCAGTTTCCGTATCACCAACAAGCTGTGCTACTCTGTCACTGTTTAATTAGCATGATGCACCTTGCAGAGATAGGATGCACGCAGATGGTGTTTGGTGTATTCAACTACAACTGGGCTTAAGCAATAGTACAAGAAAAATTAGAAAATTGTCCTATTGATATATGGCAATTGTCAGCAAATTTGTGTTATTTTTAATGAATTAAGCAAACAGCATTTTGTTTCCTTTTTTATTCGTGTAGAAGAAAAACACTTTATGAAGCATGCCTTAAATTTGAAGGCACTTCAGTTATCTTTTGCTTTCTCAACTTTTGTGGTTGAAATGTTCTGTACAGTTTATCAAATTAAGATGGAGCAAGGCTACTGGACTGACTCTAATTGACCCGAAGCCTGTATATGATGGGTAGGTTAATATGAACATAAAATAAGGTCTCACATGTTTTTATGGAAAGAGATGGTGATTGTGCCAACTTAGGTAATAATATCCAAAATAACATCCATTTGACATATATCTACTCAGCTGATCATAAAAAGAGGCAAACACAATTTATTACATGTTTTATGATTACTTGTCTTCTTTAACAAATACAGGTAAAATAAGTAACAGTGTTTCACATGCATTGTCTGTAATTTAGAAGGGGAAAGCTTTTCCCTTTTTGTCTTTAGAAAACTCAGCCGTTGGGGCAAGCTGCCTTATAGCCTTTCTCAGTGTACTACGTCGGTGCTGTACCAATCATGTCTGATTGCTTCTCACAACAACTCAGTGCTCCTAAATGATCTGCCATTAAATGTGGCCTTGATGTGTGCCAATGTGTAACTTAACTGGACACAAAGCAAATTTCCCAACTGTGGGACTAAATGTTTATCTTATGTTAATTAAATTGAGGTTAATGACCCTACAACTAGACACTGCCTGAGCTCATCAGCCATTCCATACTAAAATGCGCACTAGATGTGTACAAAAGTGCTACACCATTGCTTCCTGCTTTACTTGTTCAAATTTAAAAAGTATGTATAGAAACTGAAATAAACACTGTTTGCCTCATTCTTTGCCCAGCAGTGTCTTTTTATATTTATTACTGTTATATCATGTGCAGGCACTTTTCTTATATTCTGTTTTGTGTTTTTCATGATCAGCTAACAGTAATGAGCTTGTCCTGGATGGGTTTGGACCTAGTGGTGGAGAGAAAGCCAATGCTGCCCTATCGACTTGACATTTTGAAGAGGTTATCGCCATTGCTTTATGGCCTCATCATTGGATTTACTGCTCCCTTGCTTATAGGCTTATTTGTCCTCCTTATTAGGAAAGTTTGTATAACTGTATACAGTAAATATTTTCCACCCAACCGCATCAGAAAGTTGTAATATCATAAAGATGTAATATCATCTCTGCAGAGTCCATTAAAACTGGTTATTCTCAGGCGGGCCTTTTAAGGCCACTGAGATTAATGTAAAACAATGTGATTTGATTGTTGACCTGTTGTTATATTTCATTAAATTGCATTTTACCTGCAAAGCCTCCAGGCTCAACATTTAGTCTTAGTATTTAAAATGTAACATGGGTTCGTTGCCGACACATGGAATAAGGGCTTATAATTGAGTTGGAGTTGCAAATAATTATTTCAAGGCAATGCCAAGTTGTAAATTGTCTAAAACGTCAGTTTTGCATGAATCAGCCAAATCTAGCACATTTGGCAGTATTAGTAGAATTCTTGTTTACCCAGTGGGCAACTTCTCAATTTACATAAAATAGCTAAAGGTGTTCACAACACACTTGCCAAAGCCTTTCACTCTCAAAACTTTATCTAATGATTTCCAAAACAACAGATCAATATACTCTTGACGAAACAAAAATACCACCTCTTTTTTCTGTGATATGTGCATTGTGCTGGTGCTGCCTTGCTGATGTTCAGGATAGCTAATGTGTAGATGCGGCACCTCTAGATGGAGCCGGGCTGCTGTCGCAGAGACAATCTTGCCACTTCCCATTTTCGGTGTGCGACAGCGGTGTGCCCGTCTGGCATGGAGAAAAAAAACTAATTATCCAGCCCAGCTCTCTCTCCCCTGAGCGCACCCGTACCCTAAAGCAATCCACTGGGCTAATAACTATGACAATACCAGCAGACAATGCAACCTGCACACTAGCTACAGCACAGAAGAAAAAGAGGTTGGTTGGGAAGAGGGAACATGTAGTGAGGACAGAAAATTTTACAGCTCAGACCACATGAGTATAGTAGTGTGTAATGAAGGTACAGAAGGGGAAAACTGAGAGTACAAGCAGGATCTACCGTTAGCCATTAAATAGGGTAACTGTTCATAGATGGATTTAAGTGCTCTCACACACACTCTCTCTGTTTTCTATTTCTTCTATAATTGAACTAATTACTTCATTATACAAATCTAGCCTAATGTGCTCCAGGAACCAGACTGAACGGATTAATAGTGGTGCTAAGCAGCAATTATAGGCAATTAGTTCATAAATCAACATCTAAACAAATTATAGTGCAGCAGAGGGTGGAACGGAGCTTTCAGAACACTGGCAGGTCAAGAGGGCACAAGGACTGGAACACATTTGTCCTATCATATGCAAACATTGGCAGTCAGACACACTGCTCACTTTTTTTTTTTCTTATTTCCCATATGGACAGACAGTAGACCACCATGACCAAATCAAATTAGCAATGATCCCACAAAGTAGGTGTTCATGCTTCTAACCTTCTCTTGTTTGTACATTTGTGAAGAACTGTTTGTCTTTGTCCACAGTCCTTTGTGCAAGTAGAGGCAGTGCTTGTTGATGTGACAAGCTTATAATGACTATTAACCCAGCAGGCACAAAGATCATGGAAAGACTGCAAATTTCAGCGTGTTTCTATGTCATCAAGCAAGTCTCCTAAAACAATATCTACTGAAGCTAGGAAATAAAACCTTGCCATATTGGTATGACTGCACTGTTTATGGATTTAAACACCTTTGTCAGATAGGAATCCCTCTTGTCAGTTAATTTTACAATCCAAAATGTTATTTGGTTAGCCTTGAATGGAATAAAATGTCATGCATTTATAGAAAGATCTGGAATTACCATGACTAATATGAAAATCTCAATTCATTCTCAAATTTAATGCCAGTGACTGTCATAGCCGGATTGAGGCAAAAAAGTAGAAATGTCTGCATGTCAGAAAGATTTTCTACTTACACCATGTCTAGGTGGGAACTGAGTCTTTTTGTCCAACAGAACAAGCCCGTATTGGCTTAGTAATATTTAATATTTTAGAAAAAGCATATAGGCATTGCTTGAAAAGCGAATAAACAGACCAAAAAATTAAACATCAAAGTGTAAGTGTTTAGATCATCTGAAGTTCCTTGGCCAGACCTGCTTCACTCCAGAAAATATAGTGCACTCCCACAAGGCCTCTCAGACCCATGAGCTTTCATCTCTGAGGTCAGCGTGTCACAGAGTGTTGAGCATTCACCTATTTTGAGATGAGTTTTACAACCTGCAACAAAGTAGAGCCTGGTATCTCATTGAAAGCACAGCATCGCAGATGGGTTCTGTCATCCACACAACAGAAACAGGTGGAGGCTGTTTAACAGACACCACGCTGTCTGTGTGCTACTGGGAGATCGTCCACGCCTTCACAGTAATTAGTAAAATGGCAGATTTGAAAGTTTTAACATATCAGATGTTTTAGACAGCGCTTTGGCTGCGATATGCCTGTGACTGAAGTGTTGATAGCAGGGCATTGGTTCACATAACCATTGACTATTGAGAGAATAGACTGTCTCCCCCGTGGCTAGATTGTCTCCTCCTGTGAGCAGTAGGCAACCTGCTGTCTAATTGAGCCTTCCAGAAGATGCCTGGTTTCTGAGTAACAAGCGCTCATTGGATACACATTTATCTAGAAAAGTCTTCCTCTTGTCATGCTGCCGCCTCCTCATGGTTATTTAACAGGTCAGAGATCAGAGTGGGACCACTGGGCTGGCTTAGCTCTCCCTGGACCCCTTTTTTCATTGACTGTGCATACTATCATGAAGAAGAAATGTTGCTGCCTCTACATCGACAGACTGAGGTGAGCTGGGCAAATGGGACTCAGCGTCCTTGATGCACCAAAGTGGGACGGGCCTCAGGGGGGCTTTTTGGGTGATTAGAAGGTTTTACCTTCTGCTTGCTTTATTTGCATCTTCCCCTTCCAGCTGTAGGCCTCTGAGGAACATACACGCAGCACATCTTGTCACTGTCTTATCCCAGTTCACTAGATATGCATGGATCACAGGCTGCAAAGATCACATCTGAGGCTCGTTTAAAGCCATACTTTTATAATCGCCTGAGTCTAAGGTCGAGCTGAACTCTCTCTCTCTTTTTTCTGTCTCTCTCTAGTGGTTGCTGTTAGTGGAAAATGAGACTCTTCATCCAAGTTTTCTGTGTTCAATGAAGAGATTCGGTGACAAAGCCAGAGTGCCATCATGTGGTGACAGTTGAAAACTGAAACTGAATTCTTCAGGCAATATCAGTAATTTGACTCTAGAGCATGTGGAAAATTTGCACCATAAAAAAATAGGTACAAAACCATTTCACCTTTTTCATGAAGGTATATTGGAGTAAAATTACATTTACCATAGTAACTGTATGCTTACTGGGCGTTATGATGAATCTGACTGAAGCTTTAAAATGTTTTTATATTTGAATAACATTTTTGCATAAAATAACAGATTTACCTGGCAAGCCAGTGCATTCAAGGCATCTTATCAGAAAGTGTAAACTTTTTAAATTAAATTTAATTTTATTTATATAATGCTGTTTACAACAGACATTGTCACAAAACACTTTACATATAATCGACTCAAGCCCCAACAAGCAAGCCTGTAACTGTTAACCACTGTAACTTACATTTGCTAATTACAGGGACAGCCCCTCTGCAGCAACTTGGGGTTAAGGGTCTTGCTCATGGGATTTTATTCTCTCCCTTCCCCCGAGTCTTATGGTAACCAGCACTTACTGCATTTACTTGTGTTTTTGTGCACGGAATATCTCACATACAGAGGGATCAGGTCTTGTCTTGATCAAGCCACTGAAAAACATGCATCATTAATAAGTGTCCATGTGAAACACAAGACATTCTAGTGCATGCTCTAGCGAGTGAAATGAATTAAACGAAGCTTCGATTCTAGAAAACTGGCCTTGACCATTTTTTGTAATCAAATTATTCGAGTTATTCAAATAATCGTTTCAGCACTAAAATATACACATACAACTGATTGAACTTGAATGACAAACATAACTCTGCCAACTGCACTGGTACTGAACCACTAAATGCACTAAAAATTTGAAAGTTGACTCTTATTTTGTATTTTGAAACTAAATTTTTCAGTGAGCTCCATACAGGTCTGTGCAGCTGGAATGTTTTGGGGTTTTTTTTTCAGTTGTATGAGAGCACAGATGAGAAATTAGATGAAATTAGAGACAAGACAGCAGCAGTAAATGACTAATAATGCCGTCTGACTAAGATTATTTAGCCAATAGTGAAATAATTTACCTTTGAGTGTACTGGGGCAGAACGGGTGTCATCACACTGCAACACACAGTTGACTCTTTAAAGAACAATCTACAAGACAAGCAACACTTTAATAGTTTCACATTTATTGATTAAAGCAGCTGCGAGCATGGCAACTCATTATGTTTATATTTACAGCATTTAGCAGACACTCTTATCAGGAGTGACTTACATTTCATAATTTCAAGGACAGTTCCCCTGAGAGCAACTTAGGGTTAAGGGGCTCGCTCAGGGACCCAGTGTTGGTAACGCCAGAGATCGGATTCAAACCCACAACCTCTTGGTCCCAAGGCAAGTGTCCTACCACTAGGCCACCGACACCAACATGTTGGTACTGATACACACACACATACACACACACACAGGAGTGCAGAACTAGATTCAGGTTCTTGCTTTGAAAAGCTTGTTCTAAATCAATGTTATAATGAAAGTCATCCAGCTACATAATAAGCCTCTCAGTAAATATAGCACATACATGCATGTTGCATTCATTACTATGCAGTGGAGTGTGCACTGACCTCTTCATATAGTTTGTAATGAGATCCCAAGGGAGCAGTTGAGCAGTTTTGCATTGTCCAGTCTAATTTATGCCAGGCTACTGAACAAAGCCGGATCCATCATCTGTAACAATTAGAAGAAGATCTTTATTAGATCTGACCTACTGGAACAAACCCTGCCAATCATTTTAATTGGATGAAAAAGCTAAGCGAGTCTGATTCAAAGTGGGAGCTTTCTTATCAGAACAAAGGTTATCCCCTTAGCTCAGGCCTTTCACTTGTTTCTTTTGAACATGAAATGAGTTATGATGGAACAATCGCAAATCAATCTGATAAGAGCGGTGTCATTAATAATTTGTTTTGAGGGGGAGTATTTATATTTCTGAATATTAACTTCTCAGGGCAATGCATGCTGCCCAAGGTGGAAAACAATACTGCATTTGTGCATTTCAAGGCAGCATTTCTTTGATATTGGATTGAATAACTTAAGGTTACAATATCCATTATAATGTAATAAACACAGTGAAGCTTCATTCTTTTGTAGCATCCAGAAGATCCTTTTAATAAAGATTTAAAGTAAAGTGTAGTGTTATTTCATTTGTGTGCCTTTAAATATCTAGTAAAATATTTAGTAATTAACACGTCATTGGTTTTGAAACCTACAGTTAGGCCCAGAAATATTTGGACAGTGACACAATTTTTATGATTTGGGCTCTGCATGCCACCACATTGGATTTGAAATGAAACAATTGAGATGCAATTGAAGTGCAGACTTTCAGGGTTAATTCAAGGGGTTGAACAAAAATATCCTATGAAACGTTTAGAAATTGCAACCATTTTTCTACAAAGTCTCCTCGTTTCAGGGGCTCAAAAGTGATTGGACAAATTAACAGTACGATAAATAAAATCTTCATCTTTAATATTTGTTGCGATTCCTTTGCAGGCAGTAACTGTCTGAAGCCTGGAACCCATGGACATCACCAAACGCTGGGTTTTCTCCTTTGTGATGCTTTGCCAGGCCTTTACTGCAGCTGTCTTCAGTTCCCGCTTGTTTGTGGGTCTTTCTGCCTTAAGTTTTGTCTTAAGCAAGTGAAATGCATGCTCAATCAGGTTGAGATCTGGTGACTGACTCGGCCATTGCAGAATATTCCACTTCTTTGCCTTAAAAAACTTGTAGGTTGCTTTCGCAGTATATTTTGGGTTTGTCCATCTTTGCTGCATTTGGCTGAATTTAAATTTGAGCAGAAAGTATATCCCTATACACTGTAGAATTCATCCGGCTGCTTCTGTCTTCTGTCTTATCATCAAGAAACACCAGTGACCCAGTGCCATTGGAACCCATGCATGCCCATGCCATCACATTGTCTCCACCCTGTTTTGCTTTGGATCATGAGCCGTTGCAAGCCTTCTCCATACTTTTTTCTTCCCATCATTCTGGTACAGGTTGAGCTTAATTTTATCTGTCCAAAGAATACTGTTCCAGAACTGGGCTGTCTTCTTTAGACGTTGGACGAAGTCTAATCTGGCCTTTCTGTTTTTGAGGTTGATTAATGGTTTGCACCTTGTGGTGAACCTTCTGTATTTGCTCTCATGAAGTCTTCTCTTTATGGTAGACTTAGATACTGATACACCTACTTCCTGGAGAGTGTTCTTCACTTGGGTGGATGTTGTGAAGGTGTTTTTCTTCACCATGGAAAGGATCCTGCGATCATCCACCCATGTTGTTTTCTTTGGACATCCAGTCCTTTTTGAGTTCCTGAGCTCATCAGTGCGCTCCTTTTTTCTCAGGATGTGCCAAACTGTTGATTTGGCCATTCCTGACATTTCCGCTATCTCTCTGATAGATTTCTTCTTTTTTTCGGCCGAAGGATGGTCTGTTTCACTTCCATTGAGAGCTCCTTTGACTGCATGTTGTGGGTTCACAGCAACAGCTTCCAAATGCAAATGCCACACCTGGAATCAACTCCAGACCTTTTACCTGCTTAATTGTTGATGGATTAACGAGGGAAAAGCCCATGCAGCCCATGAAAAAGCTTTTGAGTTAATTGTCCAATTACTTTTGGTTCCTTAAAAAAGAGGCGGTGTCACGCCCACTCCGATTACGTGACCGACACTAGGACTCGGAATAGTTGGTTTGTTTTGGGAGTATAAGAGGAGTCTCTTTCTCGCGGCTCACCGCTCAGTCATTGAGTCACCAACCCAACTATGATTCATTTCAACGTCAGCTGTGAGTACTCCAGTTATTTGGTTATCTCTCCGATTTGAGTGTGTGTCCGATAGAACGCAGATTCTCGAGGGAATCCTTGCCCTTTGTGTTAGAGGGTTCTTATATCAACTTGTGTGCCTCTCCCGCCTACTCGCGTTCTAATCCGCGTTTGGGTTAACCAACCACGCTACACGGACTAACGGCTAACGACTAGCATTCTGCTCACATTCTAACCAGATCCCTGACAGGCAGCTAAAGTTGAGAGTCTGCACTTTAAGCCCATATTGATTTTATAACTGTATCTTGAATATGTTTTTGGTAAACAGCTAAAATAACAATACTTCTGTCACTATCCAAATATTTCTGGGCCTAACTGTAATTTTGTAAACTTTGGAAGGTAAATGCAGCATTTATCTGACTGTTCCTCTCATTTTGTTGCTTGGAGCAGAATACAGAAAACAAATTTAATTGTACAGTGCACAAGCATGGCTCACTGGCTTAACTGGACATTAAGTAATTAGTCGTCCTCCACCAGAGGCATCCTGCATGATTTCATGCTTAAAACTAATCACCAAGGAAGTTTTTGGAACATTTATTTATGATTGGACCAACGGTCAACATTAATATTAGGCATCATTGACCAGCAGTGCTCCCAGTTTGTATACAAATAATGTGTAATCCACTATGCACAGGCAGCCTGATTTATGGCACCTGTTCTGTGTAAACTTGTTCGTTAAGTTAAACACAACAGACTACCCAAGCAGATCTTCAAGATTAATTGTGCTAGTTGATCACTGTCAGAGAGTTGTTTTGGATTTTTTGGAAGTGGGCTCGGACAGTTTGTCATCTGCGCATGTAGATAAATGGGGATGACTCATTCACTTAAAACACTATGCACACACACTACATCCATTTGGACAGCGGCATTTCCCCTGGATGGTTGCTTAAGGGCTGCAAATTGGAATTTACATTTAAATGAAAGGTCAGAGCATTTAGCAATAAAAATTTCTCTCCAAACGATTTCGAGCTTGAAACAATGGTTAGTCGAACAACAATAGCAAACTTGTTGGGAAGCAGTAAACAATGGATTTAGCAGCTACACACATTTTATTAACTCAGGGGTAAAGCAGGTCCAACATATCAGTACTATTGTTCGCTGGAAATAAATCTATAAACTGATCTAAGCTACGTTGTAGCGTACAACAGAAAGGTTTATCATTACTTCTTGTCAATCCAAAGTTCATCTGGCCTGAATTGCATTTGTGATTCACTGAACACTTGACTGAGCACAATTCAAACTTGTCCAAGCAATATTCTAACACAGAGAGTGAGGCAGCGCAGAAGAACAGATTAATGGCAGTATTACAATCCTATAGTAAATTCTGTCTGAAGATGTGTACATCTATCAAAAGTACATCCATTGCTCACTGAAGTTCATACTGAATAAATGGGTCTGTAGGTTTGTCAAAACTGTCTCAAACACGTTAGATGAGTTAATGGATGCATATTCCACAGTAGGGTTGAAAAAAAGTAAAAGTGAGTGATTGTGATTGTGAACACACCACAGCACAGCACACAGTGCACCACAACCAAATGTGACCTCTGCATTTGACCCATCCATGAAGGAGCAGTGAGCAGCTAACAAGGGCAGTGCCCAGGGAGAAGTGCTTAGGGACGGTACCTTGCTCATGAGTACCTCAGTGGTAACTTTACCAGTCCTGGATTTGAACCTACGACCTTCTGATCACAGGGGAAACATCTTACTGTTACGCCACCAACTGCCCCCCAAAAAACATGGCTCCTACAATGATCTTGCACCCCAAACATTTAATCCCCGAGCCCTAGTTCTTCGAAATGCTGACTTAAAATTCTGTACATGTGTGGACATAGACAAGAACACACAGTCACACAAACACAGAACCCTTGATAGATCATAATAATACTCTTACCTTACCTTGGGTTTTCTTCTCAAAGCAGTTTAAGGGTGTTTTCACATATAGTTCTTTTTAAAGGAACCGAACTCAGTCCTCTAGAAGTGGTCCAAAAAGTGGACCAAAAGAAAGTGAACTCGGTTCTTTTGATGTTCACACTGTGAGTTCGTTTGAAAGGGGACTTGGTTATCTTTCTGGTCCACTTCAGCTCAGATGGGGCCTCAGTCCTTTTTCTGTTCATACTTCATTCTTATGGAGCTCTCAGACCTTTACTGCTTTGCATTCTGCCTATTTTTTTTTTTTTTTTTTTTGAACAAACACTGTCAAAGCGAACTAGGAGTGCTTTGCGTTCAGAAGGTGCGAGTTAAACGAACTGCGCCGCGGACTTAAAGCGAACCGGACTGAAACCACCTCCCGATGTGGTCTCAGTTCGTTTCATTTCAGAGGGGGCTGAGTTCGTTTGGTGTGTTCACGTATACATAAAAAATGCTGACTAATCGATCTGAGTTCGCTTTGAGGGCTAAAACGGACCAATTGTGAAAACACCCTAAAACACCTATCACATCCTATACTCACATCCCACATTGTTTACAAACTTCAGTTTAAACCAACACAAAGAAACATGCAAAAACCATCTGATGCATCCAGTGACATGGGCACATCAACAGACTCCAGGCACATTAAAAGATGGGTGCCACTGCAGAGATGGTACGTGTAGATCCCAGTGTCCCACACAAGAGGGAAATAGTGTGCAATTTCACTGCCCTTCCCACTGCTCCCAATTAGAGCCAAAGGCAGTAGGATCTTTGTAATCCATGCCCCATGCCACTGTGCCCAATGCACAGGAAGCCAATGGACCTGCTGTATATGTGTGTGTGTGTGTGTGTGTGTAGGGGGAATATCTCACGATGACTAAGTAATAGTCTCATAAATCTACTCATGCATTAAGCATAGCAGAGCTAAAAGCCACTGGGCAAAGGCTGACTGCACCTGCTGCTCCTGTGCACACATCCAGATCTCCGCTCTGAGGGGATGCTGCACAGAACACTCTGGCCACTGCTGCTTAATGGGATTTTCGGGGAATAATTGGTGTCCCAGAATTAGTTTTCTTTTGCTAGGTCAGAGGGTAAAATGGGACCAGGTGTGAGTTCAGTCCACATATTACCCATGCTTAAACACATCCACACAACCAGCCCATCATCCGCCCCCACACTCACACACACACAAAATTCATTTGGAGTAAATTATTCTGCTAACATCTTATGCCAGTGTTTATAGCCACCAGCTGAAAATTTCAACTTGATCAACAAAAGCAATGAGTTTCCGATGCCTCAGGCAATGTTATCCACTGGAATATTTATTCTAACACAACACCGATACATCATTAAGCAACTAAAATGCAAACAAACTCAATTCTCTAGCAGTTTTGTGTGTATGCATGGATGGGCACAGCTATTAGCAGAAACACTGTATAGGCAAGATGTGGTTAATTATTGCTGCAAAAACATGATTTGTCTTTAATGCTTGTATATGTAATTTTCAGCCCTAACAAATTTAATAATCATCTCTATAAGATGTCTGATTTGCATTAATCAATGGTACTATGTGATTATCCAGAATGTGAGGAGGAGGAGGAGAATAGATAATCGCCTTTGTGAAGGGGAATCTCTCCCTCACTCTTTCACATTTCTCGGTAAACTCTAAACTAATCACCATTTTCATCATAAGAATGGTACTAATGACCATGGTAATCATGTCCATGGTGACTGTGTCCATGGTGACTGTGTCCATGGTGACTATGACCATGGTGACTGTGTCCATGGTGACTATGACCATGGTGACTGTGACCATGGTGACTGTGACCATGGTGACTGTGACCATGGTGTCGATGTCCATGGCGGCAATGTCCGTGATGATGGTGCCTATGAAGATGGTGTCCATGATGATGATGTCCAGCTTTGTTGCTGTAAGTTGACTGGTTGTTTTGTTCAAAAAGGCCTGAGTGGCACCGCCTTTGTCCTCCACGGTGATGAGGTGACACTGCAATCACCTTGGACTCCAGGAACGCCTTTTCAATTTCGGTGCAGCTAAGACACACCGAATCAGTGAGGTGGTGGATATCTAGCATGACAACACCAACTCCACTGAACCCCTTCTGTAGCAGCCATGACACCTACAAAATTTTGGTTATAGAATGTGTTAGATAGATGTTTGATGTCATAAAATTGCATTGGTCTGCATGGTGCTCTAACAAATATCTAAATCCACTCTCCATGAATAAGGGCAGGTTTTCACACTCAACATTCACAGTCCTAATCTCACCTCTTTTGCAAGGTTTTGAGCACTCTGAAAATCCAAAAACAAAGTCGTTGTTTCCGTTTCTCCACTCGTAATGAGCTGACACACCTCATTAGAAAAAGCACACATTCTTTGTTAAGCATTAAAACAAGTAATTCTTGAGGAAACACATATATTAAACCATTTTTAGGGCAATAAAAAATCACCACTGAGATTACCTTCTTTCCGATCATTATTCCAGGGTTATAGGTTTGCTCTGCTTCCTTCTCTTTATCTAGCTCTATGGTCCTGAAACGCCTTCCACGTCTCCTCTCAGATCTCCGCAACAGAGCAGGTAAAGCTATGATGAGCCTACTGGAGTCGAATCCTTGGTTCTGCCAAGACTTTATTGTGGTCTCCTTCAAACCACATAATGCACATTATATGTTAAAAGCATCAAACCATCTTAATATGGAATCTGGTTCCAAATTTATATTATATGCATTTATTTTATGCAAAATAAATCTGGTCAAATTACTGGAAAACTTACATTTTGTAAGGTATCAATTTTTAAGCTAGATGGTAGTAGAGAGATGAAATCTGCATATCTAGTGAGAGAGAGGGAGAGAGAGAAACTCTGAACAACTTTTTACATTAAATTTACAGAATTTAGCAGCGGCATCCATTTTTCTAATTTCACGGACAATCTCACAATTATGGTACCTTCTAGTTTGTCATGAATGTCATTTTATGTACAGTTTAGTATCACTATTAGTAATTTCCTATAGCACAGCTATCTTACTGTGATAATGTTTCTTCATCTTTGTGGCTGCTTTGATGGATAATGTGGTCTGGGAGAGTCAAGAAAACGAGCAGAGACTTGTTTAAAGCAAGGTCAGTGTCTTCTTTCATCCATCTCCTCAGTTCCTGCAACATATCAATATATTTCCTTTAGATGTAAAACATCTAGTAATTCTGTTTTATCCATGGTATGAAATAACTCATTGCCTTCAGGAATCTTGTGAGAGTCTCTGTGTTGGTGACAGCTCCATCAGAGACAGTGCTTTCCACCCATGTCAGCTCCAACCCATCGTAATTCTTCTCTGTTAGGTATTTCAGCGTAGAATCAATAAAGTTCTTCAAGGAAGTTTGGTTTTGGACCAAACGCTCTAGCCTGCAGGAAAAGAAAAGTGGCTTAAAATAATCCTACAATGAACAAGAGTGGATTTTTTTTTATCTGTCCTGTAGTGAGCAATTACCTTGACTGTCTGACCTCCATACCAAGCAAAGTTGTTACGGATGGGTTTCTGGGGAAAGTTTTATAGGGTCAGATTTATTGTGCTCCACTTGAAAGCAATAAAATAAAAAACAGATTTATAAAGCAGGTACCTCTCCTTCAGGATCATCAATGGGGCACAACCAGTCTCAGCATCTTGGTAAAGTAATTTGAAGCTGGAGTCTTTGCCGATGAAAGCAGATGAGGAGATAAGGTGTGTGCACGAGGAAAGGTTAGCCACAAAAATCAGGTCCTGCATGGACATGTCCACATAACAGGCCACTGTGTTTTTCCTCTGAACAATTGCAGCTAATGAGGAAAACAGTAACACATGCTATTAGAGATTTGAGCAGTCTGGATACAATCTGCCCTAGATTCATATTTTGCAGTAAAGCATTGAGTACCTGAAAACCTTATGAAAGTATAAGTACTTGTAGATTCTTAACTAAAAAAGTTACGACTTGCATCTAAATTGAAGTGTTATTTAGCTTTTTTGAAAACATGACACCAGCTAATTCCAAAATAACGGGTATAACATAGTGGCAAAAATAAATACTACATTCATAAGAGTTTTCATGGGAACAAATCATCATGTCCGGTAAAATAACGGTGCAACGTTTAACAAGTAACGACTGTTATTAATAGAAAAGTATTGGAGTAAAACATTAATTACATTATAATTGTAAAGAGTAAAAGTTGTCAGTATTCAATTAAATAATTATGCACAGTATCATAGTACAGAACCTTAAATACTATACAAAAGTGGGTGATTGTCATTGTGAACACAGCACAGCGCACCACAATGAAATGTGACATATGCATTTGACCCATCGACGAAGAGCAGTGGGCAGCTGACATGGGCAGCACCGGGGAGCAGTGCTTGTTTATGATTTGCCCCCCAAAAGTGTAATGTAATATTAGCTTAGCACCCTTGTATAACTTTGCATTGTCCATTGTCAGTGACAGGACTTACCTGCTGACACCAGCAGACACAGACAGGTAAACACTGTGTAAGGAGTCAAAAAGGAAGATGGAAAATAAGGATTTTCATTATTGCTGGTTTGAAGTGATATACAGAAAATCATTAAATAAACACCGCTGTTGGAGATGCAAAGGCCTGATTCCATTACAGACTAACTGATATTTTGTTTGTGAGCATATGTGTTAAATTTGCAACCATGTGTACAGTGGTAGATGAAGTGGTGATCTAGATCTCTGCTCTAAGTGCTTTGCAGAGAACCCACATCCTCTCGAACTAGGTCTCAGCCGCTAGATGTCTAATGGAAAACACAGTTTTTGAAACTGTCTGTGCTATCCATGTTCCCCTTATACAAGGCAGTAATTTTCATATATAACAGTACTTGTTTCTTCACATTTACCATTTATATAACTTTAGCCCAAAAATTACAATATAAGTTCAAAGTAAACAGCATTAGATATTCTGTGAAGTAATTTGTTACTGGTTCCTATGACTTTTCATTTAGTAAAATTAGAGTTATGGAAAGATGTTGCTTAAGTTTGTGATATTCGTCAAGCTATGTGTCATATAGCTGCCAAGAACCAAATGAATTTAGATACTATCATTTTTATGCATTTAATTAGTGGAATATAGGGATAATGTAAATTGCCACAGACAAAGTAATAACAATGAGATGTCTAAAATATCCCTCTGTTCTTACCTGCAATGAGCTGCATTGTCCCACTGTGTTTTGGAAACCAGCAGTAACTGGTCAAAGCTGCGGTGCACGCTAGCTGTTAAAGTAACACTAACACCACATCCTGTACCAACACACATATGTCTGCTTCCTGTTGTGTTTTTATATGTTAACAACTTGCACTATGCAGTAGACTGTCAGTGCTTTCAATACACAAATAAACAATTTTATGTTACGTTTGGTTAGATATTTTGATTAAATGATACCTTAATACTTGATACTTACCATGATAATGACATATTTAAGGATCATGAGTTAGAAATGGCTTACTTGCACCATAACCATTTATTGTGGGAATTAATTACTGACTTTACTGCCTGTAAATCATAATTATCACATAAATTAAGTAAATTCTGCCTGTAATGTTCATTTAAAAAATGTAAAACTTATATCATGCAAGTTTGTTGAATATTTTTTCTTTCTGATGCCACTAGACTAGACTTTCTATTTCAACAATTTCTACATGGAAAGTAATTAACACACAACTAGCCTTTAGACAATCAACAAATAACCTGCCTAATCTTAAATGTCTCCAACAATGAATCCAAATAGGCCACAATTACTGAATAAAAGAATAACAAGAGTTGCTCATTAGAAGTGTTATTGTAATTCCCTGCACCACATGACGCTAGAGGGAGACATCATACAACAGTCTGAAATAGATTGCAGCATACTGATGTGTATTTTTTTGTGTAATACTCAAAAGTATTTGTTTCTATTTATCCATTTATTCCTGGTTATTTAAGATTTTTGTGTGATCTTTTTAATCTATTTTTTCTAATATCCCTTTGGATAACATTTCCACAGTAGTCACATGACAGAGTTATTATGGGGAAATGAACATCATTAACTAGTAAACAGCCTTGATATTGATAATCGTATAGTAAATGGTCTGGATAAGTACACAGCAACAGCTAAAAAGCAAAGTTACTTGCCAACTTACATTAGAAGTACTTACATCTGTACATTATTAAGCAGCATTTTACTTCATTATATCCAGTTGAAACAGCAGGTTCAGATGTTAGAGCATTGTAGAGTAGCACAGCTGCATTTCTAATATCCTCTATTCCCTATGAAGTGACTTTCATGTTGATCATTGCCATACATGTTGAATAAGTAGGCATCTCAAACAGAAGCTACACAGGTAATGAAAGCCATTGCTTCAAGTTGGACGTAGGAACCTATGTAGTAAGTACGGAGCTATGTGAGAATAATTCAGTCATCATAAGCAGCTTATTAAGAGCTTGCTGTTCTCCTTAAGCATTCTTGCGGATTATCCCGAAGTCTGAAAAATGTAATGGAGAACACTGCCATCTAGTGAAAGAGTGTAAATCTGACCTTCGATAAAGGAAATTCATGTCTCACTGACTATCAAATGCTAATAATATAGATCATTTACCCAGTTAATCAGAAATAATAGATCAAATTCAAGAATTTAATATAACATTAACTCCAGCTTTTGAATCTGTTTAAATAAAAAATTTTAAATGCTAAAGTAAATATATTCATTCTCAATATGTTTGTTTATATACTTGAAAATATTAGTTAAAATATAGATTTAATTACAGATTAATTTAAAGAGATGCAGATTTCTTTTGTTTATTGTGACTATGTAGAACAGTGGAAATGTCACAGTTACTGATAAAATGAGGCATGAAACCCTGTGTTTATCCAAGATGTACTAACATATAGTTAAGGAATAGATCTATCTATCCCCATCTGTCCCCTTCATATCAGCTACACTCTGCATACACTTTAAAACATCTATCAGATTTGTGGTGAGATTACAGCGTTACTCAAATCAAGACATGTTTGTGCCACTTCAAATAATGCCTCTTTAAACCTTGACATTAAAATACTATTAAAAGACAGATCTTACAAAAATAATGAAAGCCATCTGCACAATATGTGAAAAGGGCTGGTCTAGCTAATCTATGTGAGTAACTTATTCTTGATGGGGAGTTACATTTTTATGAAGCCTGACTTCATGGATTTATTAATATTGTACACGTTAATAAAACATATTTAAAATGCGTAACACCTTAATTAATCAGGCTGTCCCAACATTAAAAAGGAAAACTCGAACAAGTGTTTGCTAGCTTGTTGGTTTTGAACTGTCAATGTTTAATGGAGCTTTCAGAACATTTCCTGTTGGAAAACAGAAACAAGCATTAATTTTTGGTCAACTGAGATTACTCTCCTTGGCTCACAAAATGTCATTCAACCTTCCTGCACTCCCATTGTTTACCTGCTCCAGGTCCCGTTCCTCTTCCTCCATATCAAAAGCCAACTTTATCTTCTCTCTAACACACTGCAATTCACACACACACACACAACCATCTAGCAACTGGGTCAATGCATACAGAATGCTCTACATAGATAACTTTTTCCGCCCTACTTGAGTAATGAGACTGAAAAGTGAATGAAATGCTTTCACTAGTGTGTGGGCAAGTTTTCTCCAGTCTGGGGAAGTATGTTTACTTGTCACGCATGGAGATAAGAAGACGAGATAAAATTTTTAAACAAAAAGCAGCAAACTTCCCTATCATGGCACTTGCCACTGTGACTCACCTCTTCTACACCGGGTGGAGAAAGTGACCTGTGCTGGGCAAACAGGACTGCATCATGGACAGAAAGGAACAAATGATTTGGAGTAATACTGCTCTCCACAAACACTCCCCCGGTCTCCAGCTCCTCAAACACCTGAGCTACAGCAACACACATAGACAGAATAAGAAAGTGGGTCTGTGTCATTTGGTATCAGTGTCTGTGTTTTTAACTGATGAGTTTGCATCAGTCTGATTCTCAAATCTTTCATACAATTGGACATTATCTGCAGCCTATGCAACAAGTGCTGGGATTCTAGTTTATTGTAACTATAGTCTATGCTCCCATTTGTTGCACAATAAAGAATTTTCTACTGTAATGCCATGAATGTATGAATTGCACTTTATACAACAGATATAATCTGCCAAAAAACCATATCATGGCTGACATGATGTATGTGTAATACAAGCCAGCACATTTTTTTTACTTCAACATATCTAAATAGAAGACACTTGTTTGCTTGTAAGGTGACTGCAGAAAACATCTCACCTTGAACATTTGCTAAGTATAAGCTGATCCCCAGCATGCTATATGTGTTGCTCATCTGTATGAAAATAATCACAGCTTATATTAAACATACTGTCAGGATTTCTGAATATTCACATTGATAATTACCTGCTAAAACAGCAGTGCACAGCATAATACTTAGTTCTAATTAACACCTACAGTGTTGAAGTCTCATCTGTAAGAGGTTGTTCAACACGAGACTAGCTGTGTAAAATTAATTTTGCCTGATTACTTAAATATATTATGTAATGGTGTCTTTGAGTGGTATAATCATCAAAACAGGGTTAAAATTACCTTGGTGAGAACTTTAATGCCCATCAGGTCAATGAAGCAAACTCCCCCCAGGTCCAGTATGAGTGTGTGGAAGGGCATGGGCTGCATCTCAATGGTAACAGTAAGCAAACTCGGAGGCTGGGGATCTGGTAACTGGTCAAGCGAGCCAGTTATGTCACAGTAAGGGTTGACATAACTCACGGGCATGTTGCTGCTGCCTGCATCATTGGTGTAAAAGTCGCTCTGCAGATCAATTTGTGAAATGGTCTGAAATTGGAATGGGCAGTGCACAATGACACTTCAGCCTAAACTTTCTATTATTACGATACAAATTAAGTTTCAGATTTTACAATGACTACTGCAAAACAGTTTATTTGTACATTGATTTGGTGGCAGCCATTATTAAGTTTAAATGTCCTATGTTGCCTGCCGAGTATATTTTTCTTGCTAAAATAAAAAAAGACTGAACCTGAGTCTTCATGGTAACCAGTGAGCTCATTTTCCTCTTTATGGCAGCTTTCTTGTCCTCACTCTGCTTAGCTTTTTGTTCTTGTTTCTCTTTTTCCTGCTGTTTCTTCAAAAACTTCTTCCTGGCCAGAAGAACTTTGCCTGGGTCAAGTCCTGTCTGTTAGACACCCACACAACACAACAGTCTTCCACAGTCCAGCACAATCATGTCATTTACTTGATTAGAAAAAACACTGGAAACTAAAGACACACTCAGAACATGTGTCATTCAGTGTAAACCACAGACTACAGTGGAAAAACCTGACAACTTCTCTACATACTTTTTTGATGACCTTTCGCCGAAATATCTCTGCATTGGCAAAGTAAAGAGGTGAGCAATAGCTCACAATTTTCACTCCTTCAACAACTTTCACCTAAGTAACAATGCAAGATATAAACACAACTCTTTGTGTATGATAAAATACATAACAGTTTGGATAGAAATACACAAAAAGCATACATAAATGAGCCATTACCTTATTATAGACCTTAGGATTTTTATACAGATCGGTATTCATGACCTCGGCGACTTCTGAGCCATTACGACTGGAATAAAACATATAATAATAACTGTAACAATGTATTGTTGCATGCAAAGTGAATCTGTCTTTTAGACCAATTATTCGACTTACAATTGAGTCTGGAAAATAACTACGAGTATGGAGAAGCCCACCCCAATAGCAACACCAAACGGCAAACTTAGAAAGAAGGTTGCCAAGAAAGACACAACCCATACACACTGTAGGAAAACACAAAGCACAAAATTGGCACAACTTAAACTAAAAACACCAACCATTTTATATTAAAATCACAGTAAGAATGATATGTATGTTGCTAGAACTTTAAACTGAAAGCTCAAGTGTCACATGTTAGGTCCTGCTAAGATGGTACTGTAAAGACTTCTGACTACTATCAAGACTTACACAGTCTAGTTTGCTCTTCTTCCACAGGTAGTATGGGTCAGAGAGCTGCAGCAGTGTGTTTTTCAGATTAACTGCTATCAGTGCACCCAGGACTGACTACAGACCAAAGAGAGAAGCACACTTTTCATCTGTAATTGGCTATTAGAAATCACCAATGTACTGTATTATTTACAGTTTGTATATATGTTTGTTAAAATGTTATATGTGTGTTGATGATCATTCTTACCTTTGGAAGAGGTTTTAAATAGGCTCCGAGGGCCAGCATGGTGACCATAACAACAATCATAACACACAAACTGGCAAACTGAGAATAAAAAAAACATGCCATGAGTTGGCATCTATAAAATGTTTTACATTGGAAACAATAGAATAGTCAGGAAAAGTTGATCTTACCTGAGAGGAGCCTCCTGCACTATCCACAGCCAGTGTGACAGACAGAGCACAGCAGATTACATGTATCTTAAAAAAGCCTCCCAAGAAGTTACTACAGCCCAAAGCCAGCATTTCCTGCCAGAAGATTCACTAAAAAGGTTACATCTCATAAACACTTCAATGTCCGTTGTAACTGTCTGTGGTCATGAGTCCTTAAGTTTGCTGCTAACCTGATTTGGATCCACATCATAGCCATGCTTGGCAGCCAGAGTCCTTCCCATAGCTAAATTGATGACGTATCCAACTATTGCAAGTGAGAAGGATGTACTTAACATGTCCTCCCACTCTGAAACACTGGGCAGTATTGGAACTGGAAAGCTGAAACAAGAGATTAGCTAGAGGACAACTTTTCTAAGCAAAGGTTAACAAACGGAACAAGGAAAGGCATTTGCAATCTAACTGACAAATCTCTCACCCCAAAGGGATTTGTCCTACTACATCCATGTGGTACTTTTCTGGCATGTTCAGTGGTCCAGAGATGGCAGTGGCCACCACCACCTAAAAAATTTAATAAGAATACTTAATATCTGGCTTACTGAAATATTAATTTTTGTTAAAGCAACATTACAAATTCTATATATGTCAACTTCATGTTTCCATTAACCACATATTAAACTTGTACTCACAATGATGATCTCAATAGGAATGGGGAACGGGATCTTGTGGCGGTAGCGAGCACTGAGTTCTTTCACTATAATCAGAACCACAGAGCTAACCAGTGCAAACACCAGAGACGCTAAATTGGTTTGGGGCAGACCTTTGCATATGTCAATAAGAGTCTGAAACATAGAAATCACAAAAGTATTAATAAGAACAAATACTAAAGTGAAAATATATCCCAAACTACTGATATTACCGGGGTCACTTCCACCCGTACTGTACACAGAGGTCAAATAAGAAACCTTCATTTTTGATCCCCTCCTCAGATTGCCACCTTATTGTGTGGAGGAGTGCCTCAGTGAACCTGTTGTCAGGGCAATCCCCCTGGTAGGGTCTCCCAAGCCAACAGGTCCTGGGTGAGGGGCCAGATGAAGAGCAATCCAAAAATCCCCTGATGAGGAGGCAAATAAAGGTCTCGTGGCTCTTGCCCAGACTAGGGTCCCCGGGGCAACACCCTGGAGCCAGGCCTGGGGGAGGGGCCCATGGGACAGCGCCTGGTGGCCGGACATGGCCCATGGGGCCCAGTCCAAAGGTTACATCGGTCCCCAGGCGGGCCCACCACCCGCAAGGGGAATGTCAGTGGTTTAGTGCTATGTGTATCGGGTAGAAGCCAAGGGCGGAGGCCTTGGTGGACCAATCCACGGCTGACAAAGGTCTGGGGTAAGGGGCCTGCAAGATATAGTCGGGCTCACCTTGACACATAGCATGGGCTCTTCTGGAGTTGAATTCTCTTCTAATTTGGAGTTGCCACTGGTGAACAGCCCTAGTGGTGGCCCCACAGCTTGGTGCATTAACATCAGAGAACGAGAGGGCTGTCTCCCTGCGCCTTCGGGCCAGGCTGCACTTATGCGCCGAATGACAGTTCGAAGTACCCAGCCTTTTTGGAGTCCCTGAGTGGGGAATTCTGTCATTTTGCTGGGGGACTTCAATGCTGATGTGGGCAACAAAAGTGTGGCCTGGAGGGGGGTGATTGAGAGGAACTGACTCCCCGATCTGAACCCGAGTGATGCTCTGTTCTTGTACTTCTGTGCAATGCATAGTCTGTCCATAACAAACCCCATGTTCGAGCATAAGCGTGTCCATAAGTGGATGTGGGGACACAGAGTCTAAATGGATTTTGTTCGACGTCTCCACTGTGGAAGCGGTCGTATGGAGCTGGGGCTGCAGGGCGGTCATTGCCGACCTTGGAGGTAATCCGATGGTGGACACCAAAAGTGAGGGGGGCCTTCAAGCTAAAGAAGGCGGGATACGGGGCATTGAACAGAGCAGAAGCTTGGTACTTATTGCCGATAATAAGTCGGACGTGTTCCCAGCGCTTGTTGACCTCTGCTAGGGCTGCCCTTTGTCACCGGTCATGTTTAAAATATTTATAGACAGGATTTCTAGGCCCAGCCAAAGGGTGGAGGGTGTCCAGGATTTGGTGGCCTCAGGAGTGGGTCTCTGCTTTTTGCGGATGATGTGGTCCTGCTGCCTTAATTAGCTGGGGACCTTCAGGGTGCTCTAGGACGGTTCGTACCCAAGTGTGAATCGACAGGGATATCTGAGACCATGGGGTCTTGTTCACGAATGAGGGTAAACGAGACAGAGAGCTGAACAGATGGACTTGTGCGGTGTCAGCAGTACTTAACCAATCTGTTGTGGCTAAGAAAGAACTAAGCCAGAAAGCAAAGCTCCCGATCTATTGGTCTATACTGGACCTCCCCTACGGTCATGAGCTGTGGGTAGTGACCGAAAGATTGAGATCATGGATACAACAATGAGGTTTCTCCACAGGGTGTCTGGGCTCTCCCTTAGAGATAGGGTGAGAAGTTTGGACATCCGGGAAAGTCTCAAAGTAGAACTGCTGCTTCTCCACATCGAGAGGAGCCAGTTGTGGTGGTTTAGACATCTGGTGCGGATGAATCCTGGGCGGTTACCTGGAGAGGTTTTCCTCACATGTCTTACAGGAAGGAGGCCTCAGATGGGCTGCAAGTGCCTCAACTTCCCACTGAAGAGCTAGTAGAGGTGGGTGTGGAGAGGTATGTCTGGGCATCTCTCCTGAGGTTGCTACCCCCGTGACCCGAACCCCGAACAAGCAGGTGCTAATATTCAATTCAATTTTATTTATATAGTGCACTTAACAACAGTTATTGTGCTTTACATATAACTGGCCCAATCCTCCAACAAGCGAGCCTGAGGCGACAAGGAAAAACTCGCTCTAGTAGGAAGAAACCTTGAGAGAATGTGCCTAGAATGGTTTCAATCATAAATCACAGACTGGAGTTCTTTCTTGACATGCACTATTGGCCACCCCTACCTCAGACCAACCACTGGTCAGTTTCTGACCATAACACTCCAGTACACTTGGTATCATTTAGAAGACGGGTTGTTCTCAAGGTCACTGCTAGTGTGAGAGCAGTAAGAAATCCATCTAAGAATGTTTTTGTGGTCAAACAAAAGAGAGCAGATATCATACAATTATATCTGCAATTAACTAACAGTACAATGACAGTACAAAGTTTTTTAATGAAGACTACTGTAAATTTGGCAGTAGATCTACAGTCACTATTACTACGTACGTAAACAACAGCCAGAGGTCCACTGTAGGGTGGAACTGTGATCCCAAAAATGTACTTAAGGACTGATATAAGGATCTGCATCCCTGCTGCAGTCATGAAGCCCCTTACGAATGATTCAGACAGATATATAGCCACAAATCCAAACTGCATTAGGCCCAGTCCAATCTGTTAATAGAGGAAACAAATATCTGTTTCAAGAAAGAGTGCTAGTTGTTATCGAGTACAGTATAAAGAGAGTAACGTGCACTTATACACTTACCTGTATGATTGCAGTCAAACAGGCCAAAGTGCCTGATATGGCCAGTCGGACCTCATTCATCTTCTCTTCATCCACTACAGTGGTATTGAGGGTGGAATTAAAATAGCTGAAGTGAGACTCAGGGGCCAGTCTCAGACATACCATTCCCACCATGATACTCAAAACAGCAAAAGTGCCTGTATGAAATAAAGCTCGGAAATTAATTAGTATGAACACACAAGACATATACATCAAAGTGTAACATTTCTGAAAGTGAACAAAGGCAGGAGGTACCACAGGCAAACTTACAACCAGCTTATATTTTGCATATGGGTACCTTTACAGATATAACAAAGTAAAAATGTTTGGTCCAAACAAAATCTAAATGTTCGGTCTAACTGATATAGCCTGCTACATACCTACTCATGGCTTTTCAAGATCTTACAAACCAACCGGAAACTGCATCAGAGTTTGACCAGTATGTTTCAAATGTGAAAGTTATTTTCAATCTAATTTTCATACCAGTTTAACACATTGTAGGAATTCCAGAATTTATGCTTTTTGTATCCTACATCTTCCTTTCTTTTCTCAAGTCTTAATTTTCTTATGTAAAACTTTCATTTTGATTTTCGATTCCAAACATGGGGTAATTAAAAATTTGTCAGTAATGATAATCATCTTTTGCAAATTATAGTCATTCATCCCTCAGTCAATCACCAAAAGCATACTAAGCACAACACATGAATAACAGCTGGTGGCAGTTGGTGGCGTAATGGTAGGGTGTTCACCCACTGCTCCTTCACGGATGGGTTAAATGCAGAGGTCACATTTCGTTGTGGTGCTCTGTGTGCTTTGGTGTGTTCACAATGACAAATAATCACTCACTTTCACTTTATTTATCATTAAAAACAACACTAGTAATAATGAAATGTTAACATCTTGGTATTGCAGTAGCAATGTGCAATACCATTTCATTATATTTATGTGTGGAGCACATCTTTGTCTTTGAGATGGTTTGGATGCATAAACAGTATCTGCTGCTACAGTGGTGAATATCCAGACAGTTAATTGACTGTCTTCACCAGACACCCAGATAACTTTGACTTTATATGGGAATGTAACAGAGGTATTACCAGGTACTTTTTGGGTGTGGAGAATCACATTCTCCATTCAGCAACATGCAAAGAAAATTGTTAGGGAGATTTGTGGGCTACCAAGATAAGGTTCAGAGCACCAACTATTCAAGTTCCATCCATTATTGAAATTTAAAAAGGACAGTTCCATGCCTACTGATTGAAAACTTAATAATTACCATTATTGGCACATGGCACATCCAGTCTATTTTAGGACAGAAACAAAAACATGAAAGATTTGCACATAATAAACATGGCCTAGAGTAAATGACAAATATTTTTAAATTATCTGCTCATTGCCACATGTTAGGCAGCTCTCAAAATTAAAACCTTTTTTTTTTTTTGAGAGGTCTGCTGTTCAAACTCGGAATTAGGAGAATTTCTGAATAAGGAGAAACAATTTAAAGCCCATATTGATTCTGAGGCCTACACATACTGTAGCTACGCCTAAATCTTCTTACCAACTACAGACTGTGGATCTGGAGGACCATTACACCAACACTGGTTACTAAAACATTGGTTAAAAGGAGTATATAGTTTTCAATCATTCATTATCCAAACCGCTTAATCCCTATTGAGGTTGCAGGGACTGAAGTCTATCCAAGGAATACGGGCGTGAGGCGGGGACCAACCCTGACCGGGCGCCAACACAAACCAATTTAGATTTGCCAATCAACCTAAAGTCACCATTTTTGACTATGGGAGGAAACCGGAGCACCTGGAGAAAACCCATGCAAACACGGGGAGCATAAAATCAAGCATAAAAACAGCCCTTTTAAGCTGTGATTAGACGATATAAATAGCACTAGCTCACAGCTGCAGACAGTTTTGTCCAGTTGTTCTTCTGTATGTCTTTTTAAAACAACTTCGTTTTCTGAACTTGAATATAAAAAAGATAAAAGAATGAGATCTTTTTTTTTTTCATTTTGCTGATTTCCATGGATAGGACTGAATCAAATGAGCAAATTTAGTAAGGACATCTATTAATGTCTTAATTTAATAAATCAACATTTGAAATCATACCTGGTACCATCTGGTGTGCCGTGCCCATAAAGAAGTATGGAATAAGAGGGAAGAAAGATGAATATAGACCATTGACTGGAGGCAGGTTAGCCAGCAGGGCAAAAGCCATGCCTAAATAGAGGAAACACATTATACCATTAATTAACAGTTAATTTTCTAAATATTTTAGAAAAAAAGAATGTTATAATGAAAATCTCAAAACCATGATTATAAGGACATGAAGTTATTACATGCTGTTTGTAAATGAATGTAAATACTGTATTATACCTTGGCTAACTGCAAAATATAACTGTCTCCTACTTTATTAGGGTTCATTCTACATAGAAAGAAATAACTAGAACACAGACCCTGTGGAACCTGAATTGTGCCTGCACTGACTCCACTGATGACATCGGTCAGTAGATTTTGTCTGAAGTTGTATTTGGGGAGCCAGCTAAGCACTGGCAGGTGTCTGAAAAGAATCCGCTTCAACCGTTCACTGCTACACCTGCGTTTGCCCACACACAAAACTCACAGAAAATGGTCATAGGGACATCTGGGTTCCAGAATGTCTATTTCAACAATAACGGTTGTTGTTATGTCATGTGCAGTGAAACTGACATACCTGAAGACTTTCCTGACTTTGTCTCCCAGCGGAAAGGTCCTCCTCTTTCTATCAAACTCCTTGTCAAAATCTGGCTGAGAGTAGGCTGGTCGGTTTACTTCATAACAAGGACGGACTTGATGCATTGTTGACTAACCTTAGGCCACAGTTTCACTGAACAGATTTGAGGTGATGATTGGTAATAGCACATAACGCTTCGTGATACATACTGCAGTTTTACCGAATATTTTAACAATAAATTGTTTTTAGATGCTGAGAGTTTGGATGCCTCATGTTTTAGTGTTTGGGTGTCATTTACAAAGGTATTTTTCTTTCATGCTGATAAAAACTTATTTTGCACAATGTTAAGAGGTTCTTATCTGACCTTGAGAGAATTTGTTTGAGCAGCACCTGAGAACAGCCTGATACAGAAGCACATATACCTCATTTGACTTTCATATATATATGAACAATTACAAACCCATATTTACTATTTATTAATTAATTGATTTCTTAATTGTATTAAGAAATTTGTGAATTAACAAGATGAACCAAAATTTTAATGACAAGGAAATAATAAACTACATAAATTTTAAAAAGTTATATGAATAAATATAAAATTATTTGAAAATGCATGCCAAACTTCAAGCATCAAGCAAATGCACAATAAACTTCAAATCCTTTGGCATTTACTAACATTTTATCATCTGCCTTGAACTATGATCAATTAATAATATCTATGCAATCTTTTGTCAAGAGATTTTGTTATTTGAGGAACAGAAATAAAATGCTTTATAGTTCTTACCTGTTTCAAAATGTTCAGTGTGTCTAACCTATCCCTTTAGGCGTTGTTCAGACCCTTAGCGTTTTAGTGAGAATTTCTTGGATGCTGAGGTTAAACTGATACAGTCATACTTAGGGAGGGGCTTAAAGTGATCCTGCATGTTTTTCCTTATTTGCAAAGTCACCAATGCAGTCATGGTTTCTTTAGACCTCAAATAGCAATTTACCATAAACCTTCATTATTAAATAAAATTTTAATCTCCAATCGTTCTCTGCCTATGTCCTACTTTTATGTCTAAAATAAAGTGTTGGATGACTAGGAACCAGTACTACTGTTAGATGTTGCTCTTTTTTAAAAGACTAGTCATATAAGATGAAATGATAAAGTCACTAATGCAGTTCTACACAGCCATATACCCTGGAGTTTTTAAATCTTTAATGGATCTATTGTGAGCTTAAAACATAACACAATTTAAAAATCACATACAGAGCTGGATAAATTCCGTATTTACATAAAATCTTTTTCTTAAAGTGACCTTTCTTAACCAAGTGTACAGCGATTAGAACACTCTGACCTATATCAGACATTAATACTGCACAGCAGTTATGGAATATCCCCCCCATACCCCCACCTCCCATCAGAACACACTACATTGTGACAGCAAACGTCTCAAACTGAATTTACACTGAACATGAGAACTTTGTCTACAAACATATTAAATGGAACCAAAGGGTAAAAAAAGGTCTTATTCTGAGAATTTGTTATGGTCTGGGTCCACTTCTCTAACCTTTACCCTGGCTACTGAAATAAAACTGTGCTTCAACAAAAAGTAAAACAAACATGGCAATAACATGACTGAATTAAACATCTTAAATGATATAATACTGAAACTTTGTAGAACAAATTTGAGTCCTACTGAGTGAGGTGACAAAACAATGTTGACTTAACCTCAGAGTAGGAGCCAAGTCTTGGCGATTAGTGAGTTGCTATTTTAGTCCCACTACTGAAGAAAATGCAAAATGGTATCTGAGATATTGCCCAAGCTGTGTTCATAATCAGTGCACATTCAACACATAAAGTAACTACTGGTCATGACAAACCATATTGTATAGTGTTTACATTAATAAAATATAAAATTGCTTTAAATCAAGGTCAACATATACATAAAGACGGATATCTCTCCACTAACTTACATTGATGGGTGAAGCTATTAAAAATAGACAAGTGCAAATCCAAGGTCACTTTCCTCATTACTTTCCTTACATTTCCTCTGTAAGGCCTCACCACATTTTTGAGGCCTGAAAATAATAATAAGTACCAGGCAACATTCATACTGAAGTTCCTTTACACCACTTAGCGGCTTTTTTCATCACACACTCTTTCAATATTATGAATGTAAATCTCACTTTAGAAAATATAACAGGAATGGGATGCAGAAACAAGTCTAAGTCTAATTCAGGAGCCTGAGTCTGATGAAAGGTTGGAAAAAGAGTCAAGGAAGTTGTGGTAAAAACTAAACGTTGTTAAAGAAGATATTTGTCCTCTTGTTCCTGCTTGGCAAACTTGATCTGTCAACACCCACCTTCCGAGTGTCAGGTAAAATCACCAACAAGCAATAAGAATCATTTTCGTTCCAAAGAGAAAGCCAATCAGAAGTCACTGAGAATGCTGATGTCGGCAAACTCCTGATGGTAGCGGTAAGAATACAGGCCAAGGAGGAAGGACCACTTAAATGTCAGGAAGCTCCAAACACATGTCAAATAAAAATTCTTGGGGTCTGACAATGCTGAGGACAGAAAGAGTTGTAATTAGTTTGGTTTATGTTATTCAGATTTGAATGTTGTCAGAGTAAACTACATCAATCCTAACGCTAATATTAACTCTATGTTTATTTATACCTATACAGTTGCCTTTAAATCCTTTAAACGCTCAACCTGGAGAGCTTACACACAAAACTTCACTACAGATAAACATTTTTATGCACTGTGCTCACCAAAGTGGACTGCAGTTAAATTTCACATTTTGTTATTTGGATCAGATTAAAGGCCAACGTGGAAAAAAAGGAATAATGGGGAAATGTGACTCATTTTTCTTTTTTCCATCTTATTGAGACCATACCTGTTATTAACAGCAAACAATACCTTAAATACCTTCTAATGAAAAAAAAAAAAAAAAAAAAAACTAACCTTGTTTTTGTGTAACAGCCAAAGTCATAAAGGTAGCAAAAGCAGCGATGGCCAGCATTGAAAAAACTGAGCTGACAATGATGAAGAACTTTAGTCCCCTGAGCCAAGTGCGCCAGTAGTCCTGAATGTACATGATGTGTGTGACTAGGGCCCAAAGAGCCAGCACTCCTGCACAACAGGCAATAAACACATTCGTATATACATATGTGTATGTGTGTATATCTAAACATATATAAATACACACACACACACACACACACACACATATATATATATATATATATATATATATATATATATATATATATATATATATATATATAAATACACACACATATATATATATATATTTGAGCATCTATATATATATAAATACATACACACACATATATATATGGTATATATATATATATATATATATATATATATATATATATGTACACACACACATAAATCACACTCTACTTTCTTTTCAAGGTTATTCTAAAATTCTACAATGTGATGTTATATAGTCTGGCATCTGTTCTAAGTATAAAACTATAACACAATAAAACATGGCTAGACTGCTTCTTGTTTACCTGATAAGCCGCCCAGCGCCGCCGTCCATGGCTGTTTATAAACGACGTTCCACACGATAAAGGCCGAAAATCCAACTAACATGCCAAATATGGCATAGCCTACACTGATGTACGTCCTGTTCAGACCCATTAATGGTAAAGGTTTAAAATGCCGTGCGAGCTTTTAAGAAATAAATTGCGTTTGACAATCAGCTCGAGCCGAAAGCTAAGCGAAAGATTACAGCGCCGGCCTGATGACGTCGTGGCGCAGGCGGCGCGAGCCCGTAACTCTGATGCGACTTCTAGAAATGCGGCGCAATACAGCGCCATCTGTTGTAGACTATACACTACAACTATTATTATTATTATTGTTATTATTATTACTAGTAGTAGTAATATTATTATGTAAATCCAATTAAGCATGGGATTCCTAATATTTCCCTGTATTATTTGCTGTAACGTTGTTGCAATAGAAGTTAATTATACGTTATATTCAATTTAAAACCTGGCTACATAAACAGCATTACTGGAAAAAAGAGACTTGATTGAAGAAAGTTCAACTATTGCATACAAGGGCACACACAGATTTGCAAACGGAACGTTTCCTTTTTGCTTGCTGCAGTGGTTTTACAACTAGGTTACTGCGTAAACAAACCATACACAACAGGTTTTTACTCTGTTTAGATTTTGTCTTATATAAGTCCATCATGAAAACCTAGTTTAAGGTGTTGAGACATATTCATGTTCAACACCAAATTGCAGGCAGTTCTGGCTTGTCCCCTGCATAGGTTTCTACGTTGAAGAGTGGTTAACAACATGAATCTAGACAACAGAATATTGTCAAGCCATTATTAAAAACTCTATAGTCAATATTACATTCCACAGTCATTATGCCATATACACTGATGACTGTATGATGAAGAGCATTTTTGACAGCACATTGGCTTAAGCCTTATGTCGCTCTCCATGTGTGGCCAGCATAAAAGCCCAGAGGGGGGTGTGTGTGTGTGCAGCCAAAAACACACACAGATGTGGCTTGACCTTACTTCCCATGGTCACTATAGAGAATAAACTCAAGATGAGGCATTCGACTGAAGGATGCAGAGGGATGCAATTGGGAACTGTGACTGTGTGTGACAGAAGCAGACTGACACTGAGGCCAAGCATGCTTTCAGAGATACAGATAAAGAGAGAAATATGTATATAGAGAGAAATATGTATATAGAGAGAGAGCGAGAGAGACAGAGAGAGCGAGCGAGAGAGAGAGAGAGAGAGAGAGAGAGGGGGGACATAGAGAGACACGTGTGCACATATAAAATGATAATGAATATGCACTCAGACACACGCGCACACACACACACACACACACTCTCACACAGCACACAGTTTGACCAATCAGAGAAAGGCAGGATGTTGACAAGCGTTTTACTCAAATCAAAACTCACAAGCAGACTCAGACTGTCTATTACACGCAGAGACTGTCTATTACACAGGACAGCAAGAGAGAGAGAGAGGGAGAGAGAGAGAGAATTAAAAAGGATAATAAGAAGAAAGAAGCCCAAGTACAGAGACACAACAGGTAAAAATATTTATCATTTTACTTCACACTTAATGAGTGTTTCATTTGAGAATATCAGCTGGCCACAATATGTTCGGGCAGCTTTATAATTGACTTTCAATGCTGAACAATTCCTTTATTCTTTTATTTATTTTTTTGCTCATTTGTAGTACAGTAAGCATGTAAGCAACTTAATTAAAGAAGAATGATTCCTTTCACTTGGATGGTAAAACAGACATCAATTGTTAGAAAATGGTAGAAGTGAAAGAAGGTGGCAGAGGTACTCATGAGGCCCCTTAGACAGGAAACAGCATGTGAGACTGGATCTTGGAAAGAAAGACAGCAGCACAAAACTTTACAGATCATTCTTGATTACTTCTTTGTCACTTTAAAAAAATTTCAACACGTGATTTTTAGCTGACAGAATCACTCGTCCTCATTGGCTAGGGGGGGAATGGAAAGGAAAAGATGAGAGGGAAGGTGGCACTGGAAATATGACACACTTATGATTGTTTATAAGCACACTGTCTTCTAAAGCTGTTGCATTTAGGAGAGGGACCTAGTGTTTGTGTGTGTGGTGGTGGCAGTACATGTAGGTAATTGTGGGTGTGTATGTAAATGTGTATGATCCAAATGCTGCAAATAGCACATTTATCATGAGACTTAGCACGACGACCATGTTCCAGCAGCTTGGTGATGTGGTACAGGAAATCCCACTCCCTTTCCCACAGGAAACGTGTGCACAAACGCATACTTGCATAAAACAAACACTACATCTCCCCTGATTTCTTTTTTCAAGGTTAGTCCTGATAAAATCCCACTAAAGAAAAAAAAAGTCATTTTGTTTATTGCAACCGATGCAGTCACATAGTGAGTAAATACTACTGAATGTGGTTACTTTGGTGCTGAAGATCACCTATTGATGTCAGAACACATCCTGTAGTTGCAACAGTTGTACACTAGATGGAAGTCAAAAACTGTTTCAAGTGAGGAAAAAGTTGAACTTGAAATTGAAAACATTTGCAGAAATTA
Organism: Distichodus sexfasciatus; assembly: GCA_032718565.1. NCBI lineage: Eukaryota > Metazoa > Chordata > Actinopteri > Characiformes > Distichodontidae > Distichodus > Distichodus sexfasciatus. The sequence goes on from JAVGVS010000182.1 coordinate 786,061, forward strand.
GAATGATTAGTCACTTAAATACTTTCAACATTTATTGTTAAACAAAACAGTTTCGATTAGAATAGTGTTAAATAGTGTTGATCAAGTTACTTCCAAAATGTGAAAGTGAGTGATTATTTGTCATTGTGAACACACCACAGCACAGCACAGCACACAGTGCACCACAACCAAATGTGACCTCTGCATTTAACCCATCTGTGAAGGAGCAGTGGGCAGCTAACAAGTGCCCAGGGAGCAGTGCTTGGGGACGGTACCTTTCTCATGAGTTCCCTTACTTTACCGGCCTTGGATTCGAACCTGAAACCTTCTGATCACGGGGCCACCAACTGCCCCATAACACGTTATAGATTACTAGTTACTGATATTTCAAAGAAATTTATTACATTGCAATATTACTGTCTCAGAATTGTAATGCGTTATACGACTCCTCCATTACTTCTGAGCAGTGTTGGGAGTAACGCATTACAAAAGTAACGAGTTACAGTAACGGATTACTTTTTGCTGTAACGTAGTAATGTAAGACACTACTTATCAATTTTCAGTAATATTTTACTCGGTAAATGTTCAGTAACGCGTGCGTTACAAAGCACTTTTAACCAAAAATGTATTTGTTTAAAAACAGCAAGACCGCGAGACCTCATATTAATTATCTATGATTTAATATATGAGAGTTGTATGTCCTGTTCGTGGTTAGTTGAGCCCCTTGCACAGTGCAACACATAAGGCTTACTGCCGAACTGCCAAAACCCGCCACTTTCAAACCGCGCGCGTACAAATCTCACTCGAGCAAAAAAGCCGCTCGTCGGCGCGCGAGGACATTTAACAGTAAAAAGACATTCAAGAGAGGAAAAATACAGTTTGCGCGCAATATTATCACAACCGCGCACTCGGTTCTTAATTTTGTGCTCTTGACTTTCAGATTTACGACTGCGAAATTTTGGCGGCAAGCCATTTTGCTCGCACTAGTTTTGGCATTGATGTGACGCCATACTTGCTTCTCCGGTGAGATAAGGGATAAGGACAAAAAGAATGTTTTAGTCAAGTGCAATCTTTGCCCAAACCCTAAAGAACTATCGACGTTGAGAAATAGCACTTACCTGACTTTATTAATAATCCTAATTTATTCTGTTTTGTTGTCTTTTTTGAAGGCATATGCCTACGGGTCTTTATTTGGCCTGTGTTGTCTTAGCTGTTACAGGCTATGTTCGGCCTATGTTCTTTTTTTTCAAACTGAAATCACTGATGCTGAGGAATAGTCGTAAGTATTGTATTGTACTGTACTGTACAATGAGAAATCATAAGCTACACCCATCGTGCATTATGCATGACTTACGTTGTGAATCTCTTGAATTCAAAGAGAATAAAGAAACGACAATCGTAAGAAAAAATGCATCTTTTCTTCTCATTATAGTGAGCATTAGTGTGGGATATAGTTTTGTTTTGTTTAATGATGAACAAGCCTAGACTTAATATTTATTCCACCTCTATTCTGATGTTATTCAAATTCTGGTCATTTTTCATTTTGGCTGTTAATGTTTCTTACTTTGTCAGTTATATTATTGTTTGTAGTCTGGTTAGCACATAATCATTATGCTACAAACATCACCTTCTACTGGGCATGTAATGATCTGCAGTATTTTTTCTCATATTAGAAAGTCAAGTATCTTCACAGTTATTTTGGTGAAAGTAACTGAAAAGTTACAGAAGTCATGTAACGATTACAATTCTGAGACAGTAATATTGTAAGGTAGCGGATTACATTTGAATACCAGTAACAAGTAATGTATAGTGTATTACACTTTGCAGGTAACTTGCACAACACTGGTTCTGAGTTACCAAAATAACGACTTCTAAAAGCTAAAATGTAGTTTCCTGCGGCTCATTCTACATCCAGTGACGGGTGATGTGGTGTTGCATTGAGTGTAGGAATACACTCTGTAGCTCTTCTACTTGCCGAAATTTTCTTATTTTCCAAAGGTCTCGCTGTGTTGGTATTCTTTTTAAAATACAAACAAAATAGCACTAAATTTAGGGTTAAAAGTATAATATTAAATAAATGTAATAGTAATTCCTGGATTACAGCAAAAAGAAATACATTACTGTAATTGCATTACTTTTTTAACACTGGTAATAAACTGGTTCATTCAATGGTACTTTTCAGTCATTTACAGTCTATGTTACTTTTCATATAGAAAATCTTGCTTCAAAAATCTCATATCTCTCTATGGCAATTAGTAGTCCATATCTGGTACACACTATCTTATCTGGTTTAGACCAAAGATCTAATGTGCAAAGGTGAAGTGCAAGACCAAGAAACAACATCCACAGAGTTCCAAGTTCTGTGTGTTAAATGACTTTTGAAAACTTATGAACTTGACTTCTAAAGCATCAGCTCAAGACAACAGCGGTCTGTGTTGGTGATGCTATCTGATCATAGCCAACATTGTGCTGTGGCTTATCAAAGCCGAACTACAGTGCTGGCATTCCCCTATTGAGGTCATGAGCAGAAAAACTAGATTCTTGTGCTCAGAGAAGGTTTTTAACTGACTTACAAAGAGAGAAAGACACTTTCAGCTGTATACAAACAGACAGGGAGTAAGGCAAGTAGAGTGTGTGTTTATGTGTTTAAGGCAGCTTTCTGCTGCTTTTGATGGCCGTGGGCATTTGCTGGGACATGGGACATTTGCTGGGACATGTGACAGATTCAGAATGTACTTTTTACTCAAGCAGCTTTTCAACAAGCAGAAGAAAAGCAGTGTTGGTAAGCTAAACATAAGCTTTTGCAGTGTTATGTTTTAGGGAAGGTGTTAAACATTTGTTTGTGTGTGTGTCTGGGTACATATTTTTAGGTGGTTGTCAAGATCTTTTATATATGTGAAATAATAAGGAAAAGTGCTTTTATAGAAAATATTATGGTGTATTTAATAAAAATTATGATTTGTGGTAACAAGATTTACTTTAGGGTTATGTGTAAGGCCTCGTTCAAACGGACGTCTGAGCCAGGCGTTTTTCTGGCGTTCGTGGCGCCAGGTGAGCGCCAACTGAACGCCGACCATTTTTGTGCTCATTGGAGCAAATCAAGTGTCCACACGGGCGTTCAGCACTGGCGTTCGGCCAGCTGCGCGTTCGGGTGGCGTCAAATAAAGGCTGCATGCAACGTTTTCTTGGCATCAAAATCCAGACGAACGCGAGGGAAACGACGCTATTGCGAACGCCAGTGAAACGCCAATCGAACGCAGCTACAAAACGTAGCAAAAATGTGTATTTCGAACATTTCAAACGTCCATGTGGACAAGGCCTTAGTCTAGTAATTTTGAGAGTCAATAAAATACTCACTCGTTCTACCTCTCTAACTATCTCTCATTTTCTCTTTGTTTGTGTTGTGTGTGAACATGCGTAATTTAGTGTGTGGGTGCATAAGTGTGAAAGTATATAAACATAGAATGGTGTTGTGTTGCTTGGGTGGGTTGATGCATGTGCTCACGAGCATTGTGTTTTCCAGCACACCCCCATGTGAGAAAATGTTTCTCTGTGGTACAGAAAGTCAATCTTTGTGAGAAGAAATCTTTGTTTGTCTCTGTTGTGAATCTTATATTGATGGGTTTTCTTTTTCATTTAGCTATGGGACTTCAGCCAGAGAATGAGAGAGGGAGATAGAGATAGAGAGCTCAAATTTAAGAGATTTGAAATATTGCTCCCTGGGAAAGGAACCTATAAGGAGGATGGACACTGCATATCAGAAGAGCACAGAAAACAGAGAAGGGAAAATGTTTGTGTTGGGTTGCTCGATTATGGAAAAAACCATAATCATGATTAATTTGGTCAATCTTGAAATCACGATTATTTAACACGATTACTAATTGACTCTGGAAACACATAACATTTATTGCACATAAAGAACAGCAAATGTAAACTTTCCCTTAAAATTATAATTTTTAATATGTTTTATTGAAACATCTATTATTCTCCAAAGCCCCTTGCCCCAGTGACAAACTGCTTTCAGGATATTTAGATAAACACCTTGCAAATGCTACAAGGCTTATTTATGAAAACATCCATTTTCTTTTTTTTTTTATATAGAATTTTTTAATATAGAGTACATATCTAAACAAATCTATTATTTTCTAAAGCCACTTTCCCTAGTGACCTCAAACTGCTTTCAGGACATTTAGATAAATACTCAAGAAATTCTATAAAAATAAGAAAAAATATTTTTTTTCATATGAAAAATTATAATAAATTAAAGGACTGAAATTATTTAAAAATCAGCCCTGTAGTACATCAGGAGTGTTCACCTACGTACTTTAAAAGCTGTTTGAGTTTATCAGGGTTTATGAGGGGTGCTGTACAAAAACATAATTATAGTTTGCCTCAAACTTTTTATTTGTAGATTTATTTAATTTGTATCATTTCTTCCGCAAGTTCATGAAATAAATTTGGGTCGCACATAAATTGCCAGGGTCGGTTGGAAACCGGAACCAAACCTTTTTTTTCTTAGGCCTAAAGAGATTTGTCATGTTGCTGAATGGTGCAGACACCACAAAGTAGCAAAACTTGCACATAAATATGTTTTAGATCCACGTATGTTTCTTCAAATCCAAAGTGTTCCCACACCAGTGAACTTACTTTTCTTGCTGACTAAACGATGCTGCTCTCCTCTTTCCGCCATCTTTACTCTGCTGATACTCTGTGGATACTTCCGCTCTGACTGTACACCGCCACCAGAACACACACGTGCGTTTAGTCTTCGGAAGGTGCGTTAGTGCGCATGTGCGTGTCATTCGGAATGCAAGACAAAATGAGTATACTTGCAGAGCGTAATGTGGCAAAATAATTGTAATCATAATCATTTTTTGTCGATTTGTCGAAATCGAAATAAAAATTCGATTAATTGCACAGCCTTAGTGTTGTGCACATCCTAGTGATTCAGTACTTGCACTAACTGTAATGCCGTATGTGAGTTTATAGCTATTAGCTAACTGCTGATCAGGTTCTTAAAGGTCCCATATTATGAAAAAAAAAACGCCACTTTTTCTGTTCCTTGGGCATCCATTTGCATCTTGTACTGCCTCCCTTTTAATAATTCATCCTGAATGTGAGTTGGACTTGTTATGGAAATAATGAAATGCAGAATAAAGCTCTGTGTGAGAGAAGGAACATGAAGTTCACAAAAAGCACTGTGGCTCCCTTCTGGTCTTTGAACTCCGCCCAGGATAGGCTGACCCGTCTTCCAGAACAATAGACGGGGTTTAAACAAGTCATATGTCTGGGCCCCAGGTCAAAGATCACCCAAGAGTGGACAACAGAATATGTGAGGTGGTACATTCAGCTGTTCTTGAAATGGACATCCTCACAATCTGGCCTCTCTGTGTACCATGGAATGTAAAAGCCCATCGATCACTAGAGGATTCTGGAAGGCAGTGTGTGTGCAGGCACCACTGCCTTCACTGTGATCCCTCGTTAATGACTTGTCTTTCCGTCCACTCAACATCAGCATAAACAATGTACAAGATCCCGTAATTTGCCATGGGATAATGGATTCATTTTACATAGCTTTTATGCTGAACTACATGATGAGTTCATTAAGCTGGGTTATAACATAAAATCATGATTTAAATATCTGGTACATGTTAATAGAGTTTGGAATAATGCAGGATCACATTAATTTAAAAGAGCTGTAAAATGTGATAACAAAAATTAATAAATATATTAGCAGTGGAAAGAATTTTAAATATGCAGTAAAGGGAAACTACAAAAACTATGGCAATTCAAAGAACATTTCATCTAGTTTTAATGTAGGAGCAGCACAATGCAATATGCTTTAAAACTGGTAAGGGTGTCATTTATGTTGAATGCAGACTGGTTTCTCCCTTAGAAAATGATCCACAACCAGTAACTTCGCTGTGTTTCAATACTCTTTTTTCTCTTCTCTACTTCTTCCCTTCTCTATCCAGCTTCTACTGCAGGCATGTGCTCTGTGGACACGTTCAAAATGCCTGCTTTGTCCCCTCCCAGGAGGTCAACATCTAGTCAGGTATGGGTAAGCTCCTAAAAGACCAGCCCAACATGACCCTTAAAACTGTCCATATTCTTGTGATTCAACTGCCTCTATGATGAATCCTGCTCTTTTTTTTTTCTTTTTTTTTCATTTGTTTCATAAGCACATGAAGCCATTTCAGAGGTGCCTGTCACATTTAAGCAGAGGTGGGAAAAGTACTGAAAAATTGTAATTAAGTGAAAGTATCTTTACTTTGCTTAAATTCTACTCAAGTAAAAGTGTAGCGAAGTAAAATACTTGGGTCAAAATGTACTTGAGTAAAAGTAAAATTACCTATTTCAAAAACTACTTAAAAAAATTACAAATTACTCACAAAAACTACTCAATTACAGTAATGTGAGTAAATGTAATTCGCTACTTTCCACCTCTGCATTTAAGACAAGCAAGGAGTAATCTGTCATATACTGACTGGTGGAGGAACTGGTTGTTAATTCTGTGGTCTGTGTTCACAGTGAGTGTTTTGCTTTGTGTAAGAGACTTACAGGCAGGCCTGTTTATCCTCTTGCAAGGTTTCACATGCAGCTGTTAGGAGCAGATAAGGGAGGGAGGGAGAGAGAGAGAGAGAGAGAGACAGAGAGAGAGACACGTGTGCACATATAAAATGATAATGAATATGCAGTCAGACACACACACACACACACACACACACAGAGGTTTACATAGTCGCATAAATGATTGTTGCATTATCCATTAGCCACAATCAAACGAGTGGTGACTTTAACATAATAATTGAGCTGATTGAATGTCGTGGCGAACTGTCACCACATTAAACGTCCTCATATCATTGAATGGCTCAAGGAGGTAATTCTACTGATTATTGTGAATCATCTTTCTTTATTTAACTGACACAGACACAAACTGCTATTCTGCATTTTAGTGCTACGTTTACATTGTAATTCTGACATAAAATGGTGGAGTGGGAAAACGCGCGTGACGATCGAGGGGTGTGTGTAGGGGAACAGAGCGAGGAGCGCTGTGTCGCTTCCTATTAGGAGTCTTGATTCGCAGCATTGTGTAGAGCGCAGGCACGCAACGCCGAGGTGGTTGTGTGTACACACACACCCACGCACACACACACACGCACGCACACACACACACACACACACACTCTCTCTCTCTCTCTCTCTCTCTCTCTTTAGCAGCGGGCAGGTGGTTAGTGCTGTCGCGGTCCGTGTTTCGAGATGTGTTTAGAGCACAGCGGGGCAGAGCGCTGGATGGCCGTGTGTTTGCTGTGGGAACGCTGACACGCCACCCTGATCTCTACAATGCCCCGCAACTGCGGATATCCAGACTTCACGTAGTTTGTCATATTAAGAACAAGTTAAAATGCATCTGTTTCGGAGTTACAATTACCAAGTATACCCTGACCGCTACTCCATGGAGAAACACTCTGTGCGGGGCATCAGCTGGGTAAGTTTATATGCCATACTACGTCTATAAAAATACGTACTTTCCATACTCCTGAGTAGTATATTGGAATTAAATGTATTAAATAGCTGTATTCAATATGGGGGGATTAGAGTGGTTTTTGGGTAAGTACATCAGCTTAGAAAATAATACAGTAATAAATATGCAGAAAAATCACTTTTGGGTTGTTTTCCTTTTGTCTAAAGCAGCAGAAAGTTGTTACATGATATGATTAATTAATTTTAACTGACCATACTTGACATTCCCATGCTAAAATATATTGTGTAGCCCAATCTGGATTGTATATTATGTAATCCTCATACTGATATAAATCATCACAAAACACTGTAGCCCTGAACATGAAATCCTGAACATGTGACAATGTCAAAGGACATGTGGGAAAACTACTTCAAAGAGAATAGAGTGTGTGTTTGTGTCCTGTATGCATAAGTGTGAGAGAAGACAATTAACTACAAATTCAGGATGGTGGCCATGACTGTAAACTAATAGAAAGAGTTGTGAGGGACGAACAGAGTGCCTCCCATTGTCCTTTAAGGGGTGTTGGCCTGTGTTTGTCTGGCCAAAAACTGTATTAAGAAACAGATATTTATAGCGTATTGTTTATTGTCTACCTCAAGGTTTGATCCCTTGCTGTGTGGAAAAAAGGAGCAAGAGGTTAGTCTTTGAGCACAGGAAGACTCACAGTTCTGTAGACTAGAGTGGTGCATCATGTTTTGCATATAAAATAATATTTCATGCCATAATTTAGCAAGACATCTGTTTAACAATGGAACATGTGTGTTTCATTCCTTCGAATTAGTTGCTACGTTACTCTATTCGTTTCGTTCATACTTGCCGCCTGAGAGCTTGGTTTGATCATCTTTAAAGCTCATTCAGAGTGCTGAACATTATTAGTGGTTCTGAAAATCTAGGCTAATATTAGCAGTGTTATTACTTGAATTAGAACTACAAAATATTGGAATAAAATGATGTTTATTTATTTGGAAAAAGTAAGTAAATCTTGGAAGATTAGGTCAGTTTGTGGGGATGTGGTGATGAAGGTACATTGAGACTTTTTAACCAGATATCAGATTTAATTGCTCAAGTGCTGTAGTGTAAGCTTTGTTAACTGACTGTAATTTAATTGGTCACAAAGCTTAAAATACAGTTAAGATTTCTTTAAAGTACTATTCAAACCTCGGAGAAACCACACATTTTTGAATGTTCATTGGCTAAAAAAATCAGTTTGAGAAACAGTGGCTCTAATCAAGTCGGTTTCACAACGTGTGGTAATTTCAGTTTTGACATGTGAGAAAAATCTATAAAGTCTTGTCATCAGCCATAGGCATTACAATGTAGGGACAGCTCCTCAGTGGTCCTCTCCTCACATTCCAGCACCAAGGGTGGTGAGTTACAGATACTGGGCAGGACAAAATACTTTACAGACTCAGACATTCTCATGGGAGTTGGGGGTTCTTGTGAGAATGGCATGATTTTTAGAATGGGAAATGTGTGGGAGCTCATCAACTCTTTTTTCAGATCCAGTGTTTATTTAAGCAGTCATTAATTTGGGTCTGAATAATAACTTTTTTCAAGTTTCTGTGTAGAGATCGACCGATATATCGGGCCGATATTTGGCATTTTTTAGCATATCGTTATCGGTTGATTTTCGAGTGTAGTACGCCGATTTATAGTCAGGCACATCTGCGGGCAGCCCTGTGTTGTTGTCGCTGTGGAGCACTTATGAGTGTGACCGCGTGTGAACTTTAAGAAGACAGGCTTAAATTCTGATCTTTGCTTTTAACTTCCTTTAACTTAACTGGCATAATTTCGTAGGATGAGAGCAATTCCCCTGTCCTTCTTCAGAGTCTTTATCATCATTTGTTTTGTGAATGAATCAGCCAGAGATAGGTAATATGTGGTGGCCCAGGGTAAGAGACCCCAACCGTCCGTAATTATTTTGATTTGTTGGCAAGTTTTGTTTTGCTACCCTTTTAGGATCTCTTGGAGCACCAGCGACAGAGAGAAGGCACACACCGGTAATGGTTTTTCTGTGAGATTTATTAAACAGTTGGACAACAAATTACCACTTTTTAAAAATCTTACTGGTAGCCCTTCCTCGTTCTGACCCCCTCCCACAACACCCGGTGGTTGTTCACAGCACAGCAATTCACACAAGTTCCAACACTCTGTAGCAGAGATAAATCTTCCACTCTCAAGAGATTATTCACACCTCATAACCTACTTATACACACAGCACACACTAAAATTAATACAAGGGGAAAGGGGAACAAAAAGGGAAGAGCAAACACCACAAAACACAAAAAGAAAAACGCCACCAACATTAATAAACTAACAAAATTAAGGCGGAACGAATGATAAAGAAAAATAAACAAAACTTACAAGTCCGGGCCTCCACGCTCCCACTGTGAGGCCCTCAACATATCAAAAATAAATAAAAGAAAACCTCAGGCAGCCCCCTGATGCCGTGCTCGTGTCTCTGTCCTTGGGACACCGTGTCCGAAATTAATGGTGCTGGCGTTTCCCTCGTCGCGATGCATCCATCCATCCACACAGCAGGCAGCCGTTCCTCCTCGCCTCGCTCTCGGTTGCGAGCTTCGTCACTCTGTCGCTCCTCCGACGCGTCCCGAACTCTCTAGGGCAAAGAGCCGAAAAATTGTCAGACCTTTCTCTCCCCAACCCGGCCCAAACGACTAAACACACACACTCAGCTAGCTGAAGCCACTTCTCTTTATGCCGGCTGGGGTGCGCTGAGGTCTGAGTTGCTCTCTCTCCCTCCTCGCAACGCTCTCAGTCGCGAGCTTCGTCACTCCGTCGCTCCGTTACTCCTCCGACGTGTCAGGAACACTCTAGGGCAAAGAGCCACAAATCCTCAGACCCTTCTCTCCCCAACCTGGCCCAAACGGCTAAACACACATGCTCAGTTAGCTACAGCCACTTCCCTTTATGCCGGCTGGGGTGCGCTGGGGTCTGAGTCGCTCTCTCTCTCCCTTTGGTTCGTTCGCCGTCACTCTCTCCAGCCCATCTCAATTCCCCTATCCTCTCGGCGCCGCCCCGGTCAGCTACGTTGCCCTCGTTCACCCGCTGCTATCAGGGACCTGCACACAAAAAGGGGAAAAAAGGGGACAAGTATCCGTGTGGCCGCCGCTCCCGCCACTGATGTTGATCCGGAGTCGTCCAGACTTGGATTATTGGCGCCGTAATCCACTCATATTGAGCGCCTGCAAACAGGTAAGTTCAGCGAATGGCAAGACACTAGCAAAAAGTTCCAAACGTTTAGTCTTTTTCCATAGTTTAGCACACGTCTTTCCCCAAGCGAGCACACCAAACAAATGGAGGCAGCCATCTTTAAAGGGCTTGAACCTCGCCCCCAGCCAGATCGTTGCCTTGGAGCCAGCCAATAGATCGTCCCGGGGACGATTACGGCGCCAATAATCCAAGTCTGGACGACTCCGGATCGACATCAGTGGCGGGAGCGGCAGCCACTTTTCCCCTTTTTGTGTGCATGGTCTTGTGCAACACAGGACCATGCTTGGCTGTTCGGGGTGCTGCCTGAGCAAAACAAAAGCAAAACACAAACACATGACACCATCACCATGACAACACCAACAAAATGGTGCCCATCGCACACGACAAATATTCTAAAAAATAAATTCAATGGAACTGTTGCGCCGTCAGCGCTGAACGCTGTTGTAATTACCCTGACATGCTATTTTTGTGTAAAGACTGTATGAAGTCCAAATATTTTATGGTAGAAAAAAACAAGTATGTGTGCGTGTGTCTGTGTTTATCATATTCAAGCAGTTATATTTGATATAATAAATGTATACATTCTGTTGATTATGCGCCCAGAAAATAGACGCTGCCACTACAAAGCGTGTGTGCTGTTATAATTACCCTGACGTGACAAAGTGCTATTTATGTAATAATGTGCAACGTCTATTTTCTGTCCTTATGCTATGAAGTTCAGCATTGACAGCGTGTAAAGAAGGCTTTGCAGTTCCGTTGAAAACTTGTAGAATACTACCGATCTCTGATCGTCTTCCTTTTGGGCACGTACACTGTCAGAACGGACGTCTTTTTTTACACATAAATAGCGCGTCACGTCAGGGTAAAAATAACAGCGTTTGGCGCTGACGGCGTGCAAAGCTTTCTTTTCGCTCGAGTTCAATTGAAAACTTTTAGAACACTAGCGAAGCACACTAGAATGGCCGTGATTCATTCGCCAAACAAAAGGTGATAACTACCCTAAAATTAATGATGTGTACTCTATTATCTGTCACGGGTTAAATTATTACCATATCGGCCACAATGGTCTGTTTTATTTTTCAATGTGAGGCGGAGCAGGCGTGTTGGTGAGGGCTGGGTTTCTCCGCCCCGCCCACAGACAGCACGGAGACAGAGCTGTTCACAGCAGTGCATGACTGAGAAAACGGTTTACTAGAAAGCGTGGTTACACTCCAGTTGATTTATTTATGTTTAGTTATATTTTAACGTTTTACTGATGTGTGACATTTTATCATGCAAATAGAGGGAAAAACAAATTATCGGGCAAAAAACATCGGCAACATATATCAGCCATCGGCTGACCCTGACTTCTAAACATTGGCATCGGCATCGGCTATAGAAAAACCCATATCGGTCGACCTCTATTTCTGTGTAAATGATTATGTAAATGTAATCTATGGTTTTAACTGTGAAGTACACTTCTGGAGTACAAGAGTACACCCTTTCTACCATTCAGGAGGAACCTTAGTAAACAGCCGAGGGTCATTTTCCTGCCGCTCTACAACATGTGATCTAGTCAGCAGGACAAACAATCCTGCAAAATTTGCTCAGTCAACAGAGGCAGTGGGTGGAGAAAGTTTGCCACGCTAAATGTGGCGGTCTTGAGGGAAAACAAGGGCACCAGTAATAATCATTACTCTCTATGTCTTTCTTCTGCTCTTCTATGTGTTTGCAATGTAAAGTATGACAAATCAATGAATGTAGAACAGAATCACACGCCTATTATTTAGAGATTTTGGATTTTAGTGAGAATTATAGCTTTAGTGTGGGTTTCTATGTGTAGGACCACTGCTTGTCAGTCCTATCATTGAAAGCATTAGAGCATCATTTTAGTTTGTGGGTGTGTGCATGTAGCGCAGAGACACATTACATTCAACTTTTCCATTCTGTGCAGCACTTGAAACTGAAAGCTATCTGAAAGTTAACACAATTGTTCTTTTATTTGTTGTGTTGAATAAATATTCATCTTTCTCTGTAGCCGCGGGCTGTTTTCATGACATCCAGTTGTAGACAGTGGCTCCATTAACAGAACAGAATTTGGTCTCCATTGATGGCTTAACATTGCATAAGTCAGATACTCATGGCACTATGCGTCACCAGGCCAGTAGAGCTCATAAATGTCAGATTGTAAACAGGTCCTGCTAACAAATGCGGAAGTGTAAATTAATCTGAGTGAGAGATTAGTCCTAACATGAGAGTGTTCAGTCAGTCAGCCAAGTTTGCTGAGTTCTGACTTCATGCTAAAACTGCCTCAAGGTCATAGGAATGGATAAAAGCAATTTGTTTGCAAAAGTGCTTATAAGACAATTAGACAGATAGCAGATGTAGATTCTCAGAGGGGACTCAGCTCTCCTAAAAATGATCTTAATTCAAGTGCAGGTTTGACCTCATATATTAATAAAACGCCTAGCTGCACTGGCATGACTCTAGGATTAAAGCTTTAGGCTGCACAATGCCAAGAAGTTGCTGAGAAGTAGTGGGTTGGATTCTCATTAGCCTTCAGTATAGATATATGATGATTAATACATAATTTCAAAAAATAGATTACGGTCTTGTAAACTGTTATTCAAGTTTAAACATGTATCAATGATGATTTGTGGCTAACAAATGGCAACATAGTAACTACAACAAATTCTGTGTTCATAGCATTAGAATTTCACAAATGCATTGGTAAAGGAAACAAAACCGCTTTAATGGCTTTGGCAAATCATGTGTGATGCCGATTAACTGCATTCTTTCATCCCCTCCATTTACAATCATTGGGAATACTGAGGCATCATGGGAAGCATTTCATTTTCCTCTAAAAAGGCTTTGATTGCAGAATATTTGAGCACCAGCAGAGTTTGCACAGGGTCATTGAGAACAGTCCCATGAGCTTTGAGCGTTGCCAAAGTGATCACATTATAAATGCATACAACTCTAGACATAATACATTTTCAAGGATCTGATAACACTATAGCCACTTCAAAACTCTTAAATGTTTTTGACTTTGAAATGTGACCTCAACAACAAGACATCTATTTTCATTCTGGGCTGTGTTTTTTCTTCCTAAGACTCTTTAATTTTACAAACAAATTATGAATATATCTATATCTATATCTATCTATCTATCTATCTATATATATATATATATATATATATATATATATATATATATATATATATATATATATACACACACACACATATATATATATATATATATATATATATATATATATATATATATATATGTAAAAAGTTAAGGCATAATATAGGTTACAAAATCACTAATTGGCACAATCCCAGATTAGATTATGTGATTGTTGTGGTGGACACATCAATCTTAAGAAGCTTGTAAAGACAAAAGGATGGAATTTGTGAATTTTATGAATCACTGTTATGCTGTCTTGCTTAATGAGTGTGAGGCGGGTGGAAGGGATTATGACCAGCACATGCCTCAGATGCCAGGCAGTGGGGCATTAATCCAACAGAAGCTTTCAAACACATTCAGATCCTGATGTTCTTCTGGACATCCTTGCAGTAATCAATGACAGTACTGCAGTCTAGTTCTGGAAAAGCCAGCACTACAATCATACATTCAAGAAAAAAAGATGCTATTATAGATTTGAATTTCAATTTGAATTTGTTGGTCCAAGAGGTTGTGGGCTCGAATCCAACCTCTGGCGTTACCAACACTGGGTCCCTGAACAAGACTCTTAATCCTAAATTGCTCTCAGGGGAGCAGTCCCTGAAATTGGGAAATGTAAGTCGCTCTGGATAAGAGCGTCTGCTAAATGCTGTAAATGTAAGACTAAGAGATTTAAATTGTCTGCTCTATTCTTTGCTACTTTTTACACTCTTCCTGTCTCATATTTTAGACACCACTACCTGAGGCCTTGGACACACAAGAAACCATGAAACAGGTGAGTACCATTCTAAAATGGTGTTGTGGCCATTCACTTCTGTTAATCACAACTAGGCATGTGCTGGATACCGCTATACCGGTATACTGCGGTTTAACAAAGCCACCATTTCAAAACCATACAAAATTTCTGTCATTTTCTGTCAGGTTGTGTGAAACTTCCCCTCTGTTCTGCTGGCTCTGAACAACTTTATACCAAAGATGATCGATACAAAGATGAATAAGTCAAAAAAGTCAGTCAAAGACAAAGTTGACTTTGACTTTGACTTTGACTTTGACGAACGTAACTGACGTAATGGAGGCCAATATTTTTAGCGAATCAACAATCAGAGAAAAGTGCATAGACAACATGAGACAGATTATCAGCCAATGAATGCAGTGGTCTAGTTAGGAGTTTAGAGCCCATTTAAAACTAGAGCTTGTTTCTAGTGATTCAGGGGAAAAAAATCTTGTCTAGTGTAGTGATCAACTCAGTATATGAGTGAACAATTATAAAATATAATAATGGTTAGATTTTTTTTAAAAATAATGGTTAGATTTAGCGTAAGACTTCTTGCTTGAGAGCGAGGCCATGAGATTAATGCGTGAGTGCCAGATGAGAGTTGGCAACCCTGTAGAAAGTAAAGGTATCTCCCATGTGGTGTGAAGCCTAGATTAACACTCCCACCTCCTCTCTGATTAATGCCAGCTTTTAGTGAACTGTGTGCCATGGCAGAAGGAGGTGACTCCAACCCTTTGCCGAAATTTAAGGTAAAAGACTGGAAATAAACATTTGCAACCTACTACTATTGCGCATCTAGCATTTGTGAAATAAATACTATAGGTTTGCTACCAAGCTTAGTTATTAATTGCCTGTAGCATTTATTATGAACTGCGAACTACATTTTCACAAAGTCACATAAAGAATCTGCTGCACAGGCTGACTGTGCTTCGCTGAAAAATTCATCCCTTAGTATGTGCACACAACCAGACACGTTTTAAAACAAAATTTGCCGCTCAGTACGTTTGCCTTTCACATATTTTTCCTCACCAATTGCCTTATTTGCGTCAGTAAAGTGTATGGCGTTTCACATGAGCACAAGCTGGCGCATTTTTAGCAAATAATTACTCGGACGTGGAGAAAAGGATTTTTGTCCGCAATAAATGTTTAGCGACGCATGTTAAGTATAAATGCGTCAAACAGACACTCTTGTTTGCGTGCTCTCCCCCATTACATACTGTATATGTGTATTAACTAGAGCCGGGCGTTTCATGACTCACCCGGGTGAAGTAAGGTCAGTCACAACAATGGAGGGTTAGGGTTAAACGCAATAAAAACAACTTACCGCCAAAAAAAGCTCCGCATTTGGTCACTATTCAAAGTTCGAGGATCAATTGTATACAAAACGTGGTATCCATCGTGTTTCTCTGCAGTGTCCTGAACACAACGTTTCTATTTGACCAATCACAGCACTCCATTGCAAGACGCAAACTGTAATGGCAGCGCCCTGTCAGTGAACACTAGTAATAGGAATGAATTACTAATGTATAAAACATAAATCATAACAAATGTTTATTATTTACCAGAAATAAATTTTAAAATACAACAACAAATACCCATCTCAAATTGAATCTCTGATTGTATGTATAATATTTATAAATGTATAAACTATTAGCAGTGAAAGGTGGAAACGTAAATCTCTCTCCCTCCCTCCCTCCCTCCCTCACATTGTTTCGTTCGCGACCGATACATCACTAGAAAGAACACTGTCGTCTTTCAAGTGACTGTTTTTAGCAATGATAAAGCGGTTCGTAAAATAAATGAATGAATGATAAGTGAATAACTTTGTCGGTATCGATGATCCAGTGCTCGTTTCGTCCGTGGGAATGAGATGAATGCAATTTGGGAAACATGGCAAGATGAATGTTTTATATATACGGTGCCTTGAAAAAGTATTCATACCCCTTGAACTTTTACACATTTTGACACCTTACAACCACAAACTTAAATGTTTTTCATTGAGATTTTCTGTGATAGACCAACACAAAGTAGCACATAATTGTTAAGTGGTGAAAAAATGATACATCAATTGCCTTCAGAAGTCACCTAATTAGATAATAGAGTTCACCTGTGTGTAATTTAGTCTCATTATAAATACACCTGTTCTGTGAAGGCCTCAGTGGTTTGTTAGAGAACAGTAGTGAACAAACAGCATCATGAAGACCAAGTCACCAGACAGGTCAGGGATAAAGTTGTAGATAAGTTTAAAGCAGGGTTAGGTTATTAAAAAAATCCCAAGAATTTTTTTCCTATTAATTACAATAACATTATAAAATGGAAAATAAATACTTTCAGGTTTTTTGCACAGAGTTACTCACAAATAATTTAATATACAGAGGAATCAACATAAAGTTCGTTAAGTTGAAAGTGATTTTGATTTCGTGGTTTCTGTAAGTTAAAGGGATTCTGAGAAGGGATACACCGAAAATTCGTCCACCGCAAATTTTCGGCCAAAAAGACAAAGAAAAAATGGCCGAAAGACTGCTAAACATGGCCGAATGTTGTGATGTGATCAAGCCATGAAAATTTTAAATACAAAAAACAATAAACGGCTTTTAATTATGAGCGGACACACTCAGCCTGCGTCTGCCTTTACTTAATTAAAGCCAAACCAAAGCGAGGCATCGGCACGCCCACTAGTCCATTGGACTCTAGCTGTGATGGAACTCACTGTCTACGAAGTGATATTATCAGTAGGCAAGGTATATAAATTTTGGATAGCCCACTTCGATAGCTTTCTTATTAGAATGTTTATTATGCAGCTCGACGGTCAGCTGTGTAAACACACGCGCAAGTGAATTTGAGCGCTCGCGGCTCTTATGTGAAATGGCCACAAGTTTGGTCAGGTCTTCCCCTTTTTTACCGACAAAACTCATATTTTAGGTGAAAAACAAAATCAACCAGCGTTCTATTCACAATACAGCCATTTATAGATAGTTTCTAGTTATTATTTCGGGCTCGTAGTAATTGTAACACGACTCACGTCGCTCAGCGGGGGACTGTGGGAAATACAGTTATAGCCATAGAATGTTTTAAAAACTCTGCAAGTCAATAAAACAGACACTTATTCATTCTAGTAGTTACATCTACAGTTCCAGCAGTTTTATACTACATAAAACTAAAACAAATAATATAAAAATGTATTAATAACTGTTCACTTGACTTTAATGCACTTTGTGTTTTATAAGAGAAGATATTTAATTTTACAATATTTCAGCAGTCAATTATAGGTCTGTAGTCTATTCAGGGGTGGGGCCAAGTAAAATATTTTATCATTCATTCATTATCTGAACTGCTTAATCCCAGCTGAGGTTGCGGAGGGACCGAAGACTATCCCGGGGCTTACGGGCACAAGGTGGGGACCAACCCTGGGCAGGCGCCAACAAGCCGCAGGACATACACACTCACACAATCACACTCTCATTCACACCTTATGGGACCAATTTAGAGTGGCCAATTAACCTATATAACATGCTTTTGGACCGTGAGAGGAACGGTGCGCCACCGTGCCGCCCATAAAACATTTTATTTTATTTGATATTTGCATTGTTGGAATGTCAGCATTCAGTGCTAAAATATTTTAATAGTTTTGTAATTGATTTATTCTTTGAAATATGCCTTCACATTAGTGAGGTAAGTGCACGCAGTCCCAGCCATAACAGCAATGGTACAAAAAAATTGCCATAATAATTTCTTTAAGTGTTTCAGTTTTTGGTTTTCAGTCAACTGTTTCCTCATTTTCAGTTTTCGGTTTCAGCCAAAATTTTCATTTCAGTGCATCCCTAATTTTGAGTTATTAATAACTATAGCAAATTGTGTTCATTTGTACCGGCAATTTGGCTATACTGTGGTGAGCCAGCAGAAGGAAGAGACTGCGATGCCTTGTCCATGTGAGCTTCTTTTGTTTAATACAAGATAGTCTTTAGACTGTGGCAGTACAAATTCCCCAGAGGGTGACCACGAACATTACTGCCCAAATGCTATCGGAATGAAGGAACAAAAAAAGGAAAAACACACCCCTAACACACAGCATTCATTTACCACACTAGCAAAAGAATTAAACCCCAAACTTACACACTACTGTAAATGCAAATGAGCTGCTGCCCTTGGCCTCAAGGGTATGCACAGCCTTACCGGTGCCGACCGCTACAATACCGACTCACGTGACTCGCACACTCAGATCAGTTTAATGAGTGACATAGAGGGAGCCAAATCTTAAATAGGACCCGAATATTACATCTCTAGTATTAACATTAAATATCATTAGAGAATTATTTATTATTCTTAGTAGCAGCAGCAGCAATAGTCAGTGCGTTTACAGTAAAAAAACTAGAGTATGGAATACATTATCTACAGCACAATAATTTGTACTATATTAGAAATGTTTACAAAAGATTCCAAAAACCTTGCTGAGCTGCAGGTTTAGGTTCAAGTAAGTGCCAGCATTTATTTATTTATTTTTCTACTTTGGAAAAAAAATCAACTATTCATGTTCATTTTATTTTAAATATTTCAATTGTTTATTAATTTATTACTTTTACGAATCTTCAAAATATTCAATATGTTGTCTAAAAAACAAAGAAATTATCTTCAATGGAAATAAGTTGTTCTTTACACAAACATTTTTACATAAATTTCAGAGCAGTATTCGCAATAGCGTGATACTGTGATACCATGATGTTGTTGCTTAAGATTATCATACTGTCAGAATTGGCCCATTCCTACTCACAGCAACCTCAACAGCTCTAACTCCTGGAAGTGACTGATATCACACTCACGTGCATGAGATTATTAATGGGAGGAACTCCATGCCACAAAGATTAGGGCAATGTGAACAAGAATATTTTGCAATAATAAGCCTGTAAGTTTTAACTCTGTTGATAATGATACCTGCAGAATCATTCCTATGCAGTCTTAGAGAATTTGTTTGTTAGTTCTAGCTACAGCATTTAATTTCTTCTGTGGAGTCAAACCTAATGAATTTGTAATATCATATCCAATATGAAAATTCATTGTTTTTAATCCAGTCTTTCTTTCTAAAGAAACATCTAATTTGTTATTTTTAATTTTGCTGTACTATTTTAATGACATGGCTAGGCAAGATGATCTTGGCCCTAAAACCCCTTAGGCCAGATAATTTGCTTCTGTGTAAAACTGGCTAAAGGGTCCTTATTAGCTTTGTTGTTAGCTGAATGTGAAGAAGAAGAATGTGCTATGAAAGGGAAACTCCTTAAATAGGAGGACTACAGGAGGAGAGACCAAGCAAACATGCTACCTCACACTCATTTGTCCAGATCTTGATACTAAATGAAAACACTATTCATATGTGGCTTTTAGGACATGCATGAAGACATTAGGCAGAGAACATGTAAATTTGTTGTTCTCCTGGCTTTTGCAATGATTTGTGTTTGTGTAGGTGTGTCAACACTTCCAAAAGAGTGAAAGAGAGTAACACCGCTGAGGCATTAAACGTGTTAAATGCATTTCTTAGGCAGCTTACTTTGGAGTTCTTTCTTAAAAATCACAAACACGAATTAGTTTAGATTTGAAGAAATGTAGATGCATTTAACATTACATTTATAAATATTATAACTGTGTGGTACCATAATAAGTTAAGATGCTTACTTTGTAGTTAGTTCCACACACACTCCCAGCTTCATTGTACTCCATGCCTATGCAGTACCGTAATGGAGTGTTCCTCCTAGCTCACCAAGGTCGACTACAAGTGGTACTGACAAAACTAGCGTCACCCACAAAGGGCGAGCCGTCAACTGACTTTCCTGCTTGCAGTACAGGCAGAAGTGTTCTGTTGGTGGAACAACACATCTCAAAACTGATCAGTGCTGTGGTTTTTATTGTCTAATACACATCTCCATATTTCTGCATGAACTTTCACTTAGATGTGTGGAAAGCCAGAAAGTCTAGACTCCAACATTTGCTGCGGGCACAACTACATTCTATCACTCCTTATCAGAGGAGACCTGTCTGTAAAAAATCTAGTTGCTACAGTTATACTGGTGTGGAAAACTGATTAGGTAATAAAGCTTTGGGACATTTCGCATTCTCTAGTTATCAATCACTGAACAGCTTTTACTTTTACTTGTCATTGGCACTTTACAATTGCCCAATTTTATGAACTGATAGCACTGTTTTGCAGAATCACCAGCTTGCTTTAACAACCACTACTATGTGCCTTGTATTCTTTGGTTCAAAAGATAAAGTAAGATGATTTGGCACCATCTCCATCCTAAAAAAGGGATCCTATAACAGTTGCTTAAAGGTTGGCTAAGAGTAATTTGATGCAGAGTTAACAAAACATTCTGAGTTAATCTTATAGTAAGTCTTATGATCAGAGTTTTGCAGCTGAAAGTATAAAGCCATGTAATTGAAAATATTCTTTCAGTGTCCTAGGAGACAGGGTCAGAACAGCAGTAACTGTAACATTTAATGTTTGCCATTCCATGAGAGAGAACCAAGCAGTGGATATGATTTACGTGCTCTGGGTCTGAAGACACAGTGTTTGCGCAGACTGTGACCAGTGGGAACGCTGAGTAGACGCTGAGATGTAGAGATTGCTGACGACAGACTCTTGTACCATTAGTAATGTATGACATGGAAATAGAAGAAGAAAATAAGTAGAATAAATTATGACACATGCACAGTAAATGCTACAATATGGGTTATTTCAGCAATCTTTATGAGCTATCACAGTAATTTAATTAGTACAGCTCAAAAAAGTAGATAAAGCATTTTATTATATATCAGTTACATACCATGTAATTGTAGCTGAGAGGAATAAAATGGCTCATGTGACATGACAATAATGGAATGGCCACAGTTCTATTTTAGTTTTATTAATGTTTGTGTATTAGCATAATAAGAGTATTTTGTAGACAGATATTAGTTTTTTTTAACACCACAACAAATCATGCATGATAAGTGAGTCAATTGAAGATGGCTTCTCTTCTGACTGATTAGACAGCAGTCACTCATTTTACCACAAGTGAGGAGTCAGTTACATCATTATGAGTGACTGGCCAGGCCAGAGGCCTCTGCTGAGGGGGCATAGTGATGTAAAAGCCATAAACCAAGGGAAAGAGAGACAGAAAGAGATGCTATTGCGGACACATTTACTGCGAACATACCATACTCTCAGTCTCAGGACCACTTCCTTGGTTGAACAGAAAATTAAAAAAAAACAAACGACTTGTGTTAATTGTCCATAGTACAGGATAATGGAGCATGAAAAATGGGGTTGAGATAATGGGGAATAAACATAATATTTGTTGTCAGAGTAGATAACACACAACTACAGTAATATTTCTGAACCCGGCACACTTTACAACAAATTTCAGTATTATTAATATAAGGGTTTAAAAAGCAGTTCTACTTTCAAATATGTAGTGAAGCTGCATTTTATGATTGCAGTCCACTGTTTTATTGTAGCAGCTTGAATCTCACAATCAGTGAATTCGGCCTGGCAGCCATACAGAGAAATGTTGGGGCACCATAGCAACAAAGACAGCACACTATGTTAGCTGTGAGCTCTGCAGTCTTTCTCAGTGAGGTTGAGCTCTTCCAACCCTAGCTTTCTCAGTCTGCTTGGGTGCTAGAGTGAGATGGTAGATCACAGGGGAGTTCAAGCCTAGAGAGACAGACAGTGAAGGAGGCAGGGTGGAAGAGGATAAGTGAGTTGGATGGGTCAGTCAAAAGACAGGGAGGAAATTAAAGGTAGTCAAAATTAATGTATTTAATCATAGATATTAGTATATACAGTGTTCTTCATAGCATGCTTTCATCAGCCTCTGCAGAGGAGGTGTGGGAAAGTGAGCAGTATCTCACCAGCTGAGCACCCACACAAATCACACACTCGTGGACCTGGCTGTCAAGTCTGGACTATTGTTTGTTTCTCTGTCTTTCTTTTGCTGTCCCTCTCTCTCCAAGATGAATTTGAATCTTAAAGGTGTATTACAATAAAATGCCTTCAACGTTCTTAGTCACATCCAAGGCTTAGCACAGGAAATTTCTTTTAAGCTTTTGTTAAGAAGCCTGGATTTTATGATAATAATCAGAATACACATCAATGCTAAAAAATAATGTCAAGCATATGCTTTAGTTTACTATGAATGGAAAGAACTGTAACTTTACATTACCTTGAGTCTTGTGGTTTTTGTTAACAAATATATTGTATAGTTGAATGTATAGCTGCGAACCAAGCATTCTCAGATATTGTCTTCCTGCGTTTTGACCCTCGCTCTACATTTTTGCATTACTCTTCTGCTCTTTGTGATTTGGATTTGATTGCCCTGCGGACTGTGTATTTTGGTTTTGACCCTTGCCGGAATAAATACCTCGAGTTTAGTCAATTCGTCTTTGTGCCGTCGACCTGGTTTTTGAGACGTTTGGGTTCACCCACCGGTTGTTACAGAATACTTTGCCATTACGATGGACCCAGCGGAGTTCCGGCAGCTAATGGCTGAACAAGCACAGGCAATTGCCAATCTTGCCCGAGACATGGCGTCCCTCTCTCCGACGATGCCAAACCCGCCACCCGGGAGTGTAGCTGCTACAGCTAGTGCTAATGAGCTAACATTAGCAATGACACACTCATATGGAGGCGAGGCCAGCCAATGCAAAGGGTTCCTAATGCAGTGTGCCTTATACATCGAACACCAGCCTTCGAAATTCCGCAGCGAGCGCGACAAGGTACATTTTACGATTTCACTACTCACTGGCAAAGCATGCAAATGGGCCATGGCACTTTGGCCTTCCAACAGTCTCATTCTCTATCGCCAGGAAACGTTTGTCTCTGTGTTACGCCAAGTTTTTGATCATCCCGCCTCAGGTAAAGCCGTCCACGACCAGCTCTACGATCTAAGACAAGGATCCGGTTCGGCTTGCTGCCAGCAGCGGATGGAGTGAAGCAGCTCTCCTTACTATTTTCCGATGTGGACTCACTTGTGAGCTTCAGACCGAACTAGCGTGTCGTGGCGATATAAACAACTTGGAACAATATATCCAGACCACCATTGCTGTGGATCAACTCCTTCAACAATACCGCCATCCACCTACGACGTCATTCCGTCAGGCACGCTCCTTTGTTGGCTTCACAAAGACAGAGACTGCTTCAGGCTCGTCTTTGCCTTTATTGTGGAGAACCAGGGCATTTAGTTTCAACTGGTCCCACCCTTCCACCCAAAAGAGAGGTTCGCATATCTAATTCTCTCATTTTTACAACAATTTACCATCCCTATCCGCATTTTACTTGGTTCTTTTTCCCGTACAATCTCTACGCTAGTGGATTCTGGGGCAGCAGGAAATTTCATAGACTGAAGCCTGGCAAAACGGATAGGAGAGAAGCTCATACCTTTACGTACACCATTACCCGTGAGTGGATTAGATGGACGTCCCCTTGACAATGGCTGCATTACCCTCCAAACTCCAACACTAGAGGTCAGCGTGGGAGTATTACACCAAGAATCTCTGTCCTTTCTTGTATTCAATTCTCCTCACAACCCCATTGTACTGGGTCACCCCGGTTGGTCCTTCATGACCCGGAAATATCCTGGACAAAAAGAGAGATAGTGGCCTGGGGTCCTCGATGCTTTGGACATTGCCTGTCTCTTCCAATTCAAGCAACATCCATTGAGAGCCCCATGGAGCCCACTCTAACTATGCTGACTACTTCAATGTCTTCCTCTCTCCACAAGACCCTAGTCTGCCGCCACACCGCCCCTGCGACTGTGCAATCGATCTCTTGCCTGATGCCCCTCTCCCACGATATCCCCTTCCTCTCATCCCATCGACCCTCGAACACCTATGCACCGCCACAATATTTACCAAACTCGACCTCAGGAGTGCCTATAATCACATCCATATCCGCAGGGGGGACGAATGGAAAACTACTTTTATCACCTCGCATTTTGAATACCTCATTTTACCTTATAGCCTCGCTAACGCGCCCTTGGTCTTCCAATGCTTTATGGACGAGATCTTCAAGGACCTTTTAGACACCTTTGTCATCATCTACAGTTGTGGTCAGAAGTTTGCACTCATCACGGGTATGAATGTCATATTCATTTTAAGCTTTCAGTGATTTATTTGAACCGTTCTTTTTCCATGGCAGAATGTTTACATGACACACAACTTCAATAATTTTTTAAAACATGAATTGGGTGCACAAGGTTGAATTTATTAAGGATTGTCTATAATCAACACAGGGTCAAAATTATACATACAGGCTCAAATATATACAGTGATGTGAATAAGTATTTGCCCCCTTCTTGATTTCTTATTTTTTTTGCATGTTTGTCACGCCTAAATGTTTCAGATTATCAAACAAATTTAAATATTAGACAATGATAACCCAAGTAAACGCAAAATGCAGTTTTTAAGTGATGGTTTTATTTATTAAGGAAAAAAACTATCCAAACCTACATGGCCCTATATGAAAAAGTAATTGCCCCCTAAACCTAATAACTGGTTGTGCCACCTTTAGCAGCAACAACTGAAATTAAGCGTTCGCGATAACTGGCAATGAATCTTTCACATCGCTGTGGAGGAATTTTGGCCCACTCTTCTTTGCAGAATTGTTTTAATTCAGCCATAATGGAGAGTTTCCGAGCATGAACCGCCTTTTTAAGGTCATGCCACAGCATCTCAATTGGACCCAGACTTTGACTAGACCACTCCACAACCTTCATTTTGTTTTTTTAAGCCATTCAGAGGTGGACTTGCTGGTGTGTTTTGGATCATTGTCCTGCTGCGGAACCCAAGTGCGCTTCAGCTTGAGGTCACAAACTGATGGCCGCACATTCTCCTTCAGTATTTTTTGGTAGAGAGCAGAATTCATGGTTCCATTTATCACAGCAAGTCTTCCAGGTCCTGAAGCAGCAAAGCAGCCCAAGACCATCACACTACCACCACCATGTTTGACTGTTGGTATGATGTTCTTTTTCTGAAATGCTGTGCTACTTTTACACCAGATGTAACTGGATTCACACCATCCAAAAAGTTCAACTTTTGTTTTGTCAGTCCACAGAATATTGTCCCAAAAGACTTGGGGATCATCAAGGTATTTTTTGGCAAAAGTGAGACCAGCCTTTATGTTCTTTTTGGTCAGCAGTGGTTTTCGCCTTGGAACTCTGCCATGCATGCCATTTTTGCCCAGTCTCTTTCTTATGGTTGAGTCATGAACACTGAGGCAAGTGAGGCCTGAAGTTCTTTGAATGTTGTGTGGGGTCTTTTGTGACCTCTTGGATGAGTTGCTGCGCTCTTGGGGTCATTTTTATAGGCCAGTCGCTCCTAGGAAGGTTCACCACTGTTCCATGTTTTCTCTATTTGTGAATAATGGCCCTTACCCTGGTTCGCTGGAGTCCCAAAGCTTTAGAAATGGTTTTGTAACCTTTTCCAGACCGATAGATGTCAATTACTTTGTTTCTCATCTGTTCCTGAATTTCTTTAGATCGCAGCATAATGTCTTCCTTTTTTGGGATCTTTTGGGCTAAGTGATCTCTTGATTCAACAGGTCTGGCAGTAATCAGGCCTGGGTGTGGCTGGTGAAAATGCACTCAGTGTCATGCGCACTCCACTCCGCGGCTGGTAGTTGGAATGGGACGCAGCCGGTCGCGGTTGAAAGGGTATTTAAGGTTTCACTTCCTCGCGGCGCATTGCTCCGCCATTAGAGTCCACCCGGCCCTCTTCCGATTCTCATCGGCATCAACTGTGAGTACTCCAGTTATTGGGTTCATCTCTTTGTTAGAGTGTGTGTCGCTAGAACGCGGATTATTGTGGTAATCCTTACTCTTCGCGTAAGAGAGTTCTTATATCAACTCGCATGGCTTTCCTGCCTACTCACGCTCTCAGCCGCGTTTGGGCTAACCAGCACGCTACAAGGGCTAACGAGTAGCAATTCGTTACATCCTAACCAGATCACTGTCGAATTGTGAAAGTGTGGCATTCAGTTCATATCCTAATCAGATCCCTGACGAATCCGACACTCAGCTTTCCAAAAAATGTGATTAACCACCATTACTTTATGATTTTACAAGGGGGGCAGTTACTTTTTCACATAGGGCCATGTAGGTTTGGATAGTTTTTTTTTCCTTAATAAATAAAGTTTTCAATTTTGTGTTTACTTGGGTTATCTTTGTCTAATATTTAAATTTGTTTGATAATATGAAACATTTAAGTGTGACAAACATGCAAAAAAAATAAGAAATCAGGAAGGGGCCAAATACTTATTCACAGCACTGTACATACATCCCAACTAAATCCGTTATTAAGTGGTGCTGAAGATTCTAGAATGTCTTAACTTGACAAGGCCAAGGCCTATTAATTTCTAATTAGTGATCACGATTAACTGCAGCTGCTAGTTTCTCTTTGCCAGCATGAAAAAGGATGTGCTTGACAGCATTCATTGGATTGATCAATTCTCAGAATGGAGAGTCTCTTGGAGCCATCTCTAAACAACTGCAGATTCCAAGATCATCAGTTCAAACAATTGTATGCAAGTACAAGTTATTCGGATGTGTCAGCACTTTGCCAAGGCCTGGAAGAAGACCCAAACTGTCACTCCCAGATGAAAGGAAACTGGTTAGGATGTTCAAGATCAAGCCAAGGACCACCAAGACTCAAGCCTGCCATGAACTGGAAGCTGCTGGAACATCAGTGTCAATGTCCACAGTGAAGCGAGTTTAACATCGCCATGGACTGAGAGGGTGCCGACCAAGAAAGAAGCCCCTGCTTCAACATCGACACCTTCAAGCTCGACTAAAATTTACAGCTGCCCACATAGACACATAGACCCAGGGAGGAATCTACCTCATTGGAAAGGCCATCCGACCAAGACTCCAGTTCCAGATCTTCACAACCACCCCTGATTACCTAATCAGCGTCACATGAGTTCTAGCCAATCACATCCACATCACCTGTATTT
Source organism: Distichodus sexfasciatus (assembly GCA_032718565.1). Classification (NCBI taxonomy): domain Eukaryota; kingdom Metazoa; phylum Chordata; class Actinopteri; order Characiformes; family Distichodontidae; genus Distichodus; species Distichodus sexfasciatus. The sequence goes on from JAVGVS010000182.1 coordinate 813,716, forward strand.
AAGGCCTCTGCTTACAGGTGATCCCTGCGAAGTGTTGTTATGCCTAGTGCTGCGTACCAAGCGTTCTCAGATATTGCCTTTCTGTGTTTTGACCCTCGCTGTATGTTATTGGATTACTCTTCGTGATTTGGATTTGATTGCCCTGCGGACCGTGTATTTTGGTTTTGACCCTTGCCTGAATAAATACCTTGAGTTTAGTCAATTTGTCTTTGTGCCCTCGATCTGGTTTTTGAGACTCTGCGTTTGGGTTCACCCGCCGGTTGTTAACAGTTTTACAAGTTTTTTTTTTTAACCTTTACTGCTCTTCTTTTATAAAATGCAAAATATACCATTACATTGCATAATATTGTGATATGTTCCTATGAAATTAAATCCTGATCTTAAGCCTCAAATGGTCAGAACGAATTAATGTGCTTGAACAGGAATAATAGCATTATGCGCCTGCTTAGTCATGACATTGGGATATGGGGAACCACATCACTCTATTTCTGTGCGTGTATGCCTTTTGGTAAAGAGCAGGAAGTTTTCATAGTAACAAAATAATAAACAACTTAGTCCTTGTGGCCTAGTGAGGCATCCACGCAGCATCACCATGACTGAAACACCTAATGACAACTTTCATCTTGTGTTAGGGCTTACAGGAAAATGGAACTTTTTACATGTTTGAAATATATATTTTCATTATCTTTTTACAGCTATATTTGTGGGAAAAGTCTGATATATGTAAGGATCTGTCCATTTTCTCTTCTTTAGTTTTTGTCTGATCGGATCCTAAAGGCAGCCAAGGTGTTGTACAGTGCACTGATGGAGAGAAATCCTGGCCTTCTCAGGGACAGAAAGCATCATCTTAAGACCTTCAGGTATCTGTTATGTGTTATCTGCTGTGTGGTTTTGTAGAGTTTCAGTTTTGCCAGTTCACAGTACAAGCCAGTACACATTAATTTAAAAACAGGTCAGTGGACTATTATTTATTTACAAAATGCTGTCTAGAATACGGCATAGTAAATCACCAGCACTGAGGTTCAGCCAGTTCTCAGTGACACTGAATTCAGTCCGAATTTAATTTATGTGCGATTTCTGTGATACAGACATTGTTGCAGTGGAAAGGAGCTTGTTGATTGGCTGATGAAGCTGAATGACTATTTTCTGTCTCGGAGTCAAGCAGTTGGCATGTGGCAGGTGTTAGTGGATGAGGGCATCCTTGTTCATGGTAACTTATTCCTTTTGCAAAACTCATCATCCTTCAGCTTCATACAAGGCCTACATTCTTTTTCATGTCAGGGATTACAGATATGATAGCATCTATTAATGATTTCTTTTTCTTTAGTGAAGCAAGAATTAAACTTCCATGACAAAGACACACAGTTTTACCGTTTCATGGAGATAGAATTGGACCAGAATCAAACAACCAATGAGAAAGACTCAAAGGATGATGAACTTCAAGAAGGTCTTTCACTGCTGCTCCAGATAGGCCCTGATGCTCTCCTGAATATGATACTGCGTAAATGGTAAGAACCATAAATACATGTTAGTAAGGAAATTCTAAGATACTTACTAGCAGTACTATGGTTATTATGTTGTTTTTACTTATTGAACATATTATCATACTGCATTTCTCTTTAATAAAACCAAACAATTTGATCTATGTGCATTTTTGTCTCATACTAGTCCAAGCCAAAGGTCGCCGGAGGACGTGGAGGTCATCTACGAGGAGTTGCTGCACATCAAAGCTGTTGCCCATCTGTCCACCTCCGTGAGTCAGCTCTTCCCTTTCTCACTTTCTGCCACCTCCTTCCTCTACACATATCTCCTTTCTTTCATCTCTCTTTTCCTCATCTTCCTCTCGTAGGTGCGTAAAGAGTTGGCTGCAGTGTTGGTGTTCGAGTCCCATGCGAAGGCAGGCACAGTCTGTGAGTGTGAAAGCAAAGTTGACATTTGATCAGCAGTGGGCGAGAGCTGAGGGCAGTGTTAATGATATGACAACGTCAAGAGAAACACAGCAGATAAATACAAGAAAACAGAACAATAGTGGTGATGCTGCTTGGTGCAAGCACTGAGTAACATCAGAGTTTTATTTATTGAGGGCTGGTCAGAGACAAGCGTCATTGGAATAGGAAGTGATAGAAAGGCCATCCAGATGCTGCTGATGTAGTAGGATTTGTTAATCATTATGAAAGTTTTTTTGAAAATCATAAATGTTGGGACCAATAAAATCTATAATTAGATGGAGAGGCTCCCTCTAAAATTTGGGAAAGGCTGAATGCTAAGTTAACCTTTAGAGGTTTCAGATATAAAATCCTTATAATGAAAAATATTAAATTAGGCACTGAGACTATTTTGGTGACCTGATACAGAGATGACTGCTAACATAAAGTTGTGTCTGTATAGCCATTTTTTGTCTGTGTGTACATGTTTGTTTTCTAAGGACATCTAAGGAAGCTTCCACTGTGTTATTATTTTGTAGTGTTCAGCCAGGGAGACAAAGGCACTTCCTGGTACATCATCTGGAAGGGGTCTGTAAATGTCATCACACACGGCAAGGTAAAAGCAACAGGATGGCCCTTTGTCACACAGAGGAGGTAATATCCACTCTGCATCTTGTGGAGTGGTCACTTAAGGCTAATTATAGTTTTCCACATTGTTTCAAAATATGTTTCCTATATATGGGAAGGGTTATTGTGTGCTTGGACAGTATGTGTGTGTATGACACAGGGTTTGGTGACCACTCTGCATGAGGGGGAGGACTTTGGGCAGCTTGCCTTGGTAAACGATGCACCTCGTGCTGCCACCATCATACTGCGAGAGGACAACTGTCACTTCCTCAGAGTAGACAAGCAGGATTTCATTCGGATACTCAAGGTAAGCTGAATGTGTGTGTAAGTTTATGGGTCTGTTTGTGCTTGTCCACATGTGTTTTTGCTGTCATGCAGGGCTTTTTCATAGTATTGTTGTGTCACCTTGCAGGATGTGGAGGCAAACACGGTGCGTTTGGAAGAACATGGGAAAGTGGTGCTGGTGCTGGAGAAAAGCTCAGGACGCGATTCGCCACATCAAGGAGGATCAGGAAGCAACAGCAAGTAAATGACTCACATCTTGACACTCTTGTGCACATCCTAGTACATTGCAATCATAATAGAAACAGAAAAAACCTCATTTATATATCTGAAGTCTGGGTACAGACCATAAGGCACATAGCAGAAAATGACCCCACATTGTATGTTTTGTGTGATTTGACTGGAATTATTAAATGGTTGGAACGAAACAAAGCCCCAGTACTATTCCTACTTTTTCATTTTTCTATTTTTATTGTTAAGGCAGGCAAAGTACTAGATTAGTCACAGTCAGAACCATTGTTTGTGTCCAAGCACATTAATGAATTCTGAATTGAAGTCATAGAACTGAGCACTTCATGCCATTAGTGTTTAGGACATTCTGACTTGTTCCTTCCCTCCCAGGTATACAGTGATGTCAGGAACACCAGAGAAAATTCTGGAACACCTCCTGGAGACAATCAAGCTGGATACCAATGGCAGTGACTCTTTAGGTGTGGCAGTTGGTAGACATCTATGTGTTCACTGATTGACTGATTAAACTAAGACACTATTACTTTACATCTTTTCAACCCATTTCAATTGATTTGGTATTTCTGTAAACAGAATGCAGTATTCATTAATAGGTCACATTATGCCTATTGTAATACACTTTGTATTTTTACTAAATTCTGTAGTGGAAAGCAGGGGCGTCACCAGCCGATTTTACCAGGTCTTCAGCCTAGGGTCTAGGCCGGGTAGCCAGATGAATTGTACAGTTGTTTAGCTTATTTATTTCATTAACATGCAAGCATCTGGCAATTAAAAGATAATTTAGACAGTCTACTATAGTCTGTAGTCTACTGTAACACCTTTTATATACGGTACACAAATTGAACAAAATCCTGGGCTCCTCTTTGAACTTTCATCAGGTCCGAGGTAAGCCCAGGGCGTCCTTAAAGGCTGGAAGCGTATCTGGTGAGAAGTAGCTTAGACAGAGAAAGTGTATAGGAAGTAAAAACTTTCTGGTTGTTTGACGTATTTTAAATGTGTCCTAAAAGCAAAAGTTATGTGTCTCAGATAATTCTGGTGTTTTCCAGACTGTGAAGTCTGGAAAACACCGCCTCTTTAATGAGATGTTTGGGGGTATGTGTGTTTGTTCCTTGCCTCTGCAGAACCTTGTGTTAGCGACTTCCTCCTTACACACCAAGTCTTCATGCCCTCTGCTCAGCTCTGTCCTGCACTTCAGCATCAATATCCACTGAGTGCTGCCCCCACTTGCAGCATGTTCAAGGCTTTATATGGCTGTGGGAATATCATCTTACAGCAAATGTATGATTTCCCCCACCCCCGCCAAGTCTTATTTGAAATTCAATGCTTTTTTGCATGGATGTAGGATGGATGAGCGTACAACTTTATTGTCCTTAACTTTGCCCGCACCTACCACACCGAGCCATCCGAAGGCTCCGAGCTAGAGAAGGCCGCCTATGCGCTCAACACCAAACAGAAGATCGTTAAGCTGGTGTGCCAGTGGGTGTTACTCTGTGGACCGTTGCTGAAGGAGGACCCTGTGGCCTTTAACTTCTTAGAGGTGTGATTAGCAATTTCAGCAGTTCCATTAAATGCCTAAAAGCAAGGCCATGCACTTTTTTGTTTACACAGGAGTCCGTGTTTTCAAGTATCTCTTAATATTAAAATGGTTCAGTCATTATAGACCATCTATCACTTGTAAATTGTAATTACATTATTTACACTTTTTTGCCTCTTAAATCTAATTTTATTTTTAAAATGCCATAGAATGTGCCTGAAATTCATGTTACTTAATTTTCCATAAATAAATTAATTTTATGGGGCTTTCTTTTTCTGGGACAGAAACTAAGAGAAGAAGTGATGAGTGACTCAAGATTGTCAAACATGCTGAAAGAACAGCTGAGGGACAGGAGGAAAAGCAAAATGTAAAAACATATTGCAAACACAATCATTATTTTGTTGTTTGAAATATGTGGTAGCATTTAACCTGAGGTGAAAGTAACAAATTATAGATTACTCCTATCACTGTAATTAAGTATTATCTGTCAGAGCAAATAAAATAGCAACTACCAAAAAAAGCAACTAGCAGATTTGTCTGGTGTGAAATATATCCAAACCATTCATCAGCACTTTACTAGGCAGTTAAGGCTTTCAACCTGTTGTTTTATGTATTGTTGATTGTTTTAGTCATCTTTAATAGGTTTAGCATAATCGGTTTGGCCAGCTAACATAATACTACACTGTAGTGTCATTAGTTAGCCTGGGGATGAATGTAGAACAGTAAGCTATTATGTATTAATGCCATGGTAAACTACAATTTTTAAAGAGATTATTGCAAAATACTAGCGCAGTCATTACAATAGGTTAAATCAGTAGTCTTTAACCAGCTTTGCTAAACAAGTAAAGATTAGTTTAATTGTTTAATCTGGTTGAATCTGTTAATAGTGGAGGTGTGGTGTAATGCACTAAAATACAGAATAAATCTTACACTTCATTTGAATGCCTGCTGTTGATAACGCATAAAACAGCAACAGTTAAAAAGTAACTAATACTCTGAGTAGTGTTTAAGAAGAATAATTTGAACTTTTGCTTATTTATTTCTAACACCAGTACTTTTATTTGTACTTGAGTAATATTTCAGTAATGTAACAGTACTTTAACTTAATTTTTTAGCACTTTTTTCCATCCCTGGACATGTTTAATAGGTTTTTACCCCATGACTGTTGAAAACATGTAAGAGGGTCACATTTTCTTTCAGGGGAATCACCATTTGTGGTACAGCTATCAGACGGTCTTCCATTTGAACTGATGTAATTTGTAATCATACACAAACTGTCCTGACCTTCACCTTCCTTCAGACATACATTGCACACAGCAGTAACTACTGCAATTTAGCATCAACTGGACATGCTCCCCAACCATGTACTCTGTGATTACAGTCTCATGTCCCTTTTCTTTACAGGCCAGAAAATGGGTGCCAAGCGCTGACGAAGGTGAGTTCCGTTCCATGTCTGAGAAAGCTGAAGAGATAAAGAATCCAAACAATAAAGCCTCAATAAGAAGTTTATCACACAGCAGCCACTGGAAAAGTCAACATTTTAACAGACAGAGAAATTTATTTAACCCAAACGCGGATGGTACCGCGAGTAGGTAGGATAGCCACGCGATTTGATCTAAGAACTGTCTCACACAAAGAGCAAGGATTCCCACAAGAAACTGCATTCTAACAAACACACACTCAATCAAGGAGATAACCAAATATCTGGAGTACTCACAGTTGAAGCGGAACTGAATCAGAGTTTGACTGGTGACTCAATGACTGAGCGATTTGCCACAAAGAATCGACTCCTTTTATAACCCCCCCTCCAGGGCCAGCACCAGACGGACCTGGGACGGAGGAGACCTGGCGACGGTAGTCCCTTATCAATTCCAGGCCTAACATGAACCGGGCTGGAATCCAGGACCGCTCCTTGGAGCCATAACCCTCCCAGTCGACAAGATACTGAGTACCTCGGCCCCGATGGCGTGCATCGACAGTCCGACGCACGGTGTAGGCGGGACCACCCTCGATGATATGGGGAGGAGGAGGGACAGGAATGGGTGAAACCATAGGAGAGGTGATGAAGGGTTTCAGTTGGGAGGTGTGGAACATAGGATGGATCCAGAGTGCCGCAGGCAGCTGGAGCCGGTAGGTGACTGGATTGATTTTGAAGGGCCCGATGAAACGTGAGGTTAGTTTGTGGGAGTCGGTGTGGAGACAGAGGTTTCTGGTAGACAACCACCCCTTTGTCACCTATGTGGTACCTCAACCTCTGGTTCCTGGTGGCTGAACATCGGAGACTGGTACCCATAGCACACCTCAAATGGGCTAAGGTTGGTGGCAGACGAGGTGTGGAGGTTGTGAGAAAGTTCAGTCCAAGTGAGGTAACAGGCCCAGGAGTGCTGTCAATCTGTGATGAAGCATCTCAAGTAGCACTGCAGGTGGTGTTGATCAAATGGCAGAAGGCCTTCCAGAATCTGGTGGTGAACTGAGGCCCTCTATCTGAGACGATGTCCTTGGGCAACCCATGAAGGCGGACTACGTGCTCTAGTATCAGTACTGCTGTGGTCTTAGCTGAAGGGAGTCCGGACAGAGCCACCAGGTGCACAGCCTTGGAGAACCGGTCAACAATAGTGAGAATGGTGCTCTTTCCCTCGGAGGCCGGCAGACCTGTAATGAAGTACAGGGCAATGTGTGACCAGGGCCATCGGGGAACTGGAAGTGGTTGAAGTTCTCCCAGGGTAGATTGATTGGAGTCCATTGCCCAGGCACACAGTGGGCATGCCTGGACGAATTCCCTGACGTCCCTGGCCATGGAAGGCCACCAGAAGGCACGGCGGATGAACTGGAAAGTCCGTTGGACTCCTGGATGGCCGGTGATAACAGAGGCAAGTGCCCAGGCCAGGACGTCAGGTCAAAGGTGAGTCAGCATGTAGAGACATCCAGGCAGCACACCTGCCGGAATGGGCTCCAAGGCCTGTGCCTGGGGCACCCTGGTTTCCAGTTCCCACCGGAGAGGCACAATGATCCGGGAAGTGTTGAGAACCGGCACGGGGTCCGCCCGGGTTACATCAGCCTCATGTTGGCGGGAAAGGGCATCCACCGTAGTGTTCTTGGAACCCGGGCGGTAAGAGAGATGGAAGTTGAACTGCTCAAAGAAAAGAGCCCACCACGCCTGTCAAGGCTTGAGCTTTTTGGTGTTTTGGATGGTTATAAGGTTTTGTTGGTCCGTCCAGACCGTAAATTGTTCACTGCCGCCCTGGAGCCAGTGCCACCATTCTTCCAGAGCCCACTTGTTGGCCAACAGCTCGCGGTCCCCTATACCGTAATGCTGCTGAGTGGGGTCGAACTTCTTGGAGAAGAAACTGCAGGGATGCAGCTTCTGGTCTGGACCTCATTAGGACAGGATAGCTCCAATGCCTGCATCTGAGGCATCCGACCCACAACGAATGGCTTGGCTGAATCCAGGTGAAGAAGGATCGGTGCCGTAGTAAAATGGTGACAGAGCTGGTGGAGGGCCTCTATTGTGTCAGAATTGAGAGTGAAGCGATGAGGTGAGGGTTGCATCAGGGCGGTGAGGGGAGCAGCAACCGTGGATGAAACGATGGTAGAAGTTGGCAAACCCCCAGAACCATTGCACCTGCTTCAGGGTCTTGGGTGGGGCCAAAGACACACTGCTTCCAGCTTCTGAGGGTCCATGGCCACACCCTGGGACAAGATGACAAAACCCAGGAATGTGGTGGAGCGCTCGTGAAAGGCGCATTTCTCCAACTTGCAGTACAGTTGGTGTGCGAGCAATCTCTTGAGGACCGCCCTGATGTGCTGAGTGTGTTCTTCCTGTGTCTTTGAGTGAATGAGGATGTCGTCGAGGTAGACAAAAGCCCAATGACCCAGCATGTCCCGCAAGATGTCATTGATGAACTGTTGGAAGGCTGCGGGAGTGTTGCAAAGGCCGAAAGGCATCACCAAGCTCTCATAATGACCAGTCGGTGCGATAAATGCCATCTTCCGCTCATTGCTCTCCCTGATGTGCACCAAGTGTAGGCGCTCCGGAGGTCCAACGTAGTGGAAAAGGTGGCACCAGAGAGTGTCCAGGGTGGTGTTGGTTAGAGGAAGCGGGTGACGGTTCTTCACAGTGATCTTATTGAGCCCCCGATAGTCAACGCAGGGTCAGAGACCAGCATCCTTTTTCTTGACAAACAAGAACCCCATGGTGGCAGGCGAGAAGGAGGGCCTGATGTTGCCTTGGTGAAGGGCGCTGGTTACATACTCCTCCATAGCCTGCGTCTCAGTGGAGGACAGAGTGGGCCATGGGGGGGCATTGCGCCGGGCTGGAGGTCGATAGCCAGATCGTAGGGGCGGTGAGATGGCAGTTTTATGGCACGCTGCTTGAAAAAGACCTCCGTCAGGCCACAATAAGGTGCGGGGATGTTCTCTGTGTTGACATCGGGGGCCTCGGAATCCTTATAGCACGTCCCAGCCGGTGACCACAGGCAGAGTTCAGAACAGGTTGGCCCCCATTGCATGATCTGATTCTGCCGTCAGGAGATGAGGGGATTGTGCAGCAATGGATGAGATGAGGAGATGAAATGGTGGTGATAAAAAATTGAATACCCTCCTGGTGCTGATCAATATAGAGGGTGATGGGTTGCGTCCGGTGAGTGATAGGGCTGGTGGAGAGGGGCCGACCGTCGACTGAGGTAATCTGAATTGGCTGGGATAACGCCTCTATTTCCACCCCAGTTGCTTGGCGTATGCCTGATCCATGAAGTTTCCCGCGGTACCAGAGTTGAGAAGGCGGAACTTCTGATCCATTGCTGAGCAACCAGGAGGTGTACTTGAACCGTCAGCTGAGAAACAGTCAAGGAGGTGAAGAGGACATGAAGCGGACCCGGTGAACTGCTCTCAGAACTCAACAGGTTGGACTGTTTCCCGGACGGAGAGGGCATACTTCACGGTGGTGATTGGGAGAGCCGCAGTAAGCACACAGGCCCTCCTGTATCATCGATCCCTCTCTGCGGCAGTTAAGGAAACGCATCCAAGTTGCATGGGTTCCCTGGCTCTGGAGTGGTCTACGGGGTGAGGTGGAGATGGTGATGGTGAGCCGGAATGGTGAGTTGATGGCGCGGCGATGGTCTGGGTGAAGGGGGCTGGTCGGTAGGTTGAGGCAGCTGGCAGCAGGGTGCGGGGAGCTCATGCGCTGGTCAATCCGGAGGGTGAGCTGAATTAAATCCTCCAGGTGGCTGGAAGCTCCCGTCCGGTGAATTCGTTCTTAATACGGGAAGCCAGTCCTTCGTAGAAAGCCGTCCTGAGCGCGGCGTCTCCCTATTTGGTTTGCACGCCAAGATGCAGAGGTCGGCGGTGTAGAGGCTCACGGACGACCCTCCCTGCTGCAGATGATACAGCCAAGAGTCGGTCTCGAACCCTGCTGTTGGGATACTTGAACGTGGGATGTAGCTGCCAGGTGAATGCTGGATAGGAGTGTCCGACATCAGAATTGGAGTGGAGAAAGGCCGTGGCCCACTCAGCAGCCTGTCCATACAGCAGGGACATGAGAAGCGCAATCCTCTGGTGATCTGTGGAGTATCTGGTGGGTTGTAACTCAAACACAATGTCCAGAATAGTTAGAAAAACATCACACTTCCCATCTATGCCATTCCACTTTTCAGGTAGAGATATTTGGGGTTCGGGAGAAGAAGAGCGAGCTACTGCGACCGGAGTTTGGCACTCAGCAGACTGCTCCTGAACAACTCCGCGGAGAGTCGCAACCTCCTGGCGCAGAGATGCGACTTTGCTACAGAGTTGATCTATCTGCACAGCCTGTGTTGCTACCGAGTTGCAGAGCGCGGCGAAATTCGCTGGGTTAACAGCTTGTGGCTCAGTCATTCTGTCAGTGATCTGGTTAGTATATGGCAGAGATGCTAACTGTTAGCCATTGGCCCTTGTAGCGCGGTGGTTAATCCAAACGCGGATGGTAGCGTGAGTAGGTAGGATAGCCACGCGATTTGATCTAAGAATGCTCTCAGACAAAGAGCAAGGATTCCCACAAGAAACCGCATTCTAACAAACACACACTCAATCAAGGAGATAACCAAATAACTGGAGTACTCACAGTTGAAGCTGAACTGAATCAGAGTTGGGCTGATGACTCAATGACTGAGCGATTCGCTGCAAGGAATCGACTCCTTTTATACTCCCTGGACCGCGACCAACCACCCCCGGGTCCTAGTTCCAGTCGTGTTACACAGTGTGCGTGACAGATATGAATAAATATGAAATTTGGTACTTTATTCCCTAATTTATTAAAAAGGGTTTCCATTGTATGATTCAGAACAAAAATCCCTATAAATGCTTATATCTTGTCAATGTTTTTTCAGCTGAATCAGAAATTTGATTGGTTCTCAGTGTTTGAGGAGCCCCTTGTGAAGTGTCAACCAATTCATGCTTGGGACAAAGGTCTGTCTGATCAGTTCTCAGTGCTTTCAAAGTTTATAATTTGTATATATCGTCTGGTTAGTCAAACAATGTTACATTGCTTTTACATTGAACATACACATAAAATTTATATATACAAGAAATACTTTGAACATAATTGTAATTAGTGCTTTTCTCATATTTGCAGTTTTATATGAGATCTACAAACTGGACCACACTGCCGTGACCTTGATGCTGCCTGTGAACTCTTCTGTGCAGGATATCATGTCTGCTCTGGACAGTCTTGAAAGAGATCACGTATTGATCAAAATGAACTCTTCAGGAGGTAACATGAAGAAAGGAGCTTTGAATTTGATCTGCATAAACTGTTACATTTAAATAGTCACAGTACAGCTATAGCTATTCCTGACACTACAAAAAATCTAAGATTGCTAGTCTCTGTTTTTGGCTATTCTGTCTATATTAAATACACTTACATTTGATCTGGTATTTTTGTTGTAAAATTTATAAACATTTTGGTATATTATTGTGGCACCAACTGTAGATGTGCTTTCTGCATGGTCAGCAACAAGCACATTCTAAAATTGTGAATGTGATTAGCTAAAAGATTTTCCACAGACTGATTCCTGTTCTGCCTCATAGAGAGAATTCAGCTGAAGCTGGATGCTACAGCCATCTCCACGTCTCTGGGGCTGAACGAGAGACTTTTTCTGTGCTCTGCGTCCCAGGTGGAGGAGCTGGTGAGTGGTTCTTACCTCGGTAACCTCTCCATTGTTCAAGAGGTCCACAATGATTGACTGAGGTCAGCGTGCCAGCTGCTATGTCTGTTCCTGACTAATTCCTGATTAATATTTATTAATGTTCATAATATTCAAAATGGTCTTTATGTTCAGAATGTAGTATATAGATTTGATGTGATAATGGGTGATAAACATGGCTGAAACTGGTTATGAAGCATAATGTGTTGATATCTAAAACTGATGTGTTGAAATATATACACACCCCTTCACACTTTGTTAAAAAAGATTAATTAATGATTAACCTTGAACTAATGTTTACTTGTGTATTAAATGTTCATGCACCCAGTCGCCCAAAGGAGGATGAGGTCCCCTTCGAAGTCTTGCTTCCTCTCAACGTTTCTTCCTACTAGAGGGAGTTTTTCCTTGCCACTGTCACCTCAGGCTTGATTGTTGGGGGTTTGGGCCGGTTATATGTTAAGCGCTTTGTGACAATGACTGTTGTTAAGAGCGCTATATAAATAAATGTGAATTTAATTGAAAAAATGAATCATCTCTGGTCTCTAATTGTTTCCAACAGGCACCTCTAAAGGAGCAGCTTGGTCCCGAACAGAACACCATGGACTGTTTGGAACAGATGTACTCCAAGGACATCACCAACCAACTCACCAACTATGACTGGGAACTTTTCATGGCCATGCATGAGGTAAGAGCTCTGTGATTTACCAATGTCATTAGTTCTAACATTTCTAGACACTTCACTAATGTAGCACTTGTACAGTACAGTAGACGTAAGTAAAGTATTTTATACATCTGTAGGACTCACTGCAGAAATAACATACATATAGATCATCTTTTTGTGGTGAACTTGGAGAGAAAAAAACAACATAGTAGCTGAACAGTTACAGACAAGTGCATGTGATCTGTCTGGCACACAAGCCTTATCAGATCCGAAGCATCAGAATGAGTCAGAACTAAAATGCCTTGATGGCGGCCTTCTGTTTCATACATTCACTGTGGCCTGTAGTCTCCACCTGTTCACAAACACCTGCCCCAATCTTATCTTATGAGTACACAGAACAGCAGAAGGTACACTTTACGGATCATTAGGTCAAAAACCATAACTCTGTTCTTCACCAGCCATTTCAAAATCCACATGCCATGTCATTCAGCTAAGACGTGTCATTTTACTTTCAATGTCACAAAAGGACAAAGGAACCTGTTTGCTTTTCTGGATTGAGACCACAAAGAGACTTGCGGTCGTTACACGCTACTTGCAAATGTTGGCAAGTGGCCACATGCACTACGAAAACTTACTTCTAAACATTACCTTGCCACAGGTGGAACTGGTCTACTATGTTTTTGGCCGACACAAATTTCCAGGTGCCACAACGGCAAACCTGGAGCGGTTTGTGCGCCGATTCAATGAGGTGCAGTACTGGGTGGTGACCGAAATCTGCTTGTGTGAGGACCTCATGAAGAGAACAATGCTGCTTAAGAAGTTCATCAAGATTGCAGTCGTGTGAGTGTTACTAATATGGTATAGTACTTTTTGTATGTGATGATTTATTGGCTTCTAAAGAGTCCAGGTATAGCACCGCCTCTGAAGAAACGAGGGAGAAATTACCAAAAAAACCAACCACTGATCTTATTGTGTACTAAACAGATCAGAAGATTCCTATTACATCATTACAATTTGGAGATTTTGCTACTCAAATACAATTGACTGATCTCTTCAAACTACAGTTGTTTGGTAATTCATCTGAACTATAAGGAAATTATTTTTGAAAAGATAACATGTTTCTTAAAACATGTTAGAGAAATGACCAAACTGTACTGATGTATTTTATCCCCACCAGTTTTTTCATTTTATGATTGATGCGGATTTTCTGTTGAATTTATTTAAGAAAAATACAATTAAATTGACACAGGTGTTGCTAACAATCATAACGTAATTTGAACACACCCTGACACACATTTAGTCAAGCACTATATCCCTAAGCACACATTCCAGCTAGGATTTAGGACTACCTGTAACTCTGAAGTCGTTTGCACATATTTTGTTAGCACACTGACCTACTTCAGGTTGTGAATCATCTTTCTAAGGAGGACAGCAATTTCTGACCATGCCACTGTAAATTACAATTATTTAAGAAGTTCTTGAATTTCACTGACATTCTTATTTCACCCTCATCAAAACCTACAAAACCCAACTTTTTCATTCATTCATTTTTAACTAAATACATAAATAATGCACCTTTGATCTCTGATGAATTTGTATACAGCTGTGTTGTTTTTTCTGTTCTAGGCTAAAAGAACAGAAAAACCTCAACTCGTTCTTTGCAGTGATGTTCGGTCTGAGTAACAGTGCTGTACAGAGGCTTCATAAGACATGGGAGGTGAGACTGTTTCCCCATCTATAGAGAAGTTGATTTTTTCTGGTTTGGAATTCTATTCTGTATACACATTGTTTGTATGTTCGACAGAGGTTGCCAAACAAAACCAAAAGGATTTACTGCGCTTATGAAAGGTTACTGGTGAGTGAAGCGTTGATTCTGGGTTGATTTAGAGACTGAGACAGAACACATACACTGCTGCTTTTTAAACTGACTCTTCCCTCATGTGCAGGATCCATCTCGCAATCATAGAGCATACAGGCTTGCTGTGGCCAAACTCAACCCACCCTACATCCCCTTCATGCCTCTGCTGCTGAAAGGTACTTACCAAGCAGCCAAGCAGAACATTACATTGACTCTTTAATGACAAATTCCACTGTTCATTAAACCAAATGTATCTGTTTTTAGACATGACATTCATCCATGAGGGAAACAAGAATTACACTGATAACTTGGTTAACTTTGAGAAATTGGTGAGAACATTCTTAATTATTTTCCTCAAAAAATATATACCCCTTTCTTTTTATGTACTATTTGTGAAAATAATTTATAGCTAATTTACTGCTGTGTTGTATGTCCACAGCGTCTGATTGCCAAAACAGTGAAGATAGTTCGAGGTTGTAGAAGCCAGCCTTATGGTACTACTGCTCCCCCATGTGTTATAAGATTATACATACACAGTTCAGGAAAACATTGATGGCTCTGATTGTGTTGCTCTCCTTAGATATCATTGTTTTTAAACTTTTTAGTGCCTTCATCACCACAAAAGGGTCTAACAGAGAGAATGTTCTTGGAGGCTCCAGCTATAAGGATATCTACATGTAAGTCTTATTCTAAAACAAAATAGATACATTTCACTTTGTTTTGTACTATTTATAACTGCATGTGACAAAACTCTTGAATCTAAAAACACATACTCTTTGAAACAGCAGAAAGGTTTTTTAACATATTACAGCTCAATATTCTGTCTGTGGGGTGGCACGGTGGCGCAGTGGTTAGCACAGCCGCCTCACAGCGAGAAGGTCCTAGGGCCTTTCTGTGTGGAGTTTGCATGCTCTCCCCATGTTCGCGTAGGTTTCTGGCGGGTGCTCCGGTTTCTGGCGGGTGCTCCGGTTTCCTCCCATGGTCAAAAGGCATGCACTGTAGGTTAATTGGCGACTCTAAATTGGCCCATAAGGTGTGAGTGAGAGTGTGAGTGTGTGCGCCCTGTGGTGTGTTGGTGCCTTGTCGGTCTCCGCCTTGTGCCTGTAAGTGTATAGGCTCTGATCCCCCCTGCGACTCCAGTTGGGATTAAGCAGTTTGTAGAATGAATGAATGAATGAATGAATGAATGAATGAATATTCTGTCTGTGCATATATTTTGTTTCTCATCCCTGTTTCTGTTACCTTATTCAGATTCTGACCAGTCACTGACCTTGCGCAGCATCACCAACATAACACAGTACATCCAGAATCTCAAAGTCATTGACAATCAGAAGAAATTGACCCAGCTTTCAAGAGGGATAGAGCGATGAAGTTCCAGCTCAAACCTGCCTTCTTTTACCAGTTCAGCTCTTTACTGGAAGAGAACCACTTTTGTTTTAGGTATTCAAGGGAATCCATGATGACCCAGATGCACTTTTATAATAAACAATTGATCCAATGGCATAAAGTCATTAGACATTGTAGAGGTTTGCCTTCACTAGTCTATACAAACTGTAATGCTTTCAGTAGATATACTAACTTTTATGAAAATAATGCACAGTTTTTGTAAATCAGCATATAAATATAAAGTGTTTTTCATGTGTACATATATATATATATATATATATATATATATATATGTATATGTAAAAGATTGACATTCATCTTCATGAAAGATACTAATGCCTAAATGTGTGTGTGTGTCTGTAGTTGCAGGGCAAGTTTGAGCAGCTGAAGCGTTTGCACGCAGAGGAGAAGACCAAACTGGACGAGAAGAGGAGAGTTCTGGAGGATGAGATGAACTCCTTCAGTAAGAAGAAGGCGGCCACTGAGCTTCTGCAGGGCCAGCCATTCAGTGCCAACTCCAACCTCAAGAAGGACAAGGACCGCAAGAAGT
>JAVGVS010000182.1:830009-855009 GCA_032718565.1 Distichodus sexfasciatus
GTATATCTATATCTATATCTATATCTATATCTATCTATCTATCTATCTATCTATCTATCTATCTATCTATCTATCTATCTATATATATATATATATATATATATATAAATAAAACGTACATTTATTTTTGCTAAATAAATTATTGAGATATTGTTTATATTCATTACTTACTTAAGGCTAAACATGTGATTGTCACGGTTTCTGTTGGCAAGACAGGAGGCTTGGTACCCTTTGCAAGCTTCTTTTATTATTAAACAGAACACAAACAGGCTCAGTGGCCACAAACCAAGACTCAACCTTTGTTCAGCGAAAACAAATGAAACCATGGCGCACACCTACGGGGGTAACAGGACGGTGAACAGACAAGGAACAGAGGGAAAAATCAAAATTTTATGGGAAAACAGAAACAAGGGGTTGGAGTAATCAGACAAAGGAGAACCAATGGAAAAGCAAACACTAAACAAGCTAAATCAATCAAGGAATAACCAATAAGAAAGAAGGGGCTGAACCGAACAATAAGAAACACAAGTGGCTTAACTAATAAACAAGGATTAACCAATAAGACACAATGAGGAGGCGGGACAAGGACAAGACAGGCAGTTGACAAGACAGAAAGCAACAAAACTAAACAGAAATATGGCGGCATCTGGTGGCCGCTCAGGCAAAAGACCAGGGGGCCTGTGACAGTGGGGCAGTTTGTGGTGTAACGGTAAGATGTTCGCCCCGTGATCAGAAGGTCGCAGGTTCGAATCCAGGATCGGTAAAGTTACCACTGACGTACTCAAGAGCAAAGGTACTCAGTCCCCAAACACTGCCCACTGCTCCTTCATGGATGGGTCAAATGCAGAGGTCCTAGCAAATTTAGAAATAAGATTTTGCAAAATGTAGATTGATTATGTCAAGGTACTAAAAAGATAGTATTTACATTGACATATTCTCTTTTAAGTAGTGTGTATATGGATGATGTGTGCTTGGACTAGATGTCCTATAGGGGGCACTGTGAATGTCATATTATTCAGGCAAACACAAGCCCACATTGGTGTTCCTCATTCACTAGCCTCCTCTAGTGTTTCGGTAATACATATGATAATGCACAATAAATAGCTGTGTCTCCATCTATAGATTGTGGAAATCTGTAAGCAAGCCTGTAGCCTCAGGCGGGGTGCCTAGCTCCTGCTGCGCATTGGCCTGGGCTGTGGCTGGTGGTTCGGGGTTCTTTTGGGGCTCTCCGGGCCCTTCTCAGTGGGGGGGTTTCTGGTCTTGGCCGGGTGGGGGGACTGCCGCTCTGTGGTCGCCTGCGGTCCGCTCCTGGGTGGGGTGAGGATGGCCTTCGTCGGTTGGCCCTCCTCTGATCTTCCTGCGGTGCACTGGGGGTTGGTTGGCTGGGTCGCCGTGGCGGGCTCCGCTCCGTCCTGCCAGTGGGGCCGGGTCCGGGGAGGCAGTGTTCCGCCAGGGGTGGGGTCGTGTCCCTGGCAGCTGGGGGCCTTAGCTCTGGGTCTGAACCACGCTGGTGGGGTGGTTGTGGGCGGGACTGGGGATTTCGCCCATCCCTTTGCGGACCTCCGTGGTGTGGGCCGTGGTCCCCTTAGCCCCTTGCTGACTTCCTCCTGGGTTGGGTGGGTGGCTTTCTTGGGGGCATGCGGCCGTCGGTCCTGCGCTGTGTGGGGTTGCTGGGGGCCTCGATTGCCTGTTCCCCCCTGCCCTCGCCTGGGGATGGGGGGGGGCGCTGTGTCCCCCGACGATGTCAACCTCCACCACTCCCAGTGACAAACCAGTTTACACGCCCCCACACACACGGGTATATATAGACATGTAATTGTGTGCGTTTATGTATGTAGATGTATATATATTTCTATTTATACTGTTATTATTATTATTATTGTTATTATTAATAATATTCTTTTTTTCTCGCTTTGTTCTTTCTTTTGTTTTTGTTTGTTTGGGTCTCTGTTTTTCCCTCAATCAGTCCCCTTCTTTTCTAAGAGAGGCATCAGAGCATGTATATTTTGAATTTGCCTAATGAAACTTGTAATTAAAAATAAAGTTGTCCTCTGAAGAGGGGTAGTGGTGGTGGGATTTAAAAAAAGAAAGAAAGAAAAAAAAGAACTTGATAAGTGAGAGAAACGCATGTTTGGAGCAGAAGAACATTTATCATAACTCCTTTCAGAATGCTGGAAACAATGAAAAATCATCTCTGACATGTTTAAAACTCATGACAAAATCAAGGAATATGCATTTGGAGGTTGCAGAAATAAAGTTATACTTTAAGCCATAATCAAAATTTTGCAGCTTGTAAAACATTGCAAACATGAAGAAAACGACTTCTTATAACCTTAAAGTCACGTTTATGAAGTTTTATAACATTTGTGCTGAAAGGAACTGTTTTCTTGCTTTTCTTAATGAATAACCGCTAAGGAACACTCTTCGATATCGTTGAGTGAGAGAAACGCATGTGTCATGATCACTGGCTTGACTTGAAAAATCTGGACGCAAATGCAGATCTTGAATCCAAGTGGCTCTTTTATTTCTTTCACAAAAATACTCCACCACGGTGCTTGAAATGAAATCCAAAATACACACACCACAGCCAAACAAAAACCAACCGCGTCTTGCCTGGCACGGTTGGCGGAAAGAGCGAAGGTGAGTTTTAAGTCCGAGAGAACCCCAGCTTAGCGATGTAACCGTTAGCCTAGCGGTGATTAGCAGGAGCCTGGAGGTAGCTTAGCATCGGTCGGCGTTAGCTCTGAGACTGCGCGAACAGCAGTGATATGCATGAGGGTGGATAGCCATACAAATGTCTCCCTTTGATTTCCCTATCCCACTGCTGTTGCCATTCTTTTACAGCTTCTTTCCAAACTATACTTTTCCCTTCAGCCTTTGACATCTTTATATTTACTTCAATATTATCTTTTTTGGTTGCTTGCTTGGCTAACTTAACCCCCAAATCTCTAGCTGACTCATCTCCTACCCACCCAAAACTAACCCGGAAGTGACTAAACAGGGAATCCTTAAAGGGACAGACACACCATTACCCGGACAACCCCGACGCTGACATGTCAAACCTCAGGTTTAATACTCTGGCGAGCCCGGGCGTCGGGGAGGACCCGCAGACGTGACAGAAGGAGATTTATCATAGCTCCTTTCAGAATGCTGGAAACAATGAAAAAACATCTCTTACGTGTTTAAAACTGTCTTTTATGACAAATAGACCAAGCAATATGCATTTTGAGGTTGCAGAAATAAAGTTATACTTTAAGCCACAATCAAATTATAGCAGCCTGTAAAACTCTACAAACATGTAGGTACCGACTTCTTATAACCTTAACGTCATGTTAATGACGTTTTATAACATTTGTGCTGAAAGGAACTGTTTTCTTGGTCTTCACTGCTTTATTTAAAGAAAAAATGCTAAGGAGCACTCTTAGAACCTGCTGAGTGAGAGAAACGCATGTTTGGAGGAGAAGAAGAACATTTATCATAACTCCTCTCATAATGAAAACTTAAAAACCATCTCTGATATGTCTAAAACTCTCTTTTATGACATTTAAACCAAGGAATTTGTATTTGGGAGTACAGAAAAAAAGTTATACTTTAAACTATAATCAAAATGTAGCAGCCTATAAAACACTGCGAACATGTGGAAAAGACTTTTCGTAACCTTAACATCATGCTTATGAAGTTTAATAACATTTGTGCTGAAAGGAACTGTTCTATTGGTTTTCATTTCTTTATTGATGAAAAACCACTAAAGAGCCCTCTCAGAGCGTGTTGAATGAAGGAAACACATTTTTGGAGCAGGAGAAGAATATTTATCATAACTCCTTTCACAATGCTGGAAACAATGAAACAACACATCTGGCTTGTTTCAAACTCTCTTTAATGACATGATCGTCCCAGCGTGTTTCAAATGTACCACCATCATCCCAGTGCCAAAGAAATCTTCAGTTTCCTGCCTGAATGACTACAGTCCCATCACTCTGACCCCCATCACCATGAAGTGTTTTAAGAGACTTGTCATGGCACAGGTGAAAAGCAACCTCCCCCACTCACTGGACCCGCTGCAGTTGGCTTATCGCACAAACAGGTCAACTGAGGACGCCATATCCTCTGCACTTCACCTTCCCCTCTCTCACTTGGACAATATTATGTTAGATTGCTGTTCATTGACTTAAGTTCAGCATTCAACACCATCATTCCCCCAAAGACTGTGTGTGAAACTGAGCAAGTTGGGACTGAGCACCTCACTCTGTAACTGGATACTGGATTTCCTGTCAGAGAGACCTCAGTCCATCCGAATCGGCGACAACATTTCCAGCACCATCAGACTGAGCACAGGAGCTCCTCAGGGCTGTGTTCTCAGTCCACTTTTGTTCGCACTCCTGACCCACGACTGCACTGCCCTGCACAGCTTGAACCACATCACCAAATTCGCTGACGACACGACCATGGTGGGGCTCATCAGCAACAATGATGAGTCAGCATACAGAGATGAGGTTCAGCGGCTGACTGCCTGGTGCAGTGAGAACAACTTGTCGCTGAATGTGGACAGAACCAAGGAAATGATCGTTGACTTCAGGAGAACTCGCTCCACCCACACACCACTCAGCATCCACGGTTCCACGGTTGAGACTGTAAAAAACACCAAGTTCCTGGGAGTTCACATCTCAGAGGACCTCACCTGGACCACCAACACCACCTCCATCACCAAAAAGGCCCAGTAGCGTCTCCACTTCCTGAGACGGCTGAAGTGAGCCAACCTCCCTCCTCCCAGCCTCACCGTGTTCTACAGGGGCACCATAGAGAGCGTCATGACCAGTTGCATCTCCGTCTGGTTTGGTAACAGCACTGTTGCTGATATCAGGTGGCTACAACGGACTGTCAAAGCAGCCGGCAACATCATTGGAGTGTCTCTCCCATCGTTGCAGGACATCTTTCACAAATGCTGCATCAAGAGGGCCTCCTGCATCGTGCTCGACCCCTCGCATCCTTCACATGGACTCTTTACACTCCTCCCATCCGGCAGTCGCTACCGCAGCATCAGGACTCGTTCCACCAGAATGCATGATAGCTTTTTCCCACAAGGCATCAGACTCTTGAACACACAACCTGCGCTGATACTCCCCCCCCCCCACACACCCGGACTGTAAACTAACTCTGTTGCACCTCTGCACTTTACACCTCACCGTTGCTGTGATGCGCATGCTGCTATACGGACTATCTCTCTCATGTTACACCAAAACTCTCTCTGAAAAGATGTGTAAAAATAAGAAAAATGTCTATATTTTCAAACTGTACAGTATTACTATTGCTACAACATTGCCATAATATTGCACAATTTTTGCACTGCCTCTACTATTTGCACAACTGTTAAACGTATATTTCACTGGTCACTTTTTAACTAACTATATCTGCACAAATTATTGAAAATTATTGCACAGAATGGTTCTCCAATGCTGCTATGTCTGTACAAACTTAAATTTCAGTCAGACTTTTTAAGAATACACTTCTATTAATAGACTGGATATCGTAATCTTTCATATTGAAAGCTGTCAGTCAATTTCTACTTTTAGCCTAAAATGTATATTTTGTGCCCTATTTATTTATATATTGATTATTCCATGTGCCTTATCTGTTCTTTGTTCTCTATTTCTTGTTGCACTGTGTAAACTGGAGCTACGTCTTCTCGTCTCTCTGTATATCTGTACAATATATAGAAGTGTCAGATTCATCAGGGATCTGGTAAGGATTTGACGAGAAAGGCAGATGCGAGCAAACTTCCAGCAGCCAGGTTAGGCGGCTGTAGGAATGCTTTCCGATTCAGACAGGGATCTGATTAGGATATGAACCGAATGCCACACTTTCACAATTCGACAGTGATCTCGTTAGAATGTAATGAATTGCTACTCGTTAGCCCTTGTAGTGTGCTGGTTAGCCCAAACGCGGCTGAGAGCGTGAGTAGGCAGGAAAGCCATGCGAGTTAATATAAGAACTCTCTTACGCGAAGAGTAAGGATTACCACAATAATCCGCGTTCTAGCAACACACACTCTAACAAAGAGATGAACCCAATAACTGGAGTACTCACAGTTGATGCCGATGAGAATTGGAAAAGGGCCGGGTGGACTCTAATGGCAGAATGACATGCCGCAAGGAAGTGAAACCTTAAATACCCTTTGAACCGTGACCGGCTGTGTCCCATTCCAATTACTGGCCACGGAGTTGAGTGCGCGTGACAGTACCCCCCCTTTCCAGGACCGGCACCAGACGGACCCGGCTGGGAGGATATCTGACGAAGGCAGTCCTGTATCAGCTCTGGGTTGAGTACAAACCGGGCTGGAATCCACGACCGCTCCTCGGGGCCGTAACCTTCCCAATCGACGAGGTACTGGGTACCTCTGCCCCGAGGATGTGAATCGAGGATCTGACGCACGGTGTATGCAGGACCACCCTCAATGATGCAGGGGGGGTGGAGGGGCAGGAGTGGAAGGCACCATGGGTGAAGTGATGATGCGTTTCACCTGCAAGGTGTGGAATACCGGATGGATCCGGAGCGCCGCAGGCAGTTGGAGTCAGTAGGTGACAGGATTAATCCGGTGGGTGATGCGGTAGGGTCCGATGTACCGGGGGTGAGCTTGCAGGAGTCCGTGTGCAAGTGGAGGTTATGGGTGGATAGCCATACCTTGTCACCTACATGGTACAAACGTCCCGGTGGGTGCCGATGGCGGTGTTGAGTGGCGTAATGGGTGTTGGCACGGTGAATGGCTGCGTTGGCGTGATTCCAGAGCTGTCGGCACCGGCGGACCAACTGTTGGGCCGACAGTACCTCCACCTCCGGCTCCTGGTGGTCGAACATCGGAGGCTGGTAACCGTAGCATACCTCAAATGGACTGAGAGGAGATGTGGAGGTTGTGGGATAACTCAGCCCAATTGAGGTAGCGGGCCCAGGAGCACTGGCGATTGGCAACAAAGCATCTCAGGTAGCGCTCCAGTTGTTGGTTGGTCCACTCCATCTGACCGTTCGTCTGGGGGTGGTATCCAGACGATAAACTGCAGGTGGAGTCGATCAGATGGCAGAAGGCCTTCCAGAAACAAGTGGTGAACTGAGGCTCACTGTCCGAGACAATATCCTTGGGGAACCCATGCAGGCGGACTACATGTTCTAATATCAGCTCCGCAGTGGTCTTAGCTGATGGGAGTCCAGTGAGGGCCACCAGATGCACAGCCTTGGAGAACCGATCAACGAGATGAGGATGGTATTCTTGCCTTCAGAGACTGGCAGGCCCGTGATGAAGTCGACGGCAATGTGGGACCTGGGTCTCCGGGGGACGGGAAGAGGCTGGAGCTCTCCTGGAGATGGTTGGTTGGAGTCCTTGGCACTGGCACACACTGGGCATGCCTGGACAAACTCTTTAACATTTTTCTCCATGGATGGCCACCAGAAGGCTCGGCTGGCAAACTGGAGGGTGCTTCGGGCCCCTGGGTGGCCAGAAAGGGTGAATTAGTGGGCCCAGGTGAGCACTTCCGTGCAAACAGCTGTGGGAACATAGAGCCATCCAGGCGGCACATCTGCCAGTGGTGTCTCCGAGGCCTGTGCCTGGCGCATCCTGGTTTCCAAGTCCCAGCGGAGGGGTGCGATGATTTCGGTGCGGGAGAGGACAGGCGCGGGGTCCGCCCGGGGGCTGTCTACCTCATGTTGATGGGAAAGGGCATCAGCTTTGGTGTTCTTTGACCCTGGACGGTAGGATAGATGGAAGTTGAATTGCTTGAAGAAGAGTGCCCACCGCGCCTGCCGAGGATTCATCTGTTTAAGGTTCTGAATGGATATAAGCTTCTGATGGTCTGTCCAGACCACAAATGGCTCACTGCTGCCCTGGAGCCAGTGTCGCCATTCTTCCAAGGCCCACTTGACGGCCAACAGCTCATGGTCCCATACGCCGTAACGCTGCTGAGTGGGGTCGAACTTCCTGGAGAAGAAGCTACAGGGGTGTAGCTTCTGGCCTGGACCTCATTGGGAGAGGACTGCCCCAGCGCCCACATCAGAGGCATCCACCTGGTGAAGGGCCTGGTGGGATCTGGATGCAAGAGGATGGGTGCGGTGGTGAAGCGGTGACAAAGGAGATGAAATGCTCTGATGGCTTCTGGAGTGAGTGTGAAGCAGTGCAGAGTCAGGGTGGTGAGTGGAGCGGCAACCGTACTGAAGCCCCGGATGAAGTGTCGGTAGAAATTTGCAAACCTGAGAAACTGTTGGAGTTGCTTGAGTGTCTTGGGTAGGGGCCAATGATGTACAGCCTTGAGCTTCTGCGGGTCCATGGCCACCCCGGGACGAGATGACAAAACCCAGGAACATGGTGGAGCGCTCGTGAAACGCGCACTTCTCCAACTTGCAGTACAGCTGGTGGGCAAGCAGTTTCTTGAGAACTGCCCTGACGTGCTGGTGGTGTTCCTCTAAGGTGCAGGAATAAATGAGAATATCATCCAGATACACGAATACCCAACGGCCCAGCATATCCTGTAACACGTCATTGATGAATTGTTGGAATACGGCCGGCGCATTGCAGAGGCCGAAGGGCATCACCAGGCTCTCGTAGTGACCCATGGATGTGATGAAGGCCGTCTTCCACTCATCGCCCTCCCTGATGCGCACAAAGTTGTAGGCGCTCCGGAGGTCCAACTTCGTGAAGTAGGCTGTTGACGTATTCCTCCATCGCCTGGGTCTCAGAGGCAGAGAGGGAGTAGAGTCGGCCACGGGATGGTACTGTGCCTGGCAGGAGGTCGATGTCAAGGTCATAGGGGCGATGAGGTGGCAGCTGGATGGCACGCTTCTTACAGAAGACCTCAGCCAGGTCACGGTATGGTGCTGGGATGGGGGGCCTCAGAGTCCCTAGAGCAAGTCCCAGCCGAAGCCCGCAGGCAGAGTTCGGAACAGGTCACACCCCATTGCAAAATCCGGTTCTGGAGTCAGGAGATGAGGGGGTTGTGTTGAAGCAGCCAGGGGTACCCTGGGATGATGGGGGAGATGTGATGGAGGTGAGGAGAAACTGGATCTGTTCATGGTGGTTATCGATGGTGAGGTGAAGGGGTTGGGTCTGGTGAGTGATAGGTGAGTTGGAGAGGGGCCGACCGTCAACTGAGGTGATCCGAACGGGCTGGGATAATGCCTCGCTTTCCACCCCCAGCCACTTGGCATAAGCCTGATCCATGAAGTTCTCCGCAGCACCGGAGTCGAGGAAGGCAGAACTTCGGATCCATTTGTTAGCAAACTGGAGGTGTACCTTAACCATTAGACAGGAAACAGCAGTTTGGGTTGAGAGGAGGTGGAGTGGGCCCGGTGAGTTGCTCTCCAGACTCACCGGGCAGGGCTGTTTCCTGGACAGAGAGGGCAAATTGCTCGATGGTGCTGGGGGGAGCCACAATAGGCACAGAGGCCCTCCCAATAACGTCTCTCCCTCTCCGTGGCAGTTAAAGAGGCGCGCCCTAGTTGCATGGGTTCCCCGGCTCCGGAGTGCGAGGCCACGGCAGGAGGTAGAGAACCGACAATTCCGGGCACTGTCATCAGGGTGGTCGAGGGGTGAGCCAGTGCCAGGGAGTAGGTGGTGAGCCATAGGCAGTCTGGTGTGGGTTGGGGGGTCGGAGAAGAGGCCGGCGGCAGGGTACGAGGAGCTGGCCTCGGACGGGAGAAAAGGCATTGGTCAATCTGCAAGGCCAGTTGGATCAGTCCCTCCAGCATGGCTGGGAGCTCCCATCTGGCAAGTTTGTCCTTAATCCAGGAAGCCAACCCCTCAAAGTAGGCAGTCCGGAGCGCAGCATCTCCCCAGGTGGTCTGCACAGCCAAAGTGCGGAAGTCCGTGGTGTAGAGACTCACGGATGCTGAGCCCTGCCGCAGATGGTAAAGCCTCGAGTCGGTCTCCACCTTGCTGTCAGGATGTTCGAAAGTGAGGCGGAGCTGGCGGGTGAATTCCGGGTAGGAGTGGCCGACATATGAATTGGAACGCAGCACAGCCGTGGCCCACTCTGCTGCCTGCCTGGAAAGCAGGGAGATGAGAAGCGCGATGCGCTGGCGGTCCGTGGAGTATCTGGTGGAATGAAACTCAAACACAAGATCCAATGCAGTTAGAAACACATCACACTTCCCATCTATGCCATTCCATTTATCCGGTAATGCCAAATGTGATTCGGGAAGAGGAGAACGGGTCGCCGCTATGGGAGTGCGGCGCGAGTCAGACAACTCTGAAACAGCTGCGCCGAGCGTCGTGACCTCCCACTGCAGTTCCTCCAGTTCCGCCATGCGCCGCGAGGTCTTGGTCGCTGCGACGCAGAGATGCGACTTCACTTCACAACTGTTCCATTTCCAGAGCAGCACGCCGCGAGGAAGTGAAACCTTAAATACCCTTTAAACCGTGACCGGCCGCATCCCATTCCAACTACTGGCTGCGGAACGGAGTGCATGTGACAGAAGGCGGCGCAACGGTCCGCCATTTCATTTTTTTTCTACACAAGCACATCAATAATGACTTTGATGACGTTCCTACAAATTATAGGAAATAAACAAAATAACACAAAGCAGAGTGTATAGGATCAACAATCTTCTCTGTATTAAATGTGACATTTTTCCTGCTCTGAATGAAAGAAGACGCGCCGCGCGTTCACGTCTTAAATTAACAGGAGGAACTGCCATTTTACTCAGATAAACTTCCAATAAACACTCGAAATATTTAAATCCAAAGATGAGGCAGGCTGCAGCATCAATAGAAAGTTTCCTCTAAGTTTTAGGGTTTATCTCTATTATTCTGGAATGTTTTTATGAGACAGTTAAAAAGTTACTAATCATGCTATGCTCTGTGATATTTAGTTTATTTTCTGTAATGTCTTGTAACTTAATAAAACAAATGTATTATTGATGTGCCTGTGAGCAGAAATAATGAAATGTTACATAACAGTCTGGCAGAACCTATTCATGCTCAAAAAAGCTGTGCCCTTAATTTGCTCATCTTAACTTACATGGTTTATTTTGAGTCCTCTCATAATTTATCTAAAGCCAACATGAGAATAACAAATTGCAGATATCAATTAACTTGTTTTCTTACTTTCTTATATACTGTCACATGTCATCAGACCATCGAAGAATGACTGTCACGTGCACTCTGTTCCGTGGCCGGTAATTGGACTGGGACGCGGCGGTCATGGTTCAAAGGGTACTTAAGGTTTCACTTCCTCGCGGTGCGCCGCTCTGCCATTAAGAGTCAATCTGGCCCGTCATCCGATTCACTTCGGCATCAACTTTGAGTACTCCAGTTATTGGGTTTATCTCTTTGATAGAGTGTGTGTCGTCAGCACCCGGATTAGTGTGGTAATCCTTGCTCTCCATGTGAGAGAGTTCTTATATCAACTCACGTGGTTATCCTACCTACTCGTGCTCCAAGCCGCGTTTGGGCTAACCTCTACACAACACGGGCTAATGGCTAATGAGTAGCAATCAGCTAAATCCTAACCAGATCACTGACGGGTTGGAAAACTTTTAGCAGTGACATAGGCCACAGTGCTGGAAATAAATACGCAGCCAAAGACACCCACCGAGTTGAAATCGGATGGCTCCACTTTCATAACAGCACTTATCATCAGATCAGAACAAGAAATGGAGGTGGCACATGCCACCTATCTGTTCAGAAAACAGTGACTATGGGTGATTTACTGGAGATTGGCAAAGGCTTGTTTTTTTCCAAATGGACAATCAGCCAAAGGACCGGTGGAAGACTTCAAGTTTGACATTTGTGATTTTGGTCACAACCCAGTATCCCTCGAAGTCACAGTGAGCAAGCTATTCGAGCAGAGTAAACTATGAGGGGCCATTAGGGACTTAATTCAGAATTACCATGCATACACATATGTGAAACCACGCATACACATATGTGAAACCAAAACCATTCACATACTATACTGAAAACTGCACACACAAGTGAAAGCATTTACATACACTACTGAAACACTCTCACATAAACAACTGAAAATGTATACCTTCACACACACTACTGAAAAGCTTTCACACACACAAGTGAAAACCTCTCACGCACATTGCTGAAAACCTCTCTCACACACACACAAGTGAAAAGCTCTCACACATGCTACTGAAAAGCTCTCACACAAACAAGTGAAAACCTCTCACACACACAAGTGAAAACCTCTCACACACACAAGTGAAAAGCTCTCACACACACTACTGAAAAGCTCTCACACAGACTAATTAAAGGTGCTTACATACACAATCTAAAATGTCATTTTTACCTGTGTGTGTGTGAGTTTTTCACTTCTCTGTGTGAGAGGTTTTCACTTGTGTGTGTGAGAGTTTGCCTTCTCAGATATTAATGGCCTAGCGGCAGAAAACTCGCCTTTGGACCAAGACGTTCGAGGTTCGAATCCGACCTCTGGTGTTGCCAACATTGTCGTCTTTTTACCAATTCGAACATATTGACAGAACGGTGAGGAGCACAAGAAAGACAACCTTATTTATTTATTTCTTATTTTATGTATTTATTTATTTATTTATTTTAGCAAATCTCGCCGTACTACGATGGCGTTTTAGTGCTACCTTAAAAAAAAAAAATCTAAGATTACGAGATTAAACTCATAATGTTTCGAGAATAAACTCGAAACTACCAGAATAAAGTCGAAAGCTTACGAGAATAAAGTCAAAATGTTACGAGAATAAAGTCGAAATGTTACAAGAATAAAGTCGAAATCTTATGAGAATAAAGTCGAAATGTTATGAGAAAAAAGTCGAAATATTTCAAGAATAAACTCGTAGTAATACGAGATTAAAATCGTAGTATTTTAGAAATAAAAGTCAAAATTACTTAAAAATAAGTTCTAATTTTTACGGAATGTTTAAGAGACATGTTTGCACAAGCATTGTCAGTTTCCGAGCCAGTGAGTTAGCTCTACGACACCTTGTAAAACATCAATAAAGGTAAGGTTTATTAGAATTTTTATATGCATACGGACATTTTGTAAATGTAAATGATATAATTTGATAGATCCTCCACATCCATAGTTTGGACTTTTTGCCTCGCATTATTTTGAATTTTTTCTCGTGAATATTTTTGACTTTATTCTCGTAAGATTTGACTCTTTTCATCGTGAACATTTCAACTTTTTTCTCATAACGTTTGACTTTATTCTCGTAATATTTCGACTTTTTTCTCGTAACATTTCGACTTTATTCTCATAACATTTCCACTTTATTCTCGCAGTTTTGAGTTTATTCTCGAAATATTATGAGTTTAATTATGATTTTTTTTTTTTTAAGGTGTAAAATTAAAACGCCACACGCTTATATACTTTTAATTTTTTTAAATTTCTCCATATAGCGAAGCTCTCATTTCAGCTGCAATCAGAATTCATCGCTAAACTACAGACCTTCCATTCTGTCTCATGCCACTTGCCCTCAAGAACTCTTAACTTTTTAAAAATACTTAATTGAAAACTCCTGATGTATTAACATATGGCTGAAATAATTATAGTTCTAATTTTATTACAATGTGAAAAAGGGGGCACACCATTCTCAGTGCCATGTAAATAGTTAACTTCACCGCTTTTGAGTTGTATTTGGTGCAGTGGTTTCAGCTGAGTTGGAGGTGTATGTTCATGTTCTGCCCAGTGCGCTTATGCTGTAGAAGCTCAGTGTGTGCAACCCAAGCGGTGAGAACATCTATGTTGAAAATAAATAAAAGAGTTCCCAGCCATTGCAGGATTTATACCTCATGTCTGCCTCCACACCACTTAAAAAATTGGACAGATTCATCTGAGGCACCATTCTGCTGGGTGCCGTCCAGCGAGAAACCTCCTGCCATACCATCAGGCGGAGAAAAGAGCACCACCTGCTGGATGGGCCAGCGCCATAGTCGCGACCAGCGGAGAGGTGGAAACTCGCTAGCGGCCGCGGCACTAGACTCAGGGGTAGAATACCGACCACCCTGGCATCGAACCGATCCCGCCGAGCTGCTGCACAGGCAAAGGTACCGGCGATCGCCGGCGAGGATGGTGCGCCGTCAGTGCAGGCATCTCACAGTGACAGGCATCGGGCGGATCACCACCGAGAACGCGGCAGAGTTTCTGGCAGACAGCTTGAATGATGTTTCTGCTTCCAACTTATATAACAGCAACATCTCTTATTACCCGCCTCACGCCAAGGACCTCACACTTAGCAGTATTTATATTTGAGTGAGGAATTGTAAGCACCACCACTAGCAACTCTTCCCCAGGCAGTGGACTTAAAATGTGTTTAGGCCATTTGGGCCATCAGAATGGACTGATGTGGACCGTGTGCTCGACTCAGTGCGGTGCTGTGCACTTGTGGACACTGGTCCACCATATCGCCGTCGGCCAGATTACTGAGCGAACAGATGCGCACCTTGCCAGCGTAGCACGCAAGATGCTGCGGATCACCACAGTGACCAGATCAGGGCAGGTCAGCGGGCTAGTGAACGGTAAAGCGTAGTGGGATCATGGGGAAGCGACGATTCACATGAGTTTTTCTATTGGGGATATTCCAAGACAGTTGCATCATCGCTCGACGCATCAATGCTGGCGTGGCTGTTAGATGTAAAAAAAAGGCTGCGTGTGGACTTTGGTGTGCCAAGACTGAGCGGACCAGAAGAAACACCACGGCTTTCCATTTGCCATATAGGCTAAAGACACTGTTTCCCCGGTGGAGAAGAAGAAACAATGTTCGGTGATGGATAGAACATGTGATGAATGAACTGTTCGGGTTGCTGGGGTCTTACATGGGACAGAGACAGAAACTCGGCGCGCTCAATGACTTTATGGACATTTTCGCGGCTAGTGAGCATGACTGCACCCACACAGACTTAGTGCAGCATCACATCCACACTGGGAGTGAACCGGCCATCCGCCTGCGGCCGTGACGCTTGCCACTAGCTAAGCGAGCAGCAGCAGAAGAGAAGCTGCAAGAAATGCTCGGAGCCGGGGTGATCAAACCGGCGGACAGCCCGTGGTCCTCCCCAGTGGTGCTTGTAAAAAAGATGGGACATGGTGGCCAGTGTGGACTACCGGCGGCTAAATGATGTGACCCGCAAAGACTCGTACTCCCTCCCACGCATCGGTGAGGCATTGGAGTATGTCACTGGTTCACGCTGGTTTAGCTCGCTGGACCTCCATAGCGGGTACTGGCAAGTGGAGTTAGCACCGGAGGCTCGAGCAAAGACAGCTTTCTCCATTGGCCACGGACTATGCCAATTCCGCAGTGCTCGACTTTTTGTAATGCACCAGTGACCTTGAACAGCCTATGGAGAGGCGCACGGTGACATTCTGCGTTCACACTGCGTCATTTACCTGGACGATTTGCTGGTACATGGAAGTGACTTTGACAATGCACTAGCGTCCAAAGGCGCAGGGTGAATCTACGGCTACACACAAAGCAATGCCAGCTGCTCCGATGGGAAACAGCATTCCTGGGACATGTGATTAGTGCGGAGGGGATTGCCACTGACCCATCCAAGGTAGCAGCGGTGAGAGATTGGCCCACACGCCGGTCAATAACACTCTTCCGTTAGTGCTCTGGCATAACAACTGTGGTGCAAGAATCTACACAGCTAAGCCCTGCTGCGCCCGTGCTTGGCCGTGAAATCCGTACCCCTGTGGATTTAGTGTTCGGGCCACCACCGAACCTGAACTGCCTAGGAAACCAGGTATGGACTATTATGTTCAGTTGAAAGAGAGATCACGGAGGTGCATGAATCGGCCGGCAAGTTATTACATTTCAGGTTTCAAAACAGTGGCGTCATTGCGACGACAATCTTACCGTGGCAGGAATTTCAGTGGGCATGAAGCTGCGTATGCTCCCATTAGTGGGATTTGCCAATACTCACTGTGTCTGCCTCCGCTGATTAAGCGTTATTCTGTCCCTTAGTTTTAGTTAAAATAGCCCGTTATATGGTAAAATATTGCCACCTAGTGGCCAAATGTGTATAATGTTTAGGCCAGTGAATTTGTTATCTGAGTCGTTGTAAATGGCAGACGGAGAAAGAAGACATGCTCCTCGTGTTGCTCGCTGTATGTTCTTGATACAGGACACTCTGTAAGTTTATCTTCTAAATAAGTTCAATTTCAAGTGATAACAAAACTGTGTTTGTGTTTGTAATGTATATGAGGCTGAATATTAAGAAAATTTTAAGTTATCTAGTTAACCTGCTAAGCTCAGCACTGTATTGCACTGGCTAACTTTGTTTGACCATATTGTGAGCTGTTAGAGCAGAAATACTGATTAAATTTGATAAATGATTTGAATGTGCAAAGAAGATAATAAGAACATAAGAAAATAAGAACACTGTAGATTGAAATGTATTTTTATTTTTAGTATTTTTCTAGTTTCACAAAATAAGAATTGGTTCAAGTAAACACTGAAACCTTCTTCGGACTCTGGACTATCTTTTGTTTAGGCTCATTGTCTAGCCGTAGGGTCACACATAGCTAAGCAGCAAGCGTCCATGCAACATAACACTGCGGCGGTGAAACGACCAGCAACTCTGAGATCGCAAAGGAGAACTTTAAGGAATTAAAGAGTATAATCGCGAGATTCGCAAAAAATTGAGGTTGTCTTTCTTGCGCTGCTCACCGTTCTGTCAATACGTATGAAATGGTAAAAAGGCAACAATTCTGAATATCAAGCAAATGTCTACCATTATCGGTGTAGTGATGAGAAGTTAAAAAAAGTGAAAACCTCTCACACACAGTACATTTACAGCATTTACAGACGCCTCATCCTAATTTCAGGCCAGTTCCGCTGAGAGCACTTAGGATTAAGGGTCTTGCTTCAGGGACCCAATGTTATAATACAGATGTTGGATTCAACCTGAACGCCTTGGTTCAAAGGCGCAGGCCATCACGCCTGGTCTGCCGCTAGCCATCAATAACTGAGGGAAAATACACTACTGAAATGTTTTTGCATACACTGGTAAAAAGCTCTCACACACACTAGTAAAAATTACATTTTAGATTGTGTATGTAAGCACCTTTTACTAGTGTGAGAGCTTTTCACTTGTGTGTGAGAGGTTTTCAGTAGTATAAAAGTGGTGGTGCTTTTTACTTTGTGTGTGAGAGAGGTTTTCAGTGAGTGTGTGAGAGAGGTTTTCACTTGTGTGTGTGAGAGTGCTTCAGTAGTGTATGTAAATGCCTTCACTTGTAAGTGTGTGCAGTTTTCAGTATAGTATGTGAATGGTTTTGGTTCAGGCTGATTCTCCATTTGGAAAAATCAAGCCTTTGACAATCTCTAGTAGATCTAAGTCCCCGAGTGTCCCACATTCCACAGTTTTTCTCGAAGATTTTTGTTCTCTGCGTCCAACATACAGTTGTTCTTCTAAAATTTTCGAGTAAAATTGGCAGGGATACTCTTGGTTGACTTATGTTGCAATTTTTGAGCAAAAATTGTGACCACTGGCAGGCATGGTGAATTTGCACTTTTACAAAAACCCGTACTACTGGGACATGGCGAGAGCATTTTAGGGGCCATGCAGGAACACTGCGCAAACCCTATTGAATCGCTGATTTTTTTTTTTCTGCCTTAAACGCTAGGAGAAAAAACTGTAAGACCACAATAGCTTTTGAATGGCAGGTAGGTCCGCACTTAATTACTCAGGCTGAAAAATGCACCAATATAAGGTTTATTTTGCATTTTGCCTAAATAACTTTTCAAACGAAATCTAATCTCAAAATCTTATAGCATCTTATCTCTTGGGTCGTCAATCTTGTAGACCCTTGCATCTATTTCTGCCGTATTTAATTTTTCACTAATTTGAATAATATTAAAAACCAAGTTTTATGAACTAATCCCTGGATTTTTGTCCAGTCTGCATGCAACTGGAATCATTTGAATCGTTAGACACTCTTCTTTAATTATTATCAAGCACATTTTTAATTTATGTCTTATATTTCTGTAAATATATAAATAAATGTGGTCGGTGGTTTGGCATAGGACTGCAACACCACACACCCTAGTGTTATAGAAATTTGGTAAGTCCAGACTCCACCTCTACAAAAAAATTGCCACTGCCAGTTGGTGGCGCCACAATAAGCCATATATTGGCGCTTTTGCCTAATAAGTTTTGGAACTGTAGCAATCTTAGATAAAGGGATGAAAATATTTTTTCAATGTTCGTCCACCGATTCATCAAAAAACTGATAAAGCTGCAAAATGTATGGCTCTTATAATCACTGCTTGCAGTTATATTTTATTTATTTATTCAGAGAATAAAGTCGAAATGTTACGAGAAAAAAGTCGAAATATTTCAAGAATAAACTCGTAGTAATACAAGATTAAAATTGTAGTATTTTGAGAAATAAAGTCAAAATTACGAAAATAAAGTCGAATTTTTACGTGAATGTTTAAGATATGTTCTGTACAAGCATGTCGTCTGAGCCAGTGAGTTAGCTCTACGGAAGACCTTGCAAACATCAGCCGTCAAAGGTAAGGTTTATTAGAATCTCTTTAGTATGCATACACATTTGTAAATGTAGTTTGATATAATTTGATAGATCCTCCACATCCATAGTTTGACTTTATTCTCGTAATATTTCGACTTTTTTCTCGTAACATTTTGACTTTATTCTCGTAAGATTTTGACTTTTTTCATTGTAACATTTCAACTTTTTTCTCGTAACGTTTTGACTTTATTCTCGTAATATTTCAACTTTTTTCTCGTAACATTTCGACTTTATTCTCATAACATTTCCACTTTATTCTCGCAGTTTTGAGTTTATTCTCGAAATATTATGAGTTTAATTATGATTTTTTTTTAAGGTGGCACTAAAACGCCATACGCTTATACTCTTTAATTTTTTTAAATTCTCCATCGCGTTAGCGAGCTCCCTCATTTCAGCGCTGCACCGTTAGGGACCATCGCTAAACTACAGACCTTCCATTCTTTTCTAAGGCCACTTGCCCTCAAGAACTCTTAACTTCTTTTAAAATACTTAATGAAAACTCCTGATGTATTACAAGGCTGAAATAATTATAGTTCTTAATTTTATTATAATGTAGCGGTGCTGCGGGAAAAGGGGGGCAGGGTCACCCAACATTCTGTGCGGCTGTATGTAAATAGTTAACCTACCGTCTTTGTGAGTTGAATTTGGTTCAGTGGTTTCAGCTGAGTTGGAGGTGTATGTTCATGTTCTGCCTTGTGTGTGTGCGCTTATGCTGTAGAAGCTCAGTGCGTTGCACCTAAGCGGGTGAGAACATCTGTTGAAAATAAATAAAAGAGTTCCCAGCCATTGCAGTGGGATTTGCCAATACTCACCATGTCTGCCTCCGCTGATTAAGCGTCCATGCAACACTGGTGTCAGAAGTGGGATCCGAGGCAATAACGACACTCAAAGAGATCATCTGAGGAAATCATCTGCCGGCTGGAAGCTGTCCAGCGGAGAGAAACCCCTCCCGTTGCGAACAGACTGCGGAGAAAGAGCACTCACCTGCTGGATGGGGCCAGCACCACGCTAGTCGCGGACCAGCGGAGAGGTGGAAACTCGCTGGCGGCCGCGGCACTAGACTCAGGGGTAGAATACCGACCACCCCGGCATCGAACCGATCCTGGCTGAGCTACGTGGCCAGGCAAAGGTGCACCAAGTGATCGTCGATGAGGATGGCAAAAGGGCCTGTCGGGTGCAGGGCATCCCACAGTGACAGGCACGGGGCGTGACTGGAACACCACTGAGAACAACAAAAGGGATGACCGTGTGCAGAGTTTCCTGTGGCAGCGTGTGACAGCTGAATGAGGCGCCTGCTTCCACTGCAGAGAGCACAGGCACATCGCTTCCTATTGCCCCGCTCCTACGCCCAAGGACCCCATACCCCAGCAGCATTTATACTAGAGTGGGGAGGAATTGTGGGGAAAACACCTCCCACCACTAGCAACTCTTCCCCAGGCAGTGGACTTAAAATGTGTTTAGGCCATTTGGGCCATCAGAATGGACTGTATGTGGACTGTGTGCTCGACTCAGTGCGGTGCTGTGCACTTGTGGACACTGGGTCCACCATATCGCTCGTTCGCTGTGGATTACTGAGCGGAACAGATGCGGCGCACCTTGCCAGCGAGCAATGCAAGATGCTGCGGATCACCACAGTGACTGGAGATCAGGCAGTAATGCGGGCTAGGTGAACGGTGCGAGTGACTATGGGGAAGCGCACGTATTCACATGAGTTTTTCATTGGGGACATTCAAGACAGTTGCATCATCGGGCTCGACTTACTCGAATGCTGGCGGGCTGTTGTGGATGTAAAAAAAAGGCTGCGTGTGGACTTTGGTGTGCCAAGACTGAGCGGACCAGAAGAAACACCACGTGCTTTCCATTTTCCATATAGGCTAAAGACACTGTTTCCCCGGTGGAGAAGAAGAAACAATGTTCGGTGATGGATAGAACATGTGCCGTGAATGAACTGTTCAAGCGTAGTAGCGTGGGGCTCGACATGGGACAGAGACAGAAACTCGGCGCGCTACTCAATGACTTTATGGACATTTTCGCGGCTAGTGAGCATGACTGCACCCACACAGACTTAGTGCAGCATCACATCCACACTGGGAGTGAACCGGCCATCCGCCTGCGGCCGTGACGCTTGCCACTAGCTAAGCGAGCAGCAGCAGAAGAGAAGCTGCAAGAAATGCTCGAAGCCGGGGTGATCAAACCGGCGGACAGCCCGTGGTCCTCCCCAGTGGTGCTTGTAAAAAAAAGATGGGACATGGTGGTTTTGTGTGGACTACCGGCGGCTAAATGATGTGACCCGCAAAGACTCGTACCCCCTCCCACGCATCGGTGAGGCATTGGAGTATGTCACTGGTTCACGCTGGTTTAGCTCGCTGGACCTCCATAGCGGGTACTGGCAAGTGGAGTTAGCACCGGAGGCTCGAGCAAAGACAGCTTTCTCCATTGGCCACGGACTATGCCAATTCCGCAGTATGCCGTTCGGACTTTGCAATGCACCAGTGACCTTTGAACAGCTCATGGAGAAAGTACTGGTGGACATTCTGCGTTCACACTGCGTCATTTACCTGGACGATTTGCTGGTACATGGAAGTGACTTTGACAATGCACTAGCTAGTCTGAGGGAGGTGTTCACTGTGCTGCGCAGGGTGAATCTACGGCTACACACAAAGCAATGCCAGCTGCTCCGATGGGAAACAGCATTCCTGGGACATGTGATTAGTGCGGAGGGGATTGCCACTGACCCATCCAAGGTAGCAGCGGTGAGAGATTGGCCCACACGCGACTGGGACGAACACCTTCCGTTAGTGCTCTGGGCATACCGAACTGTGGTGCAAGAATCTACACAGCTAAGCCCTGCTGCGCTCGCGTTTGGCCGTGAAATCCGTACCCCTGTGGATTTAGTGTTCGGGCCACCAGCAGAACCTGAACTGCCTAGGAAACCAGGTATGGACTATTATGTTCAGTTGAAAGAGAGACTGTTGAGTGTGCATGAACTCGCCCGGCAAGCCATTGCGGACGCCAGGCTCAAACAGTGGCGCGCGTACGACACCCGCTCGTGTGGCAGGGACTTTGGGGTGGGAGAGCATGTTTGGGTGTATGCTCCCATTAGTGGGATTTGCCAATACTCACTGTGTCTGCCTCCGCTGATTAAGCGTTATTCTGTCCCTTAGTTTTAGTTAAAATAGCCCGTTATATGGTAAAATATTGCCACCTAGTGGCCAAATGTGTATAATGTTTAGGCCAGTGAATTTGTTAGCTGAGTCGTTGTGTAAATGGCAGACGGAGAAAGAAGACATGCTCCTCGTGTTGCTCGCTGTATGTTCTTGATACAGGACAATCTGTAAGTTTATCTTCTAAATAAGTTCAATTTCAAGTGATAACAAAACTGTGTTTGTGTTTGTAATGTATATGAGGCTGAATATTAAGAAAATTTTAAGTTATCTAGTTAGCCTGCTAAGCTCAGCACTGTATTGCACTGGCTAACTTTGTTTGACCATATTGTGAGCTGTTAGAGCAGAAATACTGATTAAATTTGATAAATGATTTGAATGTGCAAAGAAGATAATAAGAACATAAGAAAATAAGAACACTGTAGATTGAAATGTATTTTTATTTTTTGTATTTTTCTAGTTTCACAAAATAAGAATTGGTTCAAGTAAACACTGAAACCTTCTTCGGACTCTTGGATCATCTTTTGTTTAGCTCGCTGTCTAGGCTGTGTAGGGTCACATAGCTAAGGGCAGAAGAAGCGTCCATGCAACATAACACTGCGGCGGTGAAACGACCAGCAACTCTGAGATCGCAAAGGAGAACTTTAAGGAATTAAAGAGTATAATCGCGAGATTCGCAAAAAATTGAGGTTGTCTTTCTTGCGCTGCTCACCGTTCTGTCAATACGTATGAAATGGTAAAAAGGCAACAATTCTGAATATCAAGCAAATGTCTACCATTATCGGTGTAGTGATGAGAAGCGCTTAAAAAAAGTGAAAACCTCTCACACACAGTACATTTACAGCATTTAGCAGACGCTCTCATCCTAATTTCAGGGCCAGTTCCGCTGAGAGCAATTTAGGATTAAGGGTCTTGCTCAGGGACCCAATGTTGGTAATGCCAGATGTTGGATTCGAACCTTGAACGTCTTGGTCCAAAGGCGAGGCCATCACGTCTTGGTCTGCCGCTAGGCCATCAATAACTGAGGAGGCGAACTTTTACACACACAAGTGAAACGCTCTCTCATACACTACTGAAACGCTCTTGCATACACTGGTAAAAAGCTCTCACACACACTAGTAAAAATTACATTTTAGATTGTGTATGTAAGCACCTTTTACTAGTGTGAGAGCTTTTCACTTGTGTGTGAGAGGTTTTCAGTAGTATGTGTGAGAGGTTTTCACTTGTGTGTGAGAGAGGTTTTCAGTAGTGTGTGAGAGAGGTTTTCACTTGTGTGTGTGAGAGTGTTTCAGTAGTGTATGTAAATGCCTTCACTTGTAAGTGTGTGCAGTTTTCAGTATAGTATGTGAATGGTTTTGGTTCAGGCTGATTCTCCATTTGGAAAAAACAAGCCTTTGACAATCTCTAGTAGATCTAAGTCCCCGAGTGTCCCACATTCCACAGTTTTTCTCGAAGATTTTTCTAAGTCCCCAAGTGTCCAACATGCCACAGTTGTTCTCTAAAATTTTCGAGTAAAACTCGGGCATGTGGGACACTTGGTTGGACTTGTTGCAATTTCCGAGCAAAAACTCGTGACCACTGGTGCATGGTGCGGGAATTTGTGCAATTTTCGAGCAAAAACCCGGTACCACTGGGACATGGCGCAGAGCATTTTAGGGGGCCATGCAGTGGAACACTGCGTGGAACCCTATTGGAATCGTGCTGATTTTTTTTTCTGCCTTAAAACGCGTTGTGGAGAAAAAACTGTAAGACCAACAGCTTTGAAATTTGGCAGGTAGGTCCGGTACCCCCCCCACTACTCAGGCCAAAAAAAAAAAATTGCACCAATATAAGCTATTTTGCGTTTTTCAAAAAAAATATTTTTGCATTTTGCCTAATAACTTTTCAAACGTAGCTCCAATCTCAAAAATCTTATAGCATCTTATTCCCTGGGTCAAGCCGAATCTTGTAGACCCTTGCATCTATTTCTGCCGTATTTAATTTTTCACTAATTTGAATAATATTAAAAACCAAGTTTTATAAACTAATCCCTGGATTTTTGTCCAGTCTGCATGCAACTGGAATCATTTGAATCGTTAGACACTCTTCTTTAATTATTATCAAGCACATTTTTAATTTATGTCTTTATATTTCTGTAATATGCAAATAAATGTGGTCGGTTTGGCATAGGACTGCAACACCACACACCGAGTGTCATAGAAATTTGGCAGGTAAGTCCGGGACTCCACCCTCTACAAAAAAAATAAATAAATTGCCACTCTGCCAGTTGGTGGCGCTACAATAAGCTATATTGCGTTTTGCCTAATAAGTTTTGAACTGTAGCACCCTAGATAAAAGGATGAAATGTGTCATTTTTCAATGTCTGTCCACTTCGATTCATCAAAAACTGATAAAGCTGCAAAATGCATGGCCCCCATAATCACTGCTTGCAGTTATATTTTATTTATTTATTCATTTATTCATGTATTCATTTATTCATTTTATTTATTTGATTTAACTTCCTGTTTTCGCGGAGCTCATTTCAGCCAACCTCTGGATAAGCGAAAATGGCAGGAAGGGGTGGAAGGTACAGGTGCTTCGCGCTCGGCTTAAGAGAGCGAGGCAAAGGGGGCTGGTGGTGGATGTTGATTTCAGATATCGACGTGATATTTTTAGCCGACAATAAAGCGTTTTATCCCACAACATGGAGGAGAATCGAACCACTGTCTGTATTATTTTATTTTATTTCATTTCATTTCATTTTAATTTATTTTATATTTTTATTGGCTTTGTTTTTGCGGAACTCATTTCAACCAACGGCAGGAAGGCGTGGCCGGGACAGGATACGCTAAGTTCGAGCGGATGGAAATCGCTGTTTACAGGCGAAGACAGTGCATAAATTCTCTACAGAGAATCAATCGGCCTGTTATTTCGTTTCATTCATTCCTGTTTCATTCACTCATTTTGCCGCAGCAACACGCAGACTTTACAGCGAAACGGCGAAAGTAGCATAGCAGGCAGGCTGGGGAGTTTAGTGGTTGTGTGCGCCATGTTTGACCCATATCCAGGCCCCAGTTATCATAAATTCATTCCCAGAAAGGTGCTGTGTGGGTGGGCGTGAATTTAAAATGAAATAAATAAATAAATAAATGGTGGGCATGAATATTTCTACTCCCATGACCCATAAGGTGTCAATTATGACCCCTATGATCCAGACTTCTCGGCCCCGGTTATAACCACATTAACCCCAGACAAGTGCACCTGCACTGAGCACGCATATTTCTACCTCAGTGGCTTATAAGGAGTAAAGTTTGAGCCATAGCATCCAGACTTCCAGGCCCCAGTGATCATAAACTCACCCCCAGA
>JAVGVS010000182.1:860009-867126 GCA_032718565.1 Distichodus sexfasciatus
ATACATGAGGAGAGAGGAGGAGAGAAAAAGAGCCCCCCCAGACTGTCCTTTTAGGGCACCGTGGGAAGGGAAAAAAACACCTCAGCAACGAAGCACATAAACAGATGAGACATGACTAGCAACAGGGGAGGGGGGAAGGGGGATGTAGAGGTAGTCCAATGTAGGCAACAGCCATCTGGAGCCTGTGGCTGATAACGCGCTGGTCAGACCCACCCACCCAGACTGGGGGTATAAAGCACTGAAGGCGTGGGATGGGGGAAGGTGCAATGAGTGTTTATCTGTAGCTGTGTGTGTGTGTGTGCGTGTGATGTATAAGCCTACATAGCCTGAAACCAGTCTGCAGCAGGTGTCCTTGGAACAGGGAAAGGAATTTCAGAGCATCTCGTTATCTTGCTTTCCAGGGGATGTTGTTCATCTCCAGCGACGGCTTTGGCCGAGACCGGCGCTGGTAAGGGGGGGTAGCTGAAAGAGAGAATGGTAATTTGGGTTTGGGTTGGATCGACATCTGTCTTCCAATTTCACAGATATCTAATGTCCATCACTGGTCTCCAGGTCTGTCCAAATCCTGTTGTAGAGCCAAAAACTTCTCCAAGATGTGATCCAACTTGCGGTCCATAGCCACAGTCTGAGTGTTAACAGCTCTGCTCACCACCGTTTCAATCCAGCCGGCCAACTTTGTGGAGTTTTGAACAGTTGTGACCACTTTCTTCAGTCGTCGATATCCCAGAGCGCCGCTAAGACCAATCAGCAGAAACCCAGCTATCATAGTTCCAAATAGATAAATATCCTCT
Source organism: Distichodus sexfasciatus (assembly GCA_032718565.1). NCBI lineage: Eukaryota > Metazoa > Chordata > Actinopteri > Characiformes > Distichodontidae > Distichodus > Distichodus sexfasciatus. The sequence goes on from JAVGVS010000182.1 coordinate 860,801, forward strand.
GCGTCCTCCAAGGAAAGGGCTGCCAGGCACATGACGCACCACTTCTGCCACCTGTCCATCGTGTATCCAGCAGCAAACGTTCCTGCAGGACAGTTGGGTTCCCCCGAACCCACGCTTCTCGTCGAGAAGATGGTGTCAATTGTGTTCAGAGACCAGTTGATCAAATCCATAATTTCTGTAGTTCGGAGAGCAGGGCAAAGAGAGTCTTGGAGACAGACATGAAACAGGGCAAGACAACAGAGCCAGCAGGAGAGATAAGGGAGGGAGAGGAGAAAAGTGCGACTGCCTTCGTTGAGAGCCAAAGAAGAAAGGGTTGGTGTCAATAAGAAGCCATGACACTTTTTGGCCTGTGCCGTCAGACCAGTCAGCTGACGGAATTTCTCAAGGATTGACAGGTTGGACCTCATGCCATACCACCCAATACTCAGCAGCACTAGATCATCTGCGAAGGCAAGGGCTGTGATATTCCCATCAGATTTTGGGACACCACAACCATGGGACTCCAGGGTTGCAATCAGGGGTCAATTGCCAGGTTGAAAAGCGATGGAGACATCGGGTTGCCTTGCTTTACCCCAGACCTGATAGCAATATCCGGGGTCTTCATAGCACCCACCTCGACCAAAGTGTGGCAAGCCCTATAGGATCACTCCAATTATATGCGCATCCAGCCCTCGATTCTGTAGCACATCCACAATGTGGTCATGTGACACTGAATCAAATACTTTCGCAATGTTGATAAATGCTACGGCTAGATGTTGATGGTCTCTCTTAGCCCGCTCAATGATGGTGTTCAGAACCATGAGGTTCTCAGAGCAGCCTGGGGATTAAATAAATCCCTTTGCCTAGGATGTAACGGACACGTCCTAGCCAATCGTCTTGTCACAATCCTTGAAAAGAGATGCAAGACCATCAAACCAATGGTTATTGGCCTCCAATTGCCAATATCCTGCAGCTGTTCCTGGTTTGATGTCTTGGGCAGTAGTATCGACCGACACTGCTTGACAGCATTGGGGATCTTCCCCATGACCCACCACATGTTAAACAGCTCCACTGCCTTTGAACTGTCAGCTAAACCTTTCACGCCCTCCCAGCCAATCCGATCAGGGCCTGGGGCTGAGGTGTGATTCATAGCACCCAGGTTCTCCCTGATCTCCTCCTCAGTGATCTAGCTCCAGAACACATTATTGTCTGCACTTCCACAAGGGACAAATGCCCCCAAACCCACACACTGTGTTTCAGATTCCCACTTCTGCTTGTACACATTGCGCAACTCAGAAATCTGAATCTGGCACCTGGTGTGTTCTTGGCCATCGAGGATCATTGCAGCCAGCCGCGCTCTGTCCTTGAGTAACAGGCACTGAAGCTTCCCAAACAAAGCCCTCTTAGCTGCTCTCCTCTTCATCCATGGGTAGTAGGTTCTGGAGCCCGTCTCCCTGACTTTCCCCCCAGTCCAATTGTGTGCCCGCTTACCACTCTGGGTCTTGGGTAGGGATATCACCTTCGCGGTCACATCCTCTACCTGCCTGTCAATGGACTCATTGCCATCCAACCAGTCCTGGAGAACCACCAAAATCAATTCTCCCTCCTTCTCCTGGGCCTCTCGGCACAGCTTGACAGCCCTAATTTTCAAATCGGCTGCCACCTCTGATGGAGCCTGAGGTATCTCATGAGCAACCTCCAGGAAGGCAAGAGGGTCCCTATCCTCAGACTGCGTAGTGGATCGGGACGAAGCAGAACCACGCAGTTGCCTTCTCTTTTTGCCCACTTGAGTAGCTGTCTTATTGCCAAGTTCTTGAGCAATGAGCACATTGACATTCCACTTTCTGGAATGTCAATGTGCTCATGTGCTCACATTGACATTCCACTTTCTGGAATGGACCATTTCCAGCTGAGAGAGCCTCTCAAGTTCCTCCACTGACCATATCTGCAGTCTTCTGCCTTTAGGTAAAGTCGATTGTGAAAGTGCCTCGATCCTTTCTCTGTTGCGTTCCGCTGGGTGGCTATGGCGCTTGTGCTGCGACAGACCGCTGATGTTACCACAGACCAGGCCACACAGGTCACACTCAAGGCCCTCAGCCAATATGGGCTGAGGCTGTTTACCCTTACATTTGGGTATATGGCACAAGATTGACCTGGCTTTCCGATCCATTCTGTCACATTTCTCACATTGGAAAAGCAGAGGGACATCTCTGTGAAACCTCATAAAGTGTTCCCCTGCTTTAACCGGGCCCCCCATAGCCTCAGCACACTTCACACACCAAATACTAGAATTTGGCAGCCTTATAACCACAGCCTCACCCTCCGAGATGTTTGCACTCTGCAACACCGGCTCTACCAAAACAGAATGCTCTAGAGCATAGCTGGATTCCACCTGCTCTGAATCCTGTGCTTCATCAAGCAGAGTAGTGTCAGATGAAGGGGTATTGACAGACTCAAATAAGGAACAACTCATTCCCAAAGCCACATCCTCAACTCCAGCCTCAGCCGCCCTCTGCTTCCTATAAGAGCTATTCCACACAACGATTGAGGTCAGAGTCAAATCAGCATACTCCAAATCACGCGAGAGGCCCAAACCGAGGCATCCAGATGGGGAGGCATCGGGCTTAACGCCATCATGATCAGTCTGGGTGCCGACAGAGATGAACCTCAGAATTGTCACCAAACAGGTGGAGGGAAGACAACTAATGGATGGAGATCCCACCTCCAAAGATCCATCCATGGCACGTTGGTAACCCGGGCCACGTGCCATCCGGTATGAGACTTCTCTTGTTATGGACATGTTTGCTTTGCCTTCAGATACTCTCCGGAAACCCCCAGCCACGGCTCGGGCCCAGCCCCACTTCGCACCCTGGCCCGACCGACCCAGCCCTTATAGCCAATCCTTATCCCGAAGTTACGGATCTGACTTGCCAACTTCCCTTACCCACCTTGTTCCAACATGGCAGAGGCTGTTCACCTGATCTGCTGCGGATATGGGTACGGCCCGGCGTGAGATTTACACCCTCTCCCCCGGATTTTCAAGGGCCGACGAGAGCTCACCGGACACCGCCAGAACCGCGGCGCTTTCCAGGGCATGGGCCCCTATCTCGGGGTGAACCCATTCCAGGGTGCCCTGCCCTTCACAAAGAAAAGAGAACTCTCTACCCTTCTTTTCCTTTCTTTTCTTTCTCTTTCTTTTCCCTCTTCTCCCTTCCTTTTCTTCTTCTCTCCCCCTCTGTTGCCTCTCTTATCAACCTTATTTATCCTGTTTAAGTATTTTAATTAATTGGAAAAATAAATAAATGAATAAAGTTGATCTCCGAAGAGGGGGGGTGGTGGCGGGATCCAAAAAAAAAAAAAAAAAAAACAGAAAAGAGAACTCTTCCCGGGGCCCCCGCCAGCGTTACCGGGTTCATTTGCATTACCGCACAGGACGCCTCGCGGCACCGATCACCACCACTCCGGGTTTGGGGATCTGAACCCGACTCCCTTTTGATGGGCTGGGGGCGACGGAGGCCATCGCCCCATGCTTCCGAACAGTGTTCGCCCATCCCTTAGGACTGACTGACCCATGTTCAACTGCTGTTCACATGGAACCCTTCTCCACTTCAGCTTTCAAAGCTCTCGTTTGAATATTTGCTACTACCATCAAGATCTGCACCTGCAGCGGCTCCACCCGCGCCCGCGCCCAAGGTTTCTGCGCCACCGCGGCGGCCCTCCTACTCATTGTGGCGTAAGGTCACCAACCTTTTTTGTTCTGCCGGCGACGGCCGGATATGGGCCCGACGCTATATCAGTATCCATTTTCAGGGCTAGCTGATTCGGCAGGTGAGTTTTTACACACTCCTTAGCGGATTCCGACTTCCATGGCCACCGTCCTGCTGTCTGTATCAACCAACACCTTTTATGGGGTCTGATGAGCGTCGGGCGCCTTAACCCGGCATTCAGTTCATCCCGCAGTGCCAGTTCTGCTTACCAAAAGTGGCCCACTAGGCACTCGCATTCAATGCCCGGCTACAAGCCAGCGAGCTGGGCTTCTTACACATTTTAAGTTTGAGAATAGGTTGAGATTGTTTCGGCCCCAATGCCTCTAGTCATTAGCTTTACCGGATAAAACTGCCGGAGTGCCAGCTATCCTGAGGGAAACTTCGTAGGGAACCAGCTACTAGATGGTTGAATTAGTCTTTCGCCCCTATACCCAGGTCGGACGACCGATTTGCACATCAGGACCACTGTGGGCCTCCGCCAGAGTTTCCTCTGGCTTCGCTCTGCCCAGGCATAGTTCACCATCTTTCAGGTACCATCGCGTACGCTCTAGCTCCACCTCCCCGACGGAGCGGGAGAGATGGGCCGGTGGTGCACCCCCTCCCTCGGCCGGTGCGTGTCGGCCTTCACCTTCATTGTGCTGTGGGAGGGGCCCCGTCCCTCCCCCATGAGGAGGAAGGAAGGTGCAGAGGTACTCGTCCGTGGCCCCGGTGGCAAGTGGCGAAGTCGGGGTGGGATGGCGCTGTAAAAGCTCGAGGCCGAGGCCAAGAGCCCACTTTCGACCCCTGACCCTTCCAAGCCAAGCCGGAGCCGGTCGCGGTGCACCGCCGCAGAGGAAATGCGCCCCACGGCGGCCCGAACCCGCGCCCGGTTGCGGCCCACACCGCCGCCCACCGACCCCCAAGGGGGAAGGCGAGGGGGGAGAGCACGCTCGACGGACGGGGACGGCCAGAACCGCCGGGTTGAATCCCCCGGGCAGACTGTGCGGACCCCAGCCGTTTACCTCTTAACGGTTTCACGCCCTGTTGAACTCTCTCTTCAAAGTTCTTTTCAACTTTCCCTTACGGTACTTGTTCGCTATCGGTCTCGTGCCGGTATTTAGCCTTAGATGGAGTTTACCACCCACTTTGGGCTGCATTCACAAACAACCCGACTCCGGGAAGTCCGCAACCCTGGCACGGCGAGGGCCATTACCGGCCTCACACTGTCCACCGTCCATCAGAAGGACTTAGGCCCCTGGCCCGCGCCGGGAAGAACGGACTTCCATACACCACATTTCCCTGCGCCCTGGCCAGACGGGGGATTTGGCGCTGGGCTCTTCCCTCTTTCCCTCGCCGCTACTAGGTGAATCCTTGTTAATTTCTTTTCCTCCGCTTAGTAATATGCTTAAATTCAGCGGGTCGTCTCATCTGATCTGAGGTCGCGCAAGAAGAGTGGGCAGGTGAGGCTGGCCTCACTCCCGGAGCCGCCGTCCACCACTGGGGGGGTGGGGTGACGGTCTGGCGTGAAAGGGGGGGTACCCTCCAAAATGTTATACGAAGCCCTCCCTGAGCCCGGAGCCGACCGTGTGGGGAGGGGGATCTGGAGTCGAAACGAGAGTGGGAGGAACTGGGCCACCCCCCCCAAGAGCGCACCCACTGCTTTCGACGCACCGGCATTAACCCCAATACGGAAGGCGTGCCCCGAGCGGCCCAACCACCCCGAATCACCGGCCCACCTCTGACGAACTCGATGCGGAGGTGATGGAAGAGGATGCACAGGCAGCCTGAGTAGGAGAAGCCCACCGGCAGCCGCGCCTCTCTTCCACACTCTCCGGCAACGAAGACGAAGAAGGTTTTGCGGGAAACGGACCGGAGACCGACAGACCGCACGCATCAGCCTCCTCTGCCTTAACCGCCGCCGGAGCGAGAAGAAGCCATGGGGAGGGTTAAAATGGACACGAAAAGAGACTACGTGGAGCGTTCCGGGACGGGGGCCTGAACCTCCTGCCCTCAATGAAAAGAGTATCACCCCTCGGACCCCTCGGAAACCCCGAGGGGAAAACCGTAGCCGTAATGGGGGGCGCAGCAACGTGTCTGCATTTAGGAAGACGAAGGTCTTCGCCAGCCCAAGAAAAGACACCCAGAGCAGGGGGTCTTTAGACGGGGACGGGGGTCGGGCCTGCGAACATCGAGCCGCAGTCCCTCCGCACCATTCTTCTCTAATCTCTCTTGAGAGACAGATAACAGGTGGACGGAACGGTCCGATAGATTGGAAAAAGCGACCCTCAGACAGGCGTAGCCCCGGGAGGGACCCAGGGCCGCAATGTGCGTTCAAAATGTCGATGATCAATGTGTCCTGCAATTCACATTAGTTAACGCAGCTGGCTGCGTTCTTCATCGACGCACGAGCTGAGTGATCCACAACTAAGAGTAGTATTAGGATAAGAGGTAATGGGTAGGCTGATACCAACATGGTTTTTGGTCAACAAAATAAGAGTGATTTTTAATTCAATTGCTTGTTCAAGCACGCGCCTGGCGCCCCGGAACGACCGCGGAGGCCGAGGCCAAGAGCCCACTTTCGACCCCTGACCCTTCCAAGCC
>JAVGVS010000183.1:0-57973 GCA_032718565.1 Distichodus sexfasciatus
TTTAAAGAAACTAAACGAGCAGTTATAAAAGTTTCATGTTAAAATCTGAGGTCATGGTTGGGGTCAGGATTAATTGGCTAATTTCTCACCACACACAAAACACCTTTAACTGCAGTTTGAACTGTATTTTATTTCGTGTAACTGTCTTTTTGTAAGTGCTCTTTAAAGTGAGAGAAAAGATTCATCAGAGGACAGCGTCTCGATCTGAAGGCAACACGGTGGTTTTCTCTCCGCTCCAGGAGACAGATATTATCTAATACTTTACTCCATCCAATCCCTGTCCCTGTTACGGCCCGAGATATTATAAACGCTAATAATCAAGCTTTAGCGTTAATTAAATGAATGTGCGTAGGCCGTGCTCTTTGGCTCCGAGGCTAATGAATTATTTCTGGCATCGCGGTGAACCGTGAATTAACTTCAGGCTCCATTGGGATCACATCAGCAAACTCCAAACTCATCTGCAGCCCGGTTGGGATGCAGCACGTCTCCCACGGAAACGCATCGTAATTAATGGTGTAAATTCTGTCTGTGTTAAAGAGGAGAAAAGTTCAATTTTTAATACTGACGTTAGAGTGCGAAGTGAGTGATTATTGGTCATTGTGAGCAGTGCTTGGGGACGGTTCCTTGCTCATGAGTACCTCAGTGGTACCTTTATCGGTTCGGGACTTGAACCGGCAACCTGCGGTGGAGACTTACCGCAGTGCTCAGAGCGCTTTTAGAACAGCACTGCGCTCGTCAATGTCACTTGTCTCTTGCTAGCCAATCAAAACCGACTAAGGGGCGGGGCATACACTGACAAGAACTCACTAACAACAATGGTAGCATATCTGGAGCAGCTGGAGAAGATGCGCCCAATCTCGTCTGGAAGACGCGAGAATCTGTTTCAAACGCTGACACTAATGCTAAGATGCCACTTCTTCCATCTTGTCGGCTAAAGTAGCGATCTTAAAGAAACACGTTGAAATAGGAACGAACGCGGAAGTGCGCGATGGCGATTTCCGTAACTTAGCAACAACGAGCGCCAAGAGAAAGCCCCGAGAAAGCGCTCTGGAAGTGAGGTTTTGAGTGCTACCATCACTGGGCCCCTGAGCTGGACCCTTAACCCCAAGCTGCTCAGGGGAGACTGTCCCTGTAATGAGGAACATGGAAGTCGCTCTGGAAAACAGTGTCTGCCAAATGCTGCAAATGTTTGTCCCCAATTTGCAGGTGTGATCTGTCTTAAAAATAAGTCACACACACAAACACACACCCTGTGTCCTGTTGTCCTGTGTGACAGGCTAAAAGTGGAAGACATTAATCCTCTCTCCTCCCTGCGCTGTTAACCTCACCATTACACCATCACACACACACATCACTCACTATACACACTTAAACACTGCTATTTAGAGACGCCGTGACGACCAAGTCCAACACACACACACACACACCCCGCCGCAGTGTGAGGCATGGAGCTCTGAAGGTTATGACACTTAATGTCAGTCTGTCTGATAGCGGAGAGAGAGAGAGAGAGAGAGAGAGAGAGAGGGAGGTGGAGAGATGAGGGAAAAAGAGAAAGAAGGAGACAGGGATGAAGAGCAGAAGAGAGTTGGCGAAAGATGAAGGAGAGGAAAGAAAGAGGAAGAGTGAGAAAGAGAGAGAGAGAGAGGGAAAAAGAAGGAGAGACAGGGATAGACAGGAAGAGACAAAAGAGATAGATGAAGAAAGAGAGAAGGAGAGAGAGAGAGAGGGAGGGTGAAATTAATTGGTGCTATTTGTGCAAAGCTTTACTGCCAGAGAATACTTGCTCTTACCAGTGTGTGTGTGTGTGTGCGTGTGTGTGTGTGTGTGCGTGTGCGTGTGTGTGTGTGTGTGTGTGCGCTGCTGATGTTGAGTGGTCAGCAGGGTCAGTGAACACACCACCAGATGCTCCGATAGTTTCCTGGCCCTCTGACATCCTCCTCATGCCTGTCTGAGCAATGTAAAACACAAATCACCTTCCTCTCTTGCACACACACACACACACACACACTCGGAGAGCGAGTTCATAATCCACCGACGGAGAAGTAGACAGCAAGAGCAGACCAATACCGATTCCGATAATCAGATTTTAATTTTTTAAAAATCTGATGCAGATTCATCAACCAATGATTCATCCATTAACATTCATATTTCCCAAAAACTGCTGCCAGTTCGAATTGCAGACAACAAGGCAGTTGATCCACTAACGGGAGAAGCTGAAAGAAGAAGATTCCTTTTGATAGTGGTTGGAACGAAAGTTTAATCAAGTGATTTCATGCAGTGGTTCGTAATCAAGGGATTAATGTCAAACTGTACAGATGTTAAAAAATACCATAAACACAAGTTTTTTTTAATGTTATATTTGTCTTATTTATTAAATATGATTGAAATGTTAATGCAGCAATAATGAGTGATAAGAGACAACCGTTGTTTTGTTATTTTACATTATGTTACACTACATTAAGTTCTATTACATAAAGTTCTGTTACATTATGTTAGATTCCATTTTGTTCCGTAACGTTATGCTAAGTTATGCAGTGGTACATCACATTACGTTGTTACACTATGTTACGGTACGTCACACTGTTACATTAAGTTCCACTATGTTTCCTTACGTTGTTACATTATGTTGCGCTACATTATGGTGCATCATATTATGTTATGCTATATTATGTTACATTGTGTTATGTTGAATAATGTTATGTTATTGTTATATGTTACATTATATTATGTTACATTATATTATATTATGTTATGCTATATTATGTTGTTACTTCATGTTGCATTATGTTATGTTGCATTGTTACGATACATTATGTTATGTTATGTTATGTAACATTATGTCGCGTCACATTATGTTATATTATGTTACGTTGTTACAACATGTTATATTATGTTGCATTAGATTAGACTGTAGATTACATTAGACTGTTCCTAAAAGTAATAAAATAGTAGTCACTCTGAATAAGAGTTTCTTCTAAATGGTGTAAAAATAAATATTACTTTGATGAAAATCCTTCTATTCTGAACCACAAGAGGCCATGAAGATGATCAGTAACAAAAAAACAAACAGCACAGAGACTCCGAATCCAGCAGCGACGAGGCTCTGAAACATCAGTAATCCCCAAACCAAACCTGCCCCGTCTATTTCAGGAACAGACCACAACAGCCGTCTGCTCTCCATCCTCACCTTGACATTCTTCCCCAACAAGCCAATGTCATGCAGAAGGACGGCACACAGCAGGGATCTCGCTCTCTCTAAAACCCCGAGTGGAGAAAAATACAGCTTATTCCACAAGTACAGCCAGAGCAACAGGAGACTGGCAGCAGCCAGCAGGGGGCGCACTGCAGCAGAGGGGACGGTCAGGGTAGACGGAAATCAAAGCATCTCAATTTTAGTCACAGTAGACATGGGGTTGAAGTGCGTGACAGCTTTTAGAGTAATGCTGTGTTAAAGTGAGAGTTCACCAGAAATACGGGTGGAATGTGGACTGTCTGAACAACATTAACATTTACAGCATTTAGCAGACGCTCTTATCCAGAGCAACTTACATTTCCTAATTTCAGAGCAATTTAGGGTTAAGGGTCTTGCTCAAGGACCCAATGTTGGTAACGCCAGAGGTCGGATTCGAACCCACAACCCCTTGGTCCAAAGGTGAGTGTCCTACCACTAGGCCACCAACACCTAACATTGTTATGAGGTGTAAGGTGTCGATACGACGGTGCTCAACAAACTCTACAATCCACATCCAAACCCAGGAAACACAACGTACAAGTGAAAAAATAATATTAAGCCATTACACATTTTTGATATCGACAAACATGAAATCACTGTCAACTGATAAAATATAATATTCTGAGAGAGGATAAGAGAAGGCAGACACAAGCAAGAAAAGAGACAGAAAAGTGTGGCAGAGAAGAGAAGAGAGACAGAGGGCAATGGAAAAGAAAGCAGAGAGTCAGAAGAGACTGCAGAAAACAAAAAGTGAGAATATTTGTCTTTCTCACAAAAAAGAGGGAGAGAGAAGGAGAGAGAGAGAAAGTACAGTAAAGGGAGAGGGAATAGAGAGAGGATAATAGAGGTGGAGAGAGTTAGAGAGAAAGAACAAGTGAGAGAGAGAGAGAGAGAGAGAGAGAGAGAGAGACTCTACTGACAGCAGATCAGCACAAGAACAGAAAGAGATTTTTGAGTTTCCATGGCAACTGCATGGGCATTTCTATCAAACGAGATAGGATGGTGGAGAAAATACTAAGAAGGGCTCGAAAGCAAGCAGGGAGACGGAAGAAAGTGAAGAAGGAAGGGAAGGAGAGAGGGAACAGCGGGTAAGGAGGAGCGTGTAAACAGCTGGACTGGTGTGTGTTGCGAGTGTGATGAAGATGCGGGCGACTAACAACCAACCTCCAAACACACACACACACACACCTGGTATCACCTCGATACACAAAACTACACACTGCACAGACTAAAGAGAGAAGAGGGAGAAAAGAAAAGAAGAGAAGAGAAGAAATACAAACGGAAGAGAAGAAGAGAGAGACAAGAGAAGGAAAGACTGAAAAAGAGAAGGAAGAGAAGAGAGAGAAAAAAGAGAAAAGAAAGATAGAAGAGAGGAAACATGGAGAGAAGAGAAAAGAAACAGAAGAGAAGACAGACACACCTACACACTCACACACACACTGACTCACACAGCGCTGGGCTAATCGCTTCTTTGTTGGAGGTAATTATGCAGCACTTGAGGGATTTGTGAGGAAGGAAACTCTTCTGCATCTTATTTCCCTCGTTAAGCTGCACACACTAATTACACTGCGCACAAGGTCGAACCCGGGACCCAAAATGCCACGGCAACCGGGGCAGGGGGCGGGGTTGGGAAAGACAAGAAGAGGAGGCAAAAGAAAGAGATGAAAGATGAGAAGAGGAGAGATACAAAAGAGAAGAGGAAAGAGACAGGAGAGAAGATAAAAGAAGGAAGATGTCAGAAGAGGGAAGAGATAGAAGAGAAGAAAAGGCAAAGAAAGAAAAGAGATAAGAAGAGAGACAGAAGAGAAGAGAAGGTAAGAGAGGGGGAAAGAGATATACATGAGAGAAATGAAGGCAAAAGAAGAGAAAGAGCAGAGAAGGCAGGAGAAGAAAAAGAAAAGAAGAGGAAAGAGGCAGAAGAGAAAGCAAAAGAAGGATGAGAAGAGAAGAGAAGAGAAGAGATGAGAAGGCAAAAGAATGAGGAGAGGAGAAGTTGAGAGATGCTGAAGAGAAGAGAGACAGAAGAGAAGAAAAGGAAGAGGTGTGTGTGTGTATATATGTGTTTCAAGAGTGATTATGGGCTGTGCAGGTGTGTGTGTGTGTGTGAGTGTGTGTACCGTTTACCGCTCCTGTTTGCTGTAACGTCTGCGTTTGTTCTCATCGATTTGTCTTTTTGCAGCTCTACGATGGAGACGTGTTGTTCTCACATCGATCCTCACAGATAACTTCAATTCCTGAAGTACCGTCGATTCTCCACAAACTGCACTGTTTACCACCAACACAGACCTCTCCCTCCGTGTGTTTCCGATTGTTGGGTCTCGTCCCAAAAATCATATTCTTTATATTAATTTTAGAAGAGAAACGAGCTGCCAATCATTAGCTTTTTAGTCTTCATCCGACGAGCCTCCAATCATGGAGCCAGATCTTCCCCCTGAGTGCACAAACATTTATCTTGAGCATGTGTTACCCTCTCGCCAGCGCGCGATACCCTCTCGTCTCGTTACTTTTTTGTGAGCATGTGTTACTGTCTCGTGAGCACATGATACTTTACTGTAAGCAAACAATTTCTTGGGCACACCCTACTTTCTCAGGAACATGTAATACTTTCAAATATGGCAGACGTCTTCTCAACAGGTTCAACTAAAAATCCAGTAAAAAGCTTTTTTTTTGGAATCAATAATCTCACTTGTAACCAACACCGTCTCAATTTATTGACACAGCATGAAGTGTCATAACATAAATCCCCCCTCCATCCTCCCTCATCCCCTCGCCTCATCCCGGGTCAGTAGTTGTTAAAGGTTATCTCCAAAAAGCAGCTTGTCCTCTGACTCCAGATCAGCAGTAATAGTGCTGGTGTTTATCTAGCAGCCTCATCATCCATGAAAAGTGCTGAAGGTGTGGAGAGACGCCAGTGTGGGGGTCCGGGGGGTCAGTTTGAGGAGAGAGGGGGGGAGGAGAGAGCCATCCATCAGCCTGACCCTCCCTATCCACCTATCTTAATAACTACTCTACTGCCCCCCAGAACGAGACTGATGATGGATGCAGGAGTACAGCCAATAGTACTCCAGCTGCGTGTATATAAAGTATATTTGTGTGTGTGTGTGTGTGTGTGTGTGTGAGAGAGAGAGAATGGGTGGGTGTTTCTATATTTCCTACATTCTATATATTTTATTCTATATATTACTATGTATTCTGTGTGTGAAAAAGGGAAGTTTTGTTTCAGATAGTTTGCGTTTGTGTGTGTGTGAAGGTGAGGAGAAGAGAAAGAGAAGTGTGTGAAAGAGGAATTGTGTGTGTCTGTGTTTTGCATGTACTTCCCCATTTACACCTGAAATGGCTCTAAAATTGCGCGACAGGAAAACGGCTGAACACAAACACACTTGGGCGTGTGATTTTCTCCTCATTTTCAGCTGCTACGGGACGCTGAGCTTCAAAAACCACGCACACACACCCCCCCCACAATAAAGTGCCCCCTAGTCGTTTCACTCAAGCAAATTTGCAAGTGCAAAGTGACAGAAGTGTTCACAACTGTACGACACAAATCAGAAACCTGCCTTGTGCTGAGGGAGCTACTGAGTGTTACTTTAAAATGGCAACTTTTTAGCCTACGCACAATTTACACCTGTAATCTGTTTCATCCAGTAATATTTGGTTTGTAGTGTAACGGTTAGGGAGTTGACCCTATGATCGAAGAGTAGTGCACTGTGCTGTGTTCACAATGACAAATAATTACCCACTTAAAAAATGGTAAGTGTGTCAGACATGCTTAAAGCATTAACATTTACAGCATTTAGCTCAGGGCTCACCAACCCATCAACCACGATCGACCGGTAGATCTTTGAGATGTTCACGTTAGATCCCGAATATAAGAGATTACCTTTCGGTTTTGGAAGCACCTTCATCTCTATTGGTCCAGCCACTGTATTTTCATAGTAGCGTGAAAACAACCAATGAGATGAGAAAAATGCTTTTCATTAACCAATAAGAAGGGTTCTTGCTGGAGATTCCGGCTCTTGAGGCTCCCAAATGGCTCCTCAGATTTTTTTGTTGCTTAAATTAATTTATTACCAAAAATAATGTAAATGTATATGTAAAATGAATAACTAATTAAGCAACAAACATACTTTATATCAAATGTTTTTTATTTATATGGCTCAATATACTCAACATGGAACAAAGTGCTACAAAAAATACATTTTAACGGCTTGAGCCTGATCGTCTCCGGTACCAGGGGCAGAACGGGGAGGCTTTAAATAGTCGGTAAACGTAAACAAATATATGCATGCAGCACATCAACATCACCGATAGAATCTCGTCTAAAAATCTCAAATTCCACCTAAACATAACAATTCAAGCACCAAACACACAAATAAACAAAACAAAAACACTGCGTAATTCTACGTGGAAGAAATATGGCTGTAGAGTCTACACTACGACGACTAACCATGCTTACTGCATATCATACGAAAGTCCAGACTCCGCAGATTACGCAGTTAATATGTTGGGGTTTTTTTGGCAAACATGATTATTTTTTCCATGTTCTGCTGTGTTGCATCTTCCTTTATTCTGACCCAGTAACGTTTGCTGATTCCACAGTAATCTCACAAGTGTTACCTTTATAATGATACCAAAATCATAAACATAGACATTGTGGTTGCTGAGATGAACACATTTTATTTTGGGCATCTTTTTTAGAGCAAAAATCTGTAAAACAGTCTCAGGGCTTAACAGGTTAAAGTACAAAAACAAATACCCATATTAATTTGACAAAAAGATATTTTTTGTCACTACTTGTACTTAGCTACTTCCCAACACTGTCTATAATACACTAATCTTAGATTATTAGCCCAATTGATTCTTGACATTTTGGATGTTGAGTGTGTTGCGATTTTAGCGTAAGTTATGCTCAGAAGTGTAAGTTCAGTTCGTTTGGTTTCTCAGCATCATACATTGTGATAAATATATGAACTAGCTTCCATCTTGGAACGCCATCCTCCAACTCCATCTCACAGCTGCCAAGAGTGTGCTGTGATGCAATGAGGGCACGGTAGCCAACCAGAAGCCGCTTAAGCCAATTCTACACCGGTCACAAATACCTGCTAGTTGAGAAAAACTAACATTTGGTAACGGTTTGGCCTCTGTACACTGTAACATTGTAAGTACAGCATTTTAAAAGTAGCTCAACCTGAGACATGCTACTGTAATAAGAGGTCATTAGTAACATAACTCATTTAAGTTAGCTATTCCTGAAGACTGTGGAGTTTGTGCGATATTTGCCTTTGTCTGCTGCGTGTTGGTGATAAGGACTAAACGTTGCTCCTCGTTTATTAACCCGACACACAGTCAGACTTAATCACCGGAGTCCTGGTGTGTACACGCGTTTGGCTTCGGGGAAACTCAACAAATTGTCCTCATTTATTATTGGCTAATTAGTGCAGAATTGCCTTCCTGAGCAATGCAGATATTGTCGGAGGTAAATAAGTTCATTAATCAATTAATTAAGTGCACAGAGAGCGCCGTTATCTCGGAGATGGGATTGGAACGCTGTCAGTGTGGATCAAAGCTGCAGGATAAAATCGGTTTGGAGACAAATTAGATAATCATACTTCTGACCTTCCAGTAAAGGTTTAATGTCCCAAATTAGTACATTTATCATATAGATATTTAAAAACTTTAAAAACTAGAAGCTAACTACTTAGTTAGCTAACTACTATTAAAAGAGGAGCTTGATGTAGTTTACATACATTTATTTGGAAGCAGCTTGAAAAGCTTTCGTTTGAAAGTAGCTTCGCCAACACACACTTATCAATGGTTCTGACACACTCCTCTCCAACACACACATTTCCACTCAAACCTAATGGAACCTCTCTCTCTCTCCGTTCGTCATGTTCGTAGCGGTCCTGCATTAGCCTTTTCCATCAGGGCCTTAGAACGTGGCTCCGATTTTACGTTTACTGCTGCGACTCCGACTTCAGCATGACTAATGATGATGTGAATAATATGTCATGTCTGGGACTAGCCAGCTCAACAACAAATGATGTCTGCTCTCTCGGCGGAAAGAGAATTAAGGATTTGGAAGTAACTGGAGCTTTACCGTCCCCTGCAGGTCAGGACGTCGACATTGGCACAAAAACAGGCCTTGGAGTTACAGATTTGAACACACACCCTCTTGTAAGTATTCTAACAACAAGGCTGCCTGCTCTGTAGCTTAGTATAATGGCTATTTTTGTAACTGGCGATTGAGGAACTCGTTTTGAGTAGCAGTTGAGAACCAGTTTCTTTGCTAAACGTCTGGGGAGAGTCATGGGACCTAACATCAGAAAATTTATGGATGGGAGACAATGGACAGAAAAGAATTATGTTCTGGTTTCGGTCAACATGAGCCTTGAATTACATTTATGATGTTTGTGAATTTTTAACAATTTTCCGTGTAAAGAAAGCTGCAGTTTGTCACATAACTGTTGAACTACAGCATTGTTAAAGTTATTATATTTCATCTTCCTCATGTTGAATCATAACCTTGTTGATATGATAAATGATTTTTAAAATTCACAAAAGTAAAAATCCATCACCAAATTCAAACGGGACCAGAAAACTGTGACGTTTGAAAACTTAACTCAGTTTTCCTCTGTGTACATGCAGACGTGAAAACAGTTTTTCTCCAAAATCAACAGTTTTCATAAATCATTTTCAGCTAATTAAACCTCCATTTTTATGTAAATGGAAGGCAAAAACACATGTATTATATCATTATTATTCCAGATTCTCGGCTGTGTGTAAAGGGGGCCTTAAGTTTACAATGGTACTGGATCTAGATCAGGGTGGAATTACACACTTTTCCATCACACTGTTCGGTCACTTCACTGTTAATGTTGCCGCAGAAATAAAAGGCATGGAAATTGAACATTTGCATTTGAACCTGGAACTGGGATTTGTAGATTGGCGAGTGATCTAACGTTAGGCCTCACCCTCTAGCTTAATGTTATTTTTAATCAGTCAAAAAATCTGATCACTTCAGTCACAGACGTGATTGAGTAAATTGTTTTGTATGAGTTTAGGTGGTTGTGAGGAGCGTGTTGTTCCCTAAAATACTTGAGATTGATCAGATTTAAGGTTTGGAGGTAGTTAGATCTTCACCAAGCCCCGGAGGTCAGGGTGGAATTATAACATTTTCCTCACATGGTTTGATCTTTTCTCCCTCAACCTTGGCAGGAAAACTGATGGCTGGAAATGAAAGGCTTGGAAATGAAATATTTGCATTTGAACCTGGAACTGAGACTTGTAAGTTGGCAAATCTCTGAGTAATCTGTGATCTAACATTTTTTATTTTTGTTTACCGTCACGATTGTGGAACTTGCGGGACAGTTGTTGGCGCAACGGTAGGGTGTTTGCCCCGTGATCGCAGGTTCGAATCCAGGGCTGCTAAAGTTACCACTGAGGTACTCATGAGCAAGGTACCGTCCCCAAGCACCGCTCCCCGGGCACTTGTTAGCTGCTCACTGCTCCTTCATGGATGGGTCAAACGCAGAGGCCACATTTGGTTGTGGTGCACTGTGTGCTGTGGTGTGTTCATGATGACAGATAATCACTCACTTTTTAACTTGTTTCATGTGAGTTGATGGATTTTTAGGCGGTTGTGAGGACCTGCTTGTCCCCTAAATGAGAGAAAAGGTTGAGATTATTTGAAGGTAGCTACTTTAGATCTTTACGCCCCCTAGAAGTCAGGACAGAAATGTGACATTTTCCTCATATGGTCTGCATCAACGTTGGTGCAAACAACAATGGCTGGAAATGAAATATTTGCATTTGAACCTGGAAGTGAGATTCATAAATTGGCGAGTAATCTACCAGTAATCTACCGTTGTTTATTTTTAATCAATCAAAAAATGGGAGACCAATATTTTTTGGTCATCTCATCTCATCATCTCATCTCTCAATCTCATCTCATCTTTAGCAACCCCTAGAGGCCAGGGCGGAATTGCACACTTTTCCCCGTCCAGCACTTTACCCATTTTGCTGTCGACGTTGGCTGTAAATGAAAGGCTGGGAAATTAAATATTTGCATTTGACTTTTAAAATTGACGGCTTATCACACAGAGTGGGGATTTTATTCGTATTTATTTATTTATTTTTTTTTTTTTTGTGGATTGCATGATGCAAAATGCTGAAACCACCGAAACAAACAAATCTACACGGACAACTTTCAAGCTCCAAAAAAAAAAAACACAATTTGTTTCACGAAAGTCAGAGCCGTTTTAAGCTTGTGTCTTTTAATTTTTTACAAAAGATGAAGAGTAAAGAATTTTTTTTCCCCCCCTGCTTTAAAGATTCAAAAATAATAGGCTGGCCTGCTGTGGTATATTAAGATCAAAGCAGAGGGGCAAGCGGCGCGCATACTAATACCCCGGATTTGCCGGCACAAAGGCTCCTTTTTGTCGACTTACGGCCAGCTTTAATGGATAATTGATTAAGCTATAAATTAACACTCTGCAAACACGCAAATCAAAAGTCTGTGGCGGTGTAATATTTTTTATGCGCGCACTAAAAAAAAAGTCGTCGGCAGTTTTTAGGACTAGATTAGGACACACACACTTAAACCTGACAGGCCGAGCCAGAGTCTCTACATCACCGTTTCAGGCTGTTAGCTCGGAGACGTAAGGAACTGCGATAAACACGCTCTAAATCAGGTTGCCACGCCGTTTGCTTGGCATATTTTAACACCACACTACTTCAGAGTGGGAGATGGTGAGAAACAGCGGTGAGAGAAAAACAATCTTATTTTCTCAGTGTGTGTGTTTACCTTGTTTAATTGTCAGACTCTGAATAATTGGCGGGCGATTACTCACAGTAAGAAGGTACTGGGTTCGAGCCCCGGGTCGGCTGTAGGGCCTTTCTGTGTGGAGTTTGCATGGTGTTTACTATTTACAAGAGTAAGTCATGACTGAAGTGCGTGTGTGTGAACACACCTGCTTGTGCTGTTTTTGTTTTTGTGAAGTCATTAGACAGGTGCTAACCCTTTTAAAACCTTTTTTGCAGTAGCACTCCATCTCTCACTCCCTTCTCTTATTTGAGGTTTGTTCTTATGTTTCAACAAAATCTACAGTGACCAGTTTTATGCAAATTTTAACGCATGTCTGTATGTGCAAGAGTGAAAACCCTTAGCAAAAAGTAGTTTATTGAAGCGTCCTACGAGTATACTTATATACTAAAGCTGAGGCTGTATACTTGAAGTTTACTTTTTATATACTATATTTTGTATACTTAAGAATAGTATAGTAAAGTATACTTGACTTGTACTGATAAGTATAAAGAAAAGTCTACTAAAGTCTAAAAGTATACTTTTGTAATCTTACAATAACCTTGTAAAGTATACTTAAAGTATACTTTTATAAACTTAAAAATGTTCCAATTTAGTCCGAAGAAGTATTAAATTAGCATATTTTCTAGTACACTAAAAGGTACATGGTCCGTAGTATACTTGCTATACTTATACTCAAGCATACTTAATAAAATGAACTTCAGGTATACTACTTTTTGCTAAGGGAACACATTGCAAGTGTTTCCAGGTGATGTTTCATGAGGACGTGAACTCCTGCACATATAACTGTACGATTAAACCAGGTCATATCAGTTTTCACTCACACGGTTCCACCGCTTTAGCGGCAAACATCAACAGCGTGTGACCTCCCGAAAAACACTGCTGGAAACATTTGTATTGTGCGGTCACATTTGCATCGTCATACTTGATTTGTGTTGGGTCTCACTTGCGTTGTATCGTCACACTTGCTCTGGTGTGCCACATTTGCGTTGTTGTGACACTATTGCTGTCGTGTCACACCTACATTTTGTCTTGTCCCATTTGTGTTGTCACACTTGTGCTGTCTTGTCCCATTTAGGGTCAATTGTTTAGAATATAGGTTAAAATGTGCTGTAGTTGCTCTTTAACCACAAGTTTTCCGCAAACGTTTCCTTTTTGTAAGGATAGTGCCACCATTTCTTGTTTGCCGCCAGCGTTCAGTGACAGTTTGTTCAGCACCTTCCTAATTGCAGTACGTTTACCATTAGTTCTCTCCGCTACATTAACCAACTGTTTTAAACACAGATTTTTTTGCAAGTCTCGCTCTGTTTGAGTGAACTTTCCTCAGTCTTCAAACACACACACACTGAACCTCCCCGAACTCCCAGCCTGCCATTCCGTCGCTCCATTTACATTAAACTGTCAGCAGGTCGAAGTGAAGTGCCCGGCTCCCAAACGCAGGCTGGCCATCCCCACAACTCCCCACTCCCCCGCCTCCATCTCCAAATGGAGCTAAAACACACCTGACCGCCGGCCATTTGACATTTCTTTGACATTTCCTTTATTTTTCCATCCGTTCACTCGGACACTAAGACGGGGTAAACAATTTCATAGCCTTACTTTTTGGTTACAGAAAAAGGTATAAAAGAGAACTCCATCTCGAGAGACTGGGAGTGCTACTCCAACCTTTTATTAAAGGAACACTCCAGCTCCTACCACACTGTAAAGAAAAAAAACTGGCTCAATTTTCAATAAAGTACCACTTTAATGCATCTGAAGAGTTTAAGAATATGGACAATGTAAAACTTAAAACTGGCCCGTTTTCCTCCAAGGTCTAAAGAGAAGGCCTAGACTAAATTACTCAATTAACAACAGTTTAACTTTTACTTCCATATTATGAATCACTTTTTCTGTTCTTTGGCCAGCAGCGGCTCATTTGCATTTAGGAATACTAATGAGAAACAGCCTGTTCTGAAAGGGACTGAAATAGAGGAGTAAAATACAGGTGAAAATGCCTAATCTGAGAGGTGTTTACAGCAAACTACTACTTCAGAGACATGTTTAGAGGAGCTCATAGACCTGTTTTAATTTGTTGAAAACGTATAATATGGGATGTTTAAAGGATCAGTCTAACAAAAACCACCAAACACCACCACAGTGGTTCAACTTTACATTTTTTAAAGATTAAGCCAACAGTTTGCATAAATACAAGTAATTAAAGGAAAATACTTTTAAAATGACTTGTTGATTTGATTTTGCAACCTTTGTTTTCTTCCAACCATCAACATTAAGGACTGGTTTCTTACCCGTGGATTAAGACTAGTCTTGGACTAAGGTGTAGTACCAATAGAGATTTACCACTCAAATGAAAAACTAGTCTAGAACTAGCCTTAATCCCTGACTGGGAAATTGACCCAAAAGGTCTAGACTATTCCTTTAACAAAAGCCTTAGTTTTTATTTTCATTTCGTACTATAAAAACCAAGTTAAACAAACACATGTACTAGACATGGCATGATACCACTTTTTAATATCTGATACAGCTATAAAGCACTGTGGGGAACCCTGCACACACGCACCGTAGGAAACAAAGTAGAGGCAAAGAGAGTTGATCTAATTGAGCTGCTTGCTGCTATTAAAGGTGTTGGCAACTCCAACAGGGGCACTATCCAGAATACGAAATACAATAATATAGCATCTCAGATTTCACCGCTGATATTTCAAACATTTCATGGCAAAACCAAAATCCTCTTCAGGCTGGATTGCTATAGACTGCGCAGGGAATCGAACCCTATCCCAGACCCCCAGGAGTGCCTCCACCACAGCCTTTTGCTTTTTGTGCGTGAGAAAAGCAAAACCTGATCTGAAATATAAAAACCTATTTCAAATCAGGGAAAAGAAACTCTGAAGACCCACCTGCCTTCATCCTGACTGCCTAGACTTACACACACTAACTAATCCAACCATGTTCTGTTCTTCACCCAACAAAAGGTACAAGAGTGAAAATAGGACATAATATTAACCATTGCCTTCAAGTTATATTTTACTTTATACTATACCGTCTTAGTTATATTCAACCATTTTGTCTGTTATATTCAACTTTATACTTTGTCTTAGTTATATTCTACTTTAACATTCAGTGCCTTGCAAAAGTATCCCCTCCCCCTTTTGTTGCATTACAACCTGTTACTAAAATGGATTTTTATTTGGCTTTTATGTAGTGATCTACACAATAAACCAAGGGGATCAAATAAAATGTAATAAATAAATAAATAAAACAGGAAAATGGAGTGCGCATATGTATTCACCCCCTTTACTATGAAACTCCTAAATAAGCTCTGGCACTGCCATGATTAGTTAAATCTGGTCTGTGTCACATCATCTCCGCATACACAAAGAGCTCAGATGCAAAAGCCGCTAAACACCACCTCGGTTACAAATGAGATAACGATGCGTTACGCTCTCCACACATAGTATATGCAAAATCAAATCCTACTGACCGCGAATGGGTGACGACTCAAACACGTTGCCCGTTATAAGGCGAAAGAAGAGTGGAAATGGCTTGGTTGCAAGCCTACTATATTACAGCACCCCCTGCCCCGTTGGTTCCACATACAGTACGTACACACACACACACACGTATTACTATCTTTGTGAGGTCCTTCCATAGACTCCCATAATGACTAAAGTACATAATTTCACACCTACATCTAATCCTAACTCTAACCTCAGTAACCAAAAGCATATCTTTCACTTTTCTCTTTTAGTTTCTCAAATAAAACAAGCACATTTTCTATAGTCATTTCTCCTCCTCTCAAATGTCCCCACAAAGCCCAAAAAAACAGGTAAGTGATTTTAGGGGACAAAGGGTCCCCGCAATGCGATAAATACATGAACACACACACACTCTTGTGGCAACATTCCATAGACTCTCAATAACGATTTGTATAATTCTACAGCTAATCCTAACCTTTACCTCAGTCACCAAATGCACATTTTCTCATGGGGACTTCTCCAATATCCCCACAAAGCCATAAAAAAAAAAAAAGTGAATTTAGGGGACAAAAAGGTCCCCACAACACACAAAAACATGGTACACACACACACACTTCCTCCCTACCTCCCTCCCACCAGCAGACAGTGAGAGCACGTGAACCACCTGAACAGACAAGAAATCTGTTAACACTCCCAAGGTGGTGAATAGGGTTGGGTACTGAGTTCAGTACTTTTAGGTACCGACCGAATGTCAGTACTACCTGGTATCAGTTAAATTAAACGGTGCCAAATTTCAGTACATTCACTCCCTCGTCAGCAGCGATATGAACAAGCTGAGCAGGACATACAGAACTGGGTGAAAGGTTTAAATTAATCAACGTTATCTCAGCGTTTCAATGCACTTCACATTTACAGCAGCAATAGGATAGAAATCGATATTTACTGCAGTTCCTTTCCATTTGTGATTTAGACGAGTTAGCTTTGTTTACCATGACAACAGTTGCCAGGGGAAGAAAGCGGATGCAGAAGAAACTGCGTGGAAATTTCATTTAAAAACAGTGACAAGTCGAAAGAATTCATCTGTGTCATTCCACTTTGCTAAAATCAACGCAGACAGTGCGACATGTAACATTTACCACGCCAATTGCTGAACTGGGGCTAGCTACACGTCCAACTTGAGGAAACCTCTCGTTAAACATAGAATATATTTACAGGTGGAGGTGCGTGCGGTGTTTGATAACTGGAGCGCCACCGGTAGCACCCGCGTCCACTAAACACAGGTGTTGCACTGGCATATTTAATACAAGTCCTATGAGCTTCAGCGTTCAGAGCGCTGAGCCCCTTCATGACTAAGGAACACGTTACAATGATGACATGAAATAGGAACGACCGGGGAAGTGTCCCATAACTTAACACGAGGTATCGGTACCGATATCAGTTTAGATGTGACATACCCAGAGACTAGCTGCTGCAAAAGGTGAATAAGTAATAATTTGGAGGGGGTGAATAGTTATGCACACGAAGAGAAGAAAAGGTATCGTTTTTTGTTTGCTTCACAATAAATAATATTTTGCATCTCAAAAGTTGTAAGCATGCTGTGTAAAGTAAATGTAAAACAATCCAATTCCAGATTGTAATGCAACAAAACAGGTTAGTTTAAGTTTTAATGCCAGCTATAGCTAATTTATGGCCGATGCAGGTATAAACAAAAGTAAAAACCAGAATAATACAAATAAAATAAACCACCAAGCAGGTTTCAATGGTGAGATCTTAGTAAAACCGTCAATCACAGAAGTTTGCCTGTTTTGTTTGCGACAAAATAGGGAAAGGAGGTAAATACTTTTGCAAGGCATTGCAGGTTTAGAATTTATGGGCCAGGCATTAGACTAGGTCAACAGTTTCTCCAACAAGACTGATCTCAAAACACAATCAGCCTAATAAAAAAATAAGCACGACAAAACTGAAAAGAAAGACTTACCATGTCTTGCTCAAAAGGAACAAGACTTGGGTCGACTCCCGGAAAAAGAAAATTGACACGTTTAAGCCGAAAGCAATTTTTCACCTAGTTTTGGCCCCTTTTACTCTTATTTAAAGTTAATTTAATGGTTTAGTGGTTAAATTTGAGCTAAAGTTATCTAAACTAATTACATTTTGTTTTATTAAAGTTCTTTTAAGCTAATTACGAGTTAAATTTAAGTTATCTTAAGCTAATTAGTAGAAGAAAAAAAAAACAAATCCTACCTTTACCCTTCATCTCAACCGCTCACATTCACGTCCATGTCCGAGATTGTGTCCAGACCACATTTTCCACTTGCCTGGTGATAATCTGAAGTCCTAAAAAAAATAAAAATAAAAAGCTCTTCCTAAATACCTTATTTATACCTCTTAAATATTACCCCATTTTGCTGTGTGTTTTGTCTTACCAGTCTTGCGGATCCAGTACTATGGGCTTCACCTCGATGGTCATCCACAACAGCGGATCTGTAACAAACCAACACCAAACATGTTAATGAAATACTGTACATCACTTCTACACCCGATTTTCTGCACAGATCACTACCCACCACCCTTCTTCTGGCTCCATCACTGTAGCTTCTCAGCTGGTTTTCTGACTTCTTCCTTCTTGTGACGAGGGTCTGATAACTGCAGTCTAGAAAGACAAAAAGTCAGAAATTTCACAGTAGTTCATGTGTCATTTAGTGATTAGATGCTCATGAGGAGTATCTTAAACTGGGAGAATGTTAATGTGTCTTTAAAGACAAGTTTCAACTTGACAGGCTGGCGGTTTAAGCCTAGTCTTGGAAAGTTGTAGAGAGTTACCATTCTCTAAACTAGCCTAGGACTAGGCTTAATCCTGGACTGGGAAATTGGCTCAACAAGTTTAACGTAAAGAGGTGGATTTGTAAATATTGCCAGAATTTAGTGTAAAAAAGGGTTACATTCATATGCAAATGAGATTTATACCACACCTTTTTCTTCTTCACTCCATCGTCTCAGGTGTTCAACTTGGAGTAACTACAAAACCAAAAAGATAAAAGCTATGAACATTCATTCTTAAGTCATAGGAGCAGATATTAGGTCTTACGCTTACCCATTTTACTGCGTCCCCCATTCTGAAAGATTCCTCTGCTGGCAGAACTCATTTCAGTGGAGAGCTAAGCTTAGAGAAATGAAGAAAACACACTTTAAACCTTATAAACAATGAGACATTATAAATCATAATCTGATCATGCCATTTTAGTCAAAGTAAGGCCACAGACCTACCAATTTGTGAAAATAAGTGTACTTACTCAGCTTCTCCTTGAAGAACTCTTAAATGAATGGTATCCAGGGATGGCATGGCCCTGGCTACACTTCAAACTCAATATTACTCAATCATGTGGTTCTTTTTTACCTGTATTGCCTTGTAGGAGTGAGAAGTGATCAGTATTTGTCTTACATAGCGTACAGAAAATTACTGTTGAAAAATAACTCTATAGATCAAGGATGGTCACTGTAAGTGAATCAAGTCACTGAACAGCCAGCTCCAGCTGTGTTAACACTCAGACAAAACCACCAGAAAAGCACAGAACCACCTGAAGGGAGTCAACAAGGTATAAACATCCCTTACTAAACACATTCAAAAACATCATCCTCGTCCGTGTACTTGGTGTGCAACAAATAACCTTTGGTCCACAAATACCATGTTCTTTCTTGAAGATCACAGCACCATCAACAAGACTCGGCCAGACTATTCTTTAGAATCCATCAAAACCATGGACCACGTCCGGCGATTTGCAGATATTCCAAAGTTTGAACTTCAGAACATGAATTTCCTTCATCTCAACTTTGCCATTTGTCAGTCCATTTTTACCTCATGTGCTGTTTTTGTTCCAGAACCTTCTCCAAGAATTTCTCCACTTCCATGAAAGTAGTTTGTAAGGTGCTCGAGTGGCAAGGTCCCATTGTTCTGATGCATACAACTTTGTCCACAAAATA
This sequence comes from Distichodus sexfasciatus, assembly GCA_032718565.1. NCBI lineage: Eukaryota > Metazoa > Chordata > Actinopteri > Characiformes > Distichodontidae > Distichodus > Distichodus sexfasciatus. The sequence continues at coordinate 19,502 of JAVGVS010000183.1, forward strand.
CCACAGTCAGTGCTGCATTATTCAAGAAAAGACAGCATTTAGAAGGTCACAATATATCAGCATGTTCCTACCATGCTTCAGTTGCCATCACAAGTCAAAACCCACACACACACACACCGCGTCCACTGCTTTGGAAGACGTCCCAAAACTGGAAAGGGCTTTTCCAGAACATTTGAACTTCATTGCTTGCGAATTTCCCCACCACTTTCGCCACATTCCCTTTGTCATTTCCAACAACTCAAACGTAAGGCTCGTTTTTACGATACCATTTTCCCCACTCAAGAACCTTCTCAGAGAGTTTTACCTTTACCATGAAAGTGGTTTGTAAAGTTTCCAACAACCACCTACCATTGCTTTTCATATGTTCCCAACTTCCACAAACGTCTTTTGTTATTGAGACAAGCCACGGATGTGCAAGGTGCATGTGTTCATACCAACCATTTCAACACACTGCTAGTAGAACGTGTACCCAATCAGTTTCATCCACCCATTCACACATCAGTAGTAATTGCTTTAGATGAACCATATCTAGTCACATTTTGGAGAAATGAAAGTGAGAAAACCAACATAGCACCACACCGTTAATGAAATATGGACATTCTGATAGGATATTTTCCAGCATGTAAACAATTGTAGAAGTTGAAGTTGTAGAAAGAGCAACAAGAACACAGCAATGTGATACAAGAACCCAGTAAGTGAAACCAAAAAGCTTCCACATACAACACTTTTTCACCAAACTCAGCCAGATTCCCATCAAACAGAAGCTCATTAAAATCAGCCAAACCACAAGATCCACTCACAGCAAACATTTCCCTCTTTAACCATCCAAATGATAATGATTTTACCCCCCAAGGCAACACAGATAAACAGAAAGAACCATCAACCTGCCAGTAACATCTTGTTAGGCAAAAGAAGCAGCTCCATTGTTCCTCCTGAAAGCCATGCTTCTTCCAAACATATTAGCTTGATGAGAGAAGGTTTTTCAAACTGGCCAATCCCGTTTAGACTCCTCCTACTGGCTGCTCCTTATTGGCTGAGGAGCACCAACAAGGCAATTAGGGCAGATGCAAGAACTTGAATGGTTGTTGGCCAAGTGAAACAACATTTGATGGGTGGAAGTGTTTGGGTGACTGCTAAAATTAGAGATCCAAAACTTGGCAACCCCTGGCAAAAATGAGGAAATCACTACTGTTGGAGGATGTTCAGTCAGTTGTTTTACTTTGTTGTCAAAAAACCCCAAAAACAAATCACAGATATGACACAAAATTATTTTGTTTTCACAGCTGAACATTCTGGCTTTGTAAAACATGTTTTTAAAAAATGAATGACATTGATGTAATTAATATCTCATATTTTTTCACATCATAGAAGACTCCGAATCTAATGGATATAGCAATGCCCATTTCCGCCTACCAAATCTCCTGTTATATTGTAAAAACTCAAATGCAAACTAAAATGAACTCCAACACTGTTTGTCCAATTGTCATGAAACCTGGGATACTTCATCCAGCCTCTGTTTAGGCAAAAGGTTTTGACAAGACAAAGGGTTACGAAGTTATGCATCAATTTATATCCTACATGTGGCCCATAAATACTGTAAAGCCTTCTTCTCAGAAAAACATTCAAACTAACATCCAAACTTGGTAGACATCATGTACACTGCGAGCTTTGGACATCAGCCAAAGAGGGTGCAATCTGATCAATGGGGGGCGCTATAACTGAAACATGAAGGAGATTATTCCAACCAGAAGAGCGTCGACCAGCAGAGAGATTTTTTAAATTACTCATGGTGGTGGCGAGTGCAGCTGCTGCAGAAATGACGCTGCAACAAACTGCAGATGTCGAGAAAAACTACACAAGACAGCTAAAAAAACAAAACAAAATTTGTCCAAAATCTCTGTAATTTTCATTATTATGATCACCGCTCATCTTGTAATCACAAAAATCTGAATTTTAGCATCATTAAAGGAGTAATACCTTCACCAGTGCGGACAAATTGTAATTTGCACAGTCTTAGGAACATTCAGGACACATTTCACTACGTGCTGCACTTGAATAACCTGGAATTGAATCTAATTTGAAGTTGAATTTAAGATAAAAATTCAGGAAGATATTATTGAAAGAGGCCCAGTGTGTTCTGAAATGTCATCCTGCCTCCTTTGTGTAGCTGCAGTATATTAAAGGAGATGTATGTGTACAGAGCTGATGAATGTGCTTTATGTGTTTTATTTACAGCCTGCCGTCTGTCGTAAAAGTCGTTTGTGTTTTCTTTGTTAGCTCTCTAAATAAATAGAGCTGGAGTCCCGACGCATTTCAATCAATCAATCAAACCCCCAGAGATATACAAATCAGCCGCGCTTGTGGCTAACAGCAGCTCAGATCAGAATTCTACCGAGGGTTCAAGAAAATTCAATTCATCTTTAAGACAGGCTGCCTCTACACGACTGGTCATCTTACATTAAGTCATGTTATAAATTACGTTTTGGCAAGGAAACAAGATTATAGCTAAGACTGGGACTGCTCTCTCTCTCTCTACATATATATATATATGTGTGTGTGTATATACGGCGCGTAAGTTACCGTCCCCAAGCACTGCCCACTGCTCCTCCACATGTGGGTCAAATGCAGGGGTAGGGGTAGCAGGGGTAGTTGGTATTGTAAGTGTCAGCGTGTTCACCCCGTGATCAGAAGGCCACCAGTTTAAATCCTGGACCGGTAAAGGAACCAGTGAGGTACTCAAGAAGCAAGGTACCTTTCTCAAGCACTGCTCCCCGGGCCCTGCCCATGTCAGCTGCCCACTGTTTCTTTACAAATGGGTCAAATGCAGAGCTCACATTTCGTTGTGCTGTGCTGTGCTGTGTTCACAATGACAAATAATCACTCACTCACTCGCTATATCACTTTCATACATAAAAATGTAGCTCAAAGTGCTTTACATTAAGAATGGAGCACCAGACCAGTTGGCTTCCGAAAAGAAGGGAAAAACAGTAGCACAAACAGCTGAGTTGAGAGTGAACTGTCGGGAAGCCGTGTGTGTTCGTGTGTGTGTGGCAGTGTTTTGTACGTTTGCCCGTCTCCTGGGATAAAGGGTTCTGTGAGAAGCACCCAGGTGTTAGCAAGCTGCCACGGCCCTGAGCAACTAGAGAGAATAAATACTGCAACTGTTGTGAACACACACACACAAAACCACACACAAACACACACATACACAATATGAACACTCGAGTTCCCTCCGCCAGACTTCACAGGTGGAGTGGCTGGTGGAGTTTTCTACTTTAAATGTTCTCACCGGGAGTCAGAGGTTGCTGACTGAATAAACACATGCAAATGGTCTGCTAATCTCATATGACTCATTAGAATTTATTAAGAATATTAAAATGATTAATTTACGGAATGAATCATTCATTTATAAATAGTGCACAACAATATTATGCGTGAATTTAATAATATAGAATTCAATAGTTGCAATATGTATAGTATTTAATTGCATTTTTTATAGTTAACATGATTGTTTAGAAACTGTGTATATACTGCGTATGTTCTGAAGGTTGCATCAAGGTCACAAGGACAAATCCGAAGTATGCATAAATGTACCTGACCAATGTAGTAATTCTGAAATATATATATATCATACAGTAGATATAAAATATACCATTAGAAATTCTTCTATAAGTTGCTTCTTATTGTAATTTTTATCTGAATCTTAGAGCATCTCACCAGCGTCTCCAAGCTTCTTGCCAATGCTTCAGAGCATCTCAATAATGTCTCAGAGTGTCTCGTTACTGCCTCTACTTCTCTCACCAATACCACCAAGCTTCTCAGTAATGTTTCAGAGCATCTCATTAATGTCTCCTGTTCTCTCGCCAACACCTCCAAGCATCTCATCAGTCCCTCACCAACGTCTTCAAGATTCTTTGAGTGTCCCACCAGAGTATCAGAGTATCTCACTAACATTTCTGAATGTTTCTCCGATGCCTGCAAGCTCACTAAAGCTTCCAAGCATCTTCCCAATGCCTCTAAATCAGTATTTCTCAATCCCAGGCCTCGCGGTTCACCGCTCTGTGCAGATTCCAGTTTCCTGACCCACAGCACAGCTGATGCTACTGATTAGCTAATTAGCAATGTAGGATCTGCGTGCGGCAGTGCAGGAAAAACCGAATACGTGCAGAGCGGTGGGCCACGAGGACTGAGAAACGCGGCTCTAAATGTCTCATGCAAACATCTCAGAGCATTTTTCCAGTGCCTTAGAGCATCTCGCCAACATTTCGGAGCGTCTTGCTAACAGCTCTGAATGTCTCATTATTGTCCCTGAATGTCTCACAAATGCCTCTGAGAGCCGACATATCAGTTCATCTCGCCAGCATATCAGAGCATCTTACCAATGCCTCCGAACATCTCGCTAATGCCTTTTAATGTCTCACTAATGTCATTCAATGTCTGTCTAATGCCTCCAAACGTCTCACTAAACGTCTCAGAGCATCTCACTAATGTTTCCGTTTTCTCACCAACACCTCCAAGTATCTCATCAGTGTCTTTAAATGTCTCATCAACATCTCCATGCTTCTTGCTAAAGTGTTTGCGTGTCTCACCAACGTCTTAGTCTCTCACCAATCCCTCCAAGCATCTCATCAACATCTCAGTGTCTTACTAACACTTCTGAACGTTTCTCATATGCCTCCAAGCATCTCACTGAGGCTTTTAGGTGTCTTGCCAATGCCTCTAAATGCCTCTAAATATCTCAATGTCTTGCTAACTTCTCAGTGTCTCACCAATGCCTCAGAGTGTCTTGCCAACACCTCCAACATCTCTGGTGTCTCACTAATGCCTCCGAGAGTCTTGCCAACATATCAGTGAATATCAGCAGCATCTTACAGCATCTCGCCAACGGCTTCAAGCATCTCGCTAATGCCTCCCAGTGTCTCACTAATGCCTCCAAATGTCTCACTAACACCTCAGAGCATCTCACTAACGCCTCAGAGGGTCTCACTAATGCCCCCACGCTGTTCTGCATGCTCCATTACACTCCACTTGTTGCAATTAAGCCTAACACAATTAACTGTCAGGCCGTGGAGGTTTTTCGATGAGAGAACAGGGGCAGGATCTTTATCCTCTGTTTCTTTCACACTCTGGAGTTTCTGTTCACTTTACAGGCCTCTGAGGGAGGAACGACAGACACAGACGTGAAATTTTGTCACATAAGCTCCTTGATGCGAGAGATGCTTTGAGTAAAAAAAGGGGTTCGAACCCGGCTGGGATTACCAGGCCCCGGTCGCTATTTCTCATTTCTCACCCTGGCTGTGCCATTTACAAAGCTGCTCTTATGTACACATCGGGGTTCGAGTGAGATATGGAATGTTAAAAAGGCAGCAGGGCAGTTTCTGAAATGTAATAATGCACCACATGTCACAGCAAAATCCCATTAAAGATTATTTCACATCAGAGAAACACTGCTGTATGATCTTCAGCTTATTCCCAAACGCTATTGCTGCCTTTGTGAGCTCTGAATTATGACACTGGACCTTTGTCCAGAACTTTAATAAATGTTGATTTTTTTGTAAACTCTCACTGTTGCATTCAAAATTAAATTTTTGATTATTATATTGACCATAACATCATAATGTTATCAAAATTGCTTCAGGTAATTTCTTACAATTTGGGGGTTTTGCAAAATATAGTAGCTGCACATGTAAGGATTGTCTTGAGCTATATAATCATCACGTTCTTAACCTATAATTCTCACTAACACCTCAGAGCGTCTTGTCACAGTCTCTCCAACATCTTGTGGCATCTGCTAATGCCTGTGAATGTCTCACTAATGCCTCTTAATGTCTCGCTAACATTTCTGACAGTCTCAGCAATATCTCAGTGTCTCGCTAGTACCTCAGAGCATCTTGCAAACTTCTCTGAATGTCTCGCTATTGTGTCTGAATGTCTTGCTAACATTTCTGAGAGTTTCAGCAACATCTCAACGTATCGTTCTAATGTCTTGAGCATCTTCCAAACGCCTCCCAATATCTCACTTACACCACTGAACATCTTGTTAACACCTCCATACATCTCAGCAATATCTCAGTCTCGCTAGTGCCTCAAAGCATCTTGCAAACTCTTCTAAATGTCTTGCTAATGTCACTGAATGTCTGGGTAACATTTATGAAAGCCTCAGCAATATCTCAGTGTCTCAGTAGTGCCTCTGAGCGTCTCACAAACTCCTCTGAATGTCTCACTAATGCCTCTGAACGTCTTGCTGACATTTCCAAGACTTTTGGTCACATCTTACTGTGTCTCACAAACGCCTCCAAGCATTTTGCAAATGCCTCCAAATGTCTCACTAACACCTGTGAATGTCTCACTAATGCCTCAGAGCATCTCACTAACACCTCTGAAATTCTTTGCTGACGTCTCAGAGCATCTTGCAAATGCCTCCTAGCATCTCGCTAATGCCTTCGGATATCTCGCTAACTCCTCTGAGATTTTTGGCAACGTCTCAGTCTGACGTGTTAACGTCCCAGAACATCTCACTAATGCCTCTGAATATCTTGCTAATGCCTCAGAGCATCGCGCTAACACTTTAAAACATCTTGCTAATGCCTCTGAATGTCTCACCAACATCTCAGCATGTCTCATTGGCGTCACTTGTAAGTTTAACTTGGTCTGTTTTTATTAAAAGAGAATATTGATTTTCACTTAGATGTATAGTTAAGCTCAGCTAGAAAAATGTCATGATATGAAAACAATATTTTACTTGCTTTTTGCAATTTAACATATATCATAGTGACTGTGTTAAATTAGCATATGATATGAAATCGATCACTGGCTCCTGCATCACATCGAATCAAAATCGTCTCGCAGCAGAATTTGTGATATCAACAACCGTCGAATCGAGATATTGTATCATGGTCCTACTTGTGATTTATACCCCTAGTAATTATGACTCAGCTGGCTCTCGATAATAACACACTAAACCCCGTAACTAAAGCATTATTAATTTTTGCTTCATTTCAGGCGAGGGACTTTTCCGGGCGATGAGGAAAATCGATAGTCTTCATCGCCCGTGGAGTGGGGTAGTGGGGGGTGTTTTAGGGAGGGGGAGCCATTACTCGGTTACACACTTTTCATTTCCTACTCGGCGTGTATCTGTCAGGTGGAGAGCAGAGCGATAGGAATTTCCTTTCTCATGATATTTTATTCCTCTGGCTGCGTTCTGCTGACTAGCCGTCCTCGCTTCCACAGCAAAGCGTCTTCAATTTGTCGTCCTTCACGCGGTTTAATTTTCAGCGTGTCCATGTACGTAGGCCGTGTATCGATTGTTCATTTGTTATGTGGAACGAATGAACGAACACGTCTTGGCCTGCTTTTAAAGGAGGCACTTTGTCCAAATGTGTTCAATTGGTCAAAATGGAATAATAATTCTAACAGCTTTCATTTAGCCACTGCTGCATATTTGTGATGATTGTGATGATTGTGATGCTCCTTTTTGCATCAAAATTGGATTTCTGTAAATATATAAATCTTTCTAGACCAAACACAACTAAACTCTTAAAAGCAGGAATCTCATCCCTGCAACATAACACGATAACATGACGCTGCGGCAGTTGGTAGCTCAACAGTTAGGGAGTTCACTCCAATCGGAAGGTGGTTTTATCCTCGGCTTGTGTACGTTCTGTCCCCAGATTCCCGCTTCCATCTTGGCCCATGCTCCAACTCTATCTCGCAGCTGCCATAAGCACACTATAATGCACACCGGCACAGTAGCCTTTCAGGTGCCACTTTTCCCAATTCAACACCAATTGCAAACAGCTGCTGGTTGAAAATATTTGCCTTTGTAAAGAATGAATAATAATAGCGTAATAGCGGAACAGTTAGGCCATTTCCCCTGTGATCGGAAGGTCGCAGGTTCGAATCCCGGCGCCGGTAAGGGTAACACTGAGGTACTTCTGAGCAAGGTACCGTCCCCAAGCACTGTTCCCCGGGTGCTGCCCATGTCAGCCGCCCACCGCTCCTTTTATGAGGATGATTTTGAAGTTGTTCTCTTGCAGCTCATATTGATTTTTATTGTATATGTCGCCAGGTTCAGCATCTGGTACCGTCCCCAAGCACTGCTGCCCGTCAGCTGCCCACTGCTCCGTCACGGATGGGTCTAATGCAGAGCTCACATTTGGTTGTGGTGCACTGTGTGCTGTGTTCACAATTACAAATAACTACTCAATTACTTATAGTAAAAAGATAATACTGTCTAATGTAAAAAACATATGTAAAATGTATTTTAAGTGAGTGAGTGATTATTTGTCTTTGTGAACACATTACCGTAATTTGATTTGTTCAGCTTTATGCTGCCCGATGTGCATGTCATGTAAAGTATTGTAGAAAAATTGATGGGATGCATCGTGATATCGAATCATATCATTGACCTGATATTCGGAATCGAATCGAATCATGAGACCAGATCACTCCTCTATTGTGAACACATTATTGTAATTGCATTATTTTTGTAACGTGTTATTGCTAACGTAGGACAAACTGTGACATTATGGTACGTGAAGGCCAGTCCCCATGAGAAATAAAGATTTTAGTTTAGATTTGCTTTTGGTTAGTGAGGTTAGGTTTAGCGTAATAGCATTGTAGTATTATTTACATCTCGTCAGGAGTCTAAAGAAAGACCTCACAATGATAGTAATACGAGTGAGTGTGTGTGCGTGTGTGTGCGTGTGTGACCTAAGATATGTTTCCCGCCATGCTGGTGAGTCATCTCACAGTCGGCTCTCTCTCCGGACTGGAGGTCGTGATTGATAAGCAGCAGAGATTCGCCGCTCATAACTCTTTATTTATGTTGGTTTCACAGCACACTCTCAAACCCCCACTCGTCTTCTCCGTATTCCGTCTTTTCTTTTGGAGCTTTTTGATTTCGTGTCTGTCCTCTCCCTCCAGCTCTCCGTCTCCGCAGATAGACGCAACACGTTGTAATGAGATTGACTGACAACAAGCAATTCATCACGGAGGATAATGGAATTTAATGAATAAAAGCAGAAACGTTGGAGCGGCTGTGATTACATCTCCAGTCCGCACTGAAGCTAGCTCGTGATTGGAGCTCTCGGTGCCGGAGACGTAGAAATCTTAATTTTCCTCGCCGTGGGGGAGCCCTGAAAGAGTGTGTGCGAGAGTGTGTGATGATGAAGGGAAGGATGACATTGTGTCATTGCTTTATGGACGTCTTCATCATGTCTTGCTGCTCTTAATTGTATGTGCTTGGGCTGGGAGTCAAGCTAACGCCTCATGAAGGTTATTTGCAAGGTCATGTTTATTGCTGATCATTAATATTTATTTGTGTGTGTATGTAGCTGCGTATTGTGTTTACTTCGATCACGAAAACAGCTCTGAAGCTCTGAAGGTGCAGTGTTGTGGGGAAGTTACTTTTAAATGGCAGTTTTTCAAGCTACTTGTGAATGAAAGTGTGTAAACTACAGCCAAGCTTTTGTTTTAATAGATTTGAAATTTCTTCACACCAAACGACTTATAGAGGTAGTCGCAGACTTTCATCAGGGATGCGTTCCAATACCCCATCATAACTTGAAAATTATGGCGTTATTTTTATTTTTCTTATTTTCATGTCTGCACCTGCTCAACTCTGCCCGCACGCTCTCTAGAAGCGGTCTGTGTGCGCTCAACGCTGACTGCATTCTTGCTCGCGCAACACTGCCATCACGCTCACTCGATTTGGCGCTGCGTTATAAACGTGCCGGATATTAAACCAGCCAATCATATCCTCGGAGAAAAATGATTGGCTGATTTCTTCTTCAATCATGTCGCTTGTTTTGTTTCACGTTTGTTTGCAGGATAAAAAGGAGCAAAAAGGAGGCTCTGGAGCACATGTATTATTTGCTGTAAAAATTGATGGAAAAAAGATTGAAAAATCATAAGTTAAACCTTGTAATTGAGGGACCTTCTGTATTTTTAATATTTTTAAATACTGTAGAAAATATTTTATTCATTTTGATCGCTGATGTGATGTGTTGTAAATTAATCAATACACTCCTAGTAAATCCCATCAAAGCCTCAAAAACAACACACACACACAGGTCATTCCTCGCTTAGCCTTTTGCTTATTTACACGCACAGACACACACACACAGAAACACACACACCCTCTGTTTCTCTCCCCCGATGGGAAATGGAGTGGTCAGCGGAAGGTGACCCCTGCTGCCAGTAAGGACCTCCATCCGTCTCATGAAAACCTCTTACATCTATAAAAGAGGCTCGTCTTCGATGCCACCTCTGATGTTGGGAGGTCACATGACCTCCACCTGGCCTCGTGATTGGTGTTCTAATGGAATTCGGGAAGAGAACTCCAACAAGGACGCATCACGGTGTCCGGCGTACTGCGGAGTGGACACTTCTTCTTTTTTTCAGAATGTCATGTGGTGTTGTTTCGGGATCTCAAAAGGTCATGAGAGTGGAAAATATGTCCCGTAAAAGTGGTCATTACCTGCAGCGCTGTTTTTGAAGAGGCACTGAAAGGCTTCATTTGGCCAGTTTCGGTGTGGACGCTGCTCAGTGTGGCTCTGACCTTTCATTAGAATGACCTCTTCTGGAGTTTGCTAATCAAGAATCAGAGAATCAGAACCAGATGAGGAAAAATCTCAATGAATGTGACCAGGTGTGAATTACGTATTTGTCTTTACACTACCTTTTTAAAACCTAAAAAATGACTGCATATCTTGGCAAAAGATAAAACTATGGGATAACTGTGGAAAACAGCCACAAATGTGTGGCTCATTTTAAAGAATTGCTGATTAATAAATATGAAATGGAATTTTTTGGTATGTATGTGTTCTAACTATAATTATTCATTCATGATCTGAGCCGCTTAGCCTTTTGAACTCAATGGACGCGTTTCGCGTTCATTTTCGTAATCTTTAGTCTCAGACTCATAACTCGCGACAGGAGTAACACACATGCATGATACACATATCACTGAAATCGAGAAGACTTACCCTATACGATCGTCTAAGTCCCTTGTTTGTGCAATAAATTATTCCAAAGTAATCGTGTGCGCAAAAGAGAGTCAATTTAAAGGGTTTCTCACAAAAAACACTGCTGAAAAAAGAAATCTTTTTCTATGTGTGTGTCTGTCTGTAACTGTTGGGGGATAGTGTTTGACTGCATTCTAGAGGTCATCTGATCAGGAACATCTCTGGGGCAGACTGCTAACTTCTTCAGCAGTAATAATGATACCAAGGAAGGTAAAATTCAAATTCCGTCTGGAAATAAGCACATATTTTTATATTGTAATAAGCCACGGAATGTCCCAGATTGAAAAAATATATATAACAATGTCTCTGGACCTTTACCCCACACATTTCTAAAGTTGAATCTCTACTGAAACACAATGTCTTGTAGAAATAAATGAAAAAAAGTAAAATTTCACTAGGCAAACACTAGAATTTGCTTATAAAAACGATAATATCAAGATTTTACTTGTTAGTTTCACATCAAATAATTACATAAATAAGTAGCCCTGGGTCTTCTGAAAAAAACAACATAAGGCATGAATGGCTAGCTTATGGAATAAAAATGTTATAGCCCAGTAAATAAAGCGATGCAAAAATGCTCAAAAATGGCCCACAGTTCAAAGGGTTAATCCCAACTGGGGTCGCGGGGGGACCGGAGCCTATGCCAGGAACTGATAGGCGCAAGGCAGGGAACAACCCTGGGCACGCACCTGGATCACACTCACATTCACACCTTACGGGGCCAATTTAGAGTCACCAATTAACCTCTAGTGCATGCTTTTGGAGTGTGAGAGGAAGCCGGAGCACCCGGAGGAAACCCACGCAAACACGGGCAGAGCATGCAAACTCCACACAAAAACACCCTATGCTCGTCCCTGGGGTTCGAACCACTGCGCCGCCATGCCGCCGTAATCTATAAATATACTCTTTACATATGTTAATTGTTTAATTGTATTATAATTCAGTTTATTTTTTGTTTCTTTATTTTTTCCATATTTTTATCTTTTAACTTTTTTCTTTGTTTAAATTGCACAGTCAAAAATAAGAGCAGTGCAGGATACATTTCACTGCGTGTTGTACCTGTATAACTGTGCATGTGACAAATAAAGAATCTTGAGAAAATACATATATAAATAAGCTATAAGTATAAACTGTAAACTAAAAGTAGGAAAAGACGCAAATTTCAGTCATGAGAGATATTTATAACGTGCAAATATTGCAACAGCAGTCAAGCAGAGAAAAATATGATTAAAATCATGGAATGTACATTTTGTGTGTATACGTGCATGCAAATTTACAAAATCCCAGTGTGTGTGAAACGTTAACTCGGCAGTGTATGATTATATTATTATATAAGTAATTATATGAATGATATATGTGTGTTTTGGATCTTTACAGCCTGAAATGCTTGTGTCCATCACTTTTAATCGTGTTCTGAGAGGTTGTGCTCTGGTATATCTGGTCTCGGACACTTGTGGAAAACTTTAAAGTGGTAGTTATCCTGCAGAGCCTGCAGCGTGCAACATGAGGAAGAATAAAAACGAAATAAACGATGCACTCAGACGGCGTGGGCATCGAGCAGCGAAGACGGGCATCTCCAACCAGCCGAAAAGCACACATCAAGCAGACACTTACGGGGGCAAGAAGGTGGTTAAGCGATGTCACTCTGTCACATATTCATTTGAGAGAAAAGTGTGTTTGTGTGTGTGATAGTGTGTGTGATAGTGTGTGTGTGTGTTCCCACCGGGGTGAGATGAAAGCTGGCAGCCAGGTGCTTCTCTACAGGAAGTTGTAATTTGGGTGTTATTTTTGGGATGTGTTTCTGTTCAGCTCACAAGGTGATCATCCAACCACAAACCGGGAGCTGCTGGGTTTCCCGTAGTGATTCAGGTAAAAGAGAGAGAGCGAGAGAGAGAGATGGGGGAGGAACGAGTGATGGAACGACTGAAACGGAGGTGTCTGTCGGGGCACCATAGGCCGCCAAGCAGAAAATCCCCGCTAACGACTGTGAAAAGGGGAAAGTTTTGACAAAGAAAAACTAAAAAATTGAATTATTCAGACCCTCCAGGATTTTGCGACCTTGCGATCGCAACTAGCAATTTTTTGACCAATCGTCGTTGTTTTCCACAAAGCGTTGAGCCATAACTTCCTTGTTACGTTTGGAAGACGCAGGAAATGTGTGATAAAAAATGCAGGTTAACACAAAGGTAGATTTCTGAGCCTGTACTTTTTTACTTTCACTTAAGTAAAGACTATTGAGTCAGTGCTTCAGCTTTTACCAGAACCTTTTTAGCACAAGTATTTGTAATTCTACTTGAGTGACTAACATGTGTACGTTTGCCACCTCTGTTAAGGAGTAATTATCGTAACCTCTTTCGGCAACTTTGACTCGCTCCCACAACTTTATCGCAACGAAATGCCTAAAAACACTGCAACTTTCGACAATTTTTTTAAAAAGCTGCTGTAAAATCAGGCATTTTATGCTGCAACAATCTCAAAAAAGGCCTGCGAAATCCTGGAGATACAGTATAAATACAATATAAAATATAAACTTTAAACTAGAAGTAGTAAGAAAGACATTTAGGATGCAGTATTCAGTCTACAATTATGGTCTTGGAGTTGTCATTTACACTGACTGTCCATGAGATTGGTAGCAAAGCTTTAGCATTAATTTCACCAATGCGAGACGCGTATAACTATAGTAGCAGGTTGCAAAAGTTTATTTTGAGGTTTTTTACCTCGAATTTAGCAAAGAGTGAGGGGTGGGGGGGGTTCACCTCCTTCTGCCATCGCTCACAGCTGGCGTCAGCCAGATGAAGGGCGTGTTAATCTACACTTTACCTCACATGGGAGAGACCCTCACTTTCTGTTTAAATAAACAGCTTGTACCACAGAGACGGAAAATTTGAAACAGTGCCTTTATTGAACCGCAGTATATTGGCCTAACGGTAACCGGCCCAGGCCTATGTGGGAGTGATAACAAAAAAGTGAATTCCATCTTTTTGGGAATTCCTTCCATTCTCTCTCTCTCTCTCTCTCTCTCTCTCTCTCGGCCTGCTCGGCTGCCACGCTGGCACGCATTCGGCACACGGCCTCGGAATATTAAGTGCAAATGCAAGCAAACATTAGCAGAGCTTTTATCTCGAGGAAACATCTCAGCTGTCTCAAAGCGCCTGATACTGAGTAATCACTCCGGCTCTGTCTTGGGGGGGGAAAATGATGTAGCTGAGAGTGTGTGTGTGTGTGTGTATGTGTGTGTGCTTTATTGACTGAAAGAAAAAGCTGCCACTGTTAACTGAACAAATTAAGGATGGAAACACACATTTCTCCTTCAGGCTACAGGACTGCAATTACAATTGTGTGTTTGTGAATCTGTCTACTGGATTCTCCCCCCTACACACACACACACACACAAATCAATTTGTCATATTCAGGGACACGTATGAGAAGCAATTTATTTTACACTTGTGAGAATTAGTTATTTCCAATTTCCCTCGTTGACATTTAAGTCACGGCGGGCGACGGAGGCAGCATTATCTGCTTAAGAGCAGGAGCAAAGGTCGATTAATTATCAAATATAATATTCACATTTACAGTTGGTAAAGCTCTCTGTTCTTAATCCGTCAAGGTTGTTTACAGGAGGTTGTGTGGTTCGAGAGACGAGTGCTGGAGTGGGATTGAGCTCAAATTGTTAAAAAACCTATTGAGGGAAAGTCATTTCTCATATGTGACTCTGCACGGCAAAACCAGTCGCTTGTCGCAAATTTTCAGAATTTAGTTATTAATTTTGAATGGGACGACATATGAGTGAGATATCAACATTCAAAGGAGTCGGGTTTCTCCTGTCACGCCAAGTGAGAAACGGAGAAATCTGCCGTCGAAGTTGACTATCGCCGTAGCACTCACAGACGCTTGGTGCGGTCGCGGCTACGTTTGTATTTACGGTAGCCTACGCTGCATTCACAGCCACATGGATAGCCTACCTGCGTTAGGTTAACTGAACTCGGGAGACAGAGATGGATTCCGGAGAAATATCTTCACGCTGGTCAACCAGTGGATTTAGCGTAAATATTGAAGTAGAGCGGTCAAAACAGAAACTTTTAACATTCTGCTGGAATTGAATTCTTCACCTCAAGAAAGTCACGTTTTTAGGATGGAAAGGGTAAGTTTTTCAGCCAAATTTATTCACAACAGTACAGTATAGACCTTCCACTGTTTCAAAACACTAAAGACAAAAATCTAAAATTTTACCCCACGCAACATAAATGTTCGTTTTTCTCGGAAATCTCCGTTGCGGCAAGCAACTTGTTTTGCCGTGGAGGGTCACATATTGGAAAATCACCAGCCAATATTTTAAGTGAATTTAACTGAGGGATTACTTGTCATTATGAACACAGCACAGAAGCAGAAGGAGACGTGATCTCTGCATTTGACTCATCCTTGAAGGAGCAGGTGGCAGCCTCTTTTTGGCAGCACTCGGGGAGCAGTGCTTGGGGATGGTACCTTGCTCCTAAGTACCTTAGTGGTACCTCTACCGGTCCAGGATTCGAACCGACAACCTTCCGATCACAAAGCCAGCTCCATAACTCATACACTACCAACTGCTCCAACACGTAAACTACATTTGATAAAGATGGTTTGTTAAGGTGGTTAGTGCTGTCAACTCACAGCAAGAAGGTCATAGGTTTGATCACAACACATCAAGGTAATGCTGGAGAGTGAATGGGATGTAAACCTTAATGATTGATCTTGCACATGGTGATGGTTACTGTAACAGCAACATCTACAGCAAACTTGTTTTCATGTCGTTTCTTTGCAAATACAGGGTGGTGATGTTTGGGATACTCACCCGTGAACCAAGAGGTTGTGGGTTCAAGTCCTACCTCCAGCACTACCATCACTGGATCCCTGAGCAAGACCCTTAACTGTGCCTGAAATTAGCAAAAATGGAACTTTGAATAAGAGCGTCTGTTAAATACTGTAAATGTAAATATATATTGCAGTAGGCAACAAAGTGCAGTACTGTAAACAATGCTTTCTTGTCATCCCAAATGAGAACTTTCCAAACGCCTGCAACACACTCAAACTCTTCACAAATTCCCCCCAAAAAACATCCACTGGAAGCTTTGTACTCATCCTGAAATATTTATCATTCTTTGTATCGACCAGATCCAAGTCCCATCCCTTTAATGCTGTCAAAGACAACTATCCCCACCCTGGAGTAGCTCCCATGGCACAGCTAAAATGGGGAAGACTTCACTCTGGGGTTTAAAAAGAGCGTCAAACAGACGTTATTACATTAGAACCGGTCCTGGAGTAATTACATTAGAATTAAAGACCACTGTGCATTCCACACTAAAACACATTCAATCTTTTGTACAAAATTATCAGACTTACTACATCATATAGAGTTAGTTTGATAGTTGGTAGTGTAACAGTTAGGGCATCAGTGTGTAATTACAAATTTACTACAATGTAATTGATGTGTAATTACAACTTTATTAGGCAATATAGCAGGTATAACTATAAGAAAGTAACTTTGTCTTAATGTGCTTGTGTGTGTGTTTGTGTGTGTGTTAGATGAGCCTCACTACATCCTGCACATCCTGCCGTGGTGAAATGGAGGGAAGCGTATTAAGGAGGGATTAGGTTTGACTCAGGTTTAATTCCTCCTCCCGGACTGACATTCAGTGTGAATCCACTGAGAAGATTCTCCGCCGGGCACCAGCACCAGCTGTGTGTGGGTGTGTGTGTGGGTGTGTGTGTGTGTGTGTGTGTGTGTGTTTCTGACATTTTGGGGACAAATGTCAGACTCTACACCTGCAGACTGTGGCTGGACCTGTCTTAAAGGGACGAAAAAAGTTGTCCCTGATTGTTTTTGGCTGACTTTTGTATTAAAGGGATTGTAGGAACACTACAAATCGTTTTTATTACTGAGCTCGTAGTTAGAGTTAGGATTTGGGGAAACTATATGGATATTTGTGTGTGTGTGCATGAGGTGATGGTGCTGTAGTGGTTAGGATAAGAGGTTATGGGTTCGAATCCTACCTCCAGCACTAGCACCACTGGGTCCCTGAGCAAGACCCTTAACCCCAAGTTGCTCCAGAAAAACTGTCCCTGAAATTAAGTGATTATTTGTCATTGTGAACACAGCACACAGTGCACCACAACCAAGTGGGACCTCTGCATTCGACCCATCCACGAAGAAGCAGTGGGCAGCTGACATGGGCAGCATCCAAGGATGGGACCTTTACATTTACCGGTCCGGGACTCAAACTGGCGACCTTCCGATCATGAAATGAACTCCCTGTTACACTACCAACTGCCCCATGAAAGTCCCCCTGGATGAGAGTATCTGCTAAATTCATTAAACGTAAATGTGCATAGGGGATGCTTCTGTTCTTTTAAGTACCTTACTGGACAGGTAAAGGTACCACTGAGGTACTCATGAGCAAGGTACCGTCCCCAAGCACTGCTCTCTGGGTGCTTCCAAAAAGATCTGTGAAGGCACTCCTTCAAGTCCTGGAGTAAGGGTACCATTGAGCAAGATACCATGAGCAAGATACCATTCCGGGCACTGCCCAAAAAGGATGCCCAATACACCTTTACAGATAGGTCAAATGCAGAGATCATAGGGAAGGTTAAGGAGTTGGCCTGGTTCAAGTCCCGGCCCACTAAAGGAACCTCTGAGGTACCCATGAGCAAGGTACCGTCCCCAAGCACTGCTCTCCGGGTGCTGCCAAAAAGATCCATGAAGGTACTTCTTCACAGATGGGTCAAATGCAGATGTCAAGGGTAGTTGGTAGTATAGCAGTTAGTGAGTTGGACCCATGATCAGACGCTCTGCGTTTCAAGTCCTGGACCAGTAAAGGTACCACTGAGGTTCTCTTGAGCAAGGTCCACTGCTCCTTCACATAGGGGTCAAATGCAGAGCTCACATTTGGTTGTGGTGCACTGTGTTCTGTGGTGCGTTCACAATGACAAATATTATTCAACTTAAAATTCACTCACAAACTTCTGATTGGGGATAATTATCGAAAGACATGGTACCGAAGCTTCTTAAGTACACTCAGATAAGTGGCCTTCATGCATTAAAACTGATGTGTGTTTCTTGCTTTAATGTGTATATTTGATCTTATAGAGTTGTTTCCATGCTGTTAGATCCAAATACCTAAATATGAGTTGATAAAGGAGTCTAATATCAATGTGTGACTTTCCTTTTGAGTTTAAACAGAAAGGAAAAAATATCGATGCATTTCATGACGGCAAGTTTATTTATACAACACATTATTCCACCTACAGGTCATTCAATATGCTTTACAGAAGAGAAATCACGGATTATAAAATAACGTGGAGGAAATTGGATACACAGGTATGTGGCATAAAGGCTAAAGGCCAGCGCATGCTGTGAATAATCGACGTTATATTGACCCGGTCATAAATTATTGTGATTTAGAATTTTGGGCCATATCGTCCAGCCCTATTTCTAACCATGATCAGAACGCCAATAAAGCACATTTCACATCACACACTCTTTTTGGCGCTGTCTTTCACTTTCTGAAACAAACCTGATACTTTTCTATAAAAGAGGTTGCTGGAATGTTGTTTTTTTTCCCTTCCCCTTTTTATTTATTTATTTATTTATTTAGTACAAGTTTCTTTTTGGTGCCTTTGGTTTTTGGAAAACTGTAAAACTGGACATGTTGATTTCTGTACTGGGATGATGTGTATTGTGAAACAATGTCCTAATAAAACAAACCAAAAAAAGAGGTTGCTGATCAGAAGGTTGCCAGTTCAAGTCCCGGTAAAGGTACCACTGAGGTACTCATTAACAAGGTACCGGTTGCTGAGCACTGAGAAAAAAACCTGCCCAATTATGGTGGTGACAGTGGTCTAGCTGTTAGGATGCTTGCTTCAAAACCAAAAGGTTGCAGGATCAAATCTCATCTCCAGCTAGGGGTTAGAATCAAAAACTGACTCAGAACCCGTTCCAAGTTCCATCACCAAGTCTTCTTAACAATTCTCTCATTTCCCAGCACAATGTTTTCTCGTTTTGCGTCGCGGTACATTATGTCACACTCTCTGCGACTTGACCGTCAACCACAAGGAATCATATTTTTCACGTTGTAAACACACGCTGCGTTTGTTAGTGCACACGACTCTCACAGGGAAGTCCAACATTCACTAAAACGTTCCTGTTCAGTTAAATCTTCACATTTATTATAGACAAAACTCATATTTTAGCTGACGAATAACAACAACCAGCGATCTACTCACAGTACAGCTGTTTACCTGATATTTATTTATTCCCAACATGCGTCCACCAGCGCTGTTGGGCCGCAGCTCTCATATGGAACGCCCTCAAGACAAAAATGTACTTCTCTCCCAGAAATGAGTCAAAAATGCTCAAAATTTGCCAAGACTTCAGTATTTCTTTGTTTTCCATTAATGAGATACCTTTCCATTCTAAAATTTTAGAGTAAAAAATATAGAAAAATGTATTATTTGTTATCAAATAATTTTATTCTTTATCCAGATGGATTCCAAATGGATGAAGAAGTGTTTCCACCTGCATTAACCTCTTTATAAATTAAACCATAGAATGTCTCTGCATAATAACAACTCTGAATATCAATATGAATGTTTTGATGTTTACAGTCTTGTGCGGACATAATTTTGGTAAAAATAAAATGGTTGCTTTTGGTGCGGAAGACTGTGTAGAACCACTTTTTTTCACAGCAATCGATAAGAGAATTGATAAGGAATTAGATCAATGGGCAGAATCCACAATGGCATTGATATTTACAAAATCATATCAATTCCCACCCCTACCTCCAGCACTATCACCATATGGTTCCCGAGCAACACACGTAACCCCAAGTTGCTCCAGGGAGACTGTTCCTGAAATTGGTTATAGAATACCACACCCACGCTGTCCGAATGGAGTCTACGTGAAGAGAAGGAGACGCTAACGTGGCTAACAGTTAATGTAACCCAAGGAGAACAGTTAGCATGGCAAAGCGTTGATTAGGTTTCATTCCCCTCACGTCCCTCCCGCGCCCGCTCTGCACAAATCAAGTCAGTTGAGCTAGCGTGGAACATGACTGCCCTCTCGTGAGACACTGCCACTGCTTGAGCGAGTGTGTGTTCATATATTTAGGGGGTTTGTGAGGACCTGGATGTCCCCTAAAAGAGAAACTGTGAACAGTTTGTGGAGACATTTTGGTATGTGAGGAGCTGTTAGGGTTACGATTAGTCAGTATGGGAGTCGTTACAAAGACCTCACAATGATAGTAATACAAGAGAGTGTGTGTGTGTGTTGGAGCAGTGTGTTGGCCGATGAATGCAGGGGGCCAGCAGATGGAAGATAATAGCATTTAGAGACGTTCCATTTAGGGGATTAAAATGCGTCAGTGCTGGTAACCTTTTCACTTTCAGCACGCCGCAGCGTTACGGCCGGGAGCTGGGTCCTGATGGGGACGACACGCAGCCTCACTGTACCCGCCGTACCCACGCTGCGCTCGTCCTTGGGCTGTTTGACTCGTCCAGTTATAACATTTACATTGAAATTACATGGGGTAGTTGGTTGCGTAACCGTTAGTGATCAGAGGGTTGTCGGTTCAAGTCCCATACCGGTAAAGGTACCACTGACCTTGCTCATGAGTACCTCAGTGGTACCTTTACCGGTCTGGGATTCGAGCTGATATTGATAACACACCACGACACCGTTAGGATTTATGCAAGCTGTAAAACACCGCTGAATAAATCCCAATCCTCTTCACCGCACCGGTTAAGGATTGGCGGCGTTGAAGCGACAGTGGCGTAGCCGTTTGGTCCTCGGATGAACAGCGTCCCTTTAAGCACCTCCATTAATCACATGATTACAGAGGCCCCTCCCGCTCCCGGGACCCCGGCTCGGCCCTCCATCTTCTTTATCGCATTACCACTTAATTAAGAATTATGTTGGAGCATTTCAGCTTTAATTGTCTGAATGCCTGCGCCATTTATAATGCGGGACGGAGAACAAACTCCACGACCACACACACGCACACACACTCGAGCGAGGCCGGGATGAAGATGCAGGAGGACTTGACAGCCCAGAACTGGTACTAGTACTGCACTGGATGGGTGGATGGATAGGTAGATGGGTGGATGCGTGGATGGATGGGTGGGTGGAAAGGTGGATGGGTGGGTGGATGGATGGTGGGTGTATGGGTGGATGGGTGGGTGGATGGGTGGATGCGTGGGTGGATGGGTGTATGGGTGGATGGATGCGTGGGTGGATGGGAGTATGGGTGGATGGATGGGTGGATGGATGGGTGGGCGGGTGAGGGGTGGATGGGTGGATGGGTGGATGGTTGGTTGGTTGGTTGGAACGAGGGATGAGTTGAGTCAATTAGCGACGTAAACAACACCCCGATATAGGTGAGGATGTCGAGAACGGCAGTGACGAACAGGGAAAGGAGTGTTTTTCTCGGGGCATGCTGAGAGAGAGAGAGAGAGAGAGCGAGAGAGAGATGGAAGCAGGTCAAAACCCTTAGAGGTCATCTCATATTGAGAGGATTTCTCTCTCTCTCTCTCTCTCTCTCTCTCGCTGCAGTGGAGTATTTCTCTCTGCTGAAGGCTGGAGAGATTGAGAGTGGCTCTGTAAGCAGAAATCCCCATTAAAACACTGCTTTCTGTTGCAGTGAGAAGAGAAAATAGACTTAAGTGCGGAAAATTGCGAAACCAAAGCCGTGAACGTTGGCATGGTAAAAGAGAGCGGGGCGACGGAAGCGACACGTACTCTGAGGGGGGAGAAAGCGAGAAATCAAGTCTTTTCACAAGTCAGCTAATCAAATTAGACCTAGCACACACACACACACTCACACACAAGAAAATATGTTTGCTTGTTTTAATTTCTTTTTCATGTAATGTCAACCCTCAGGGCTGCAAATATTTCTCCTTCTCTCCCTCTCTCTCTCTCTGCCTCGCTCTCTTTCTCTGCTGATTAAATTCAATTTTATTCAAATGAAATCCCCCTCACCATGCTGGCACCGGAGTGTGAACACACACACACACACACCCGCAGCAGCAGATAATAGAAAGCGAGTGTTTCCTCTCCTCTCTTGCTTTCTTAATTACAGCTCTTCCGAGTGAGTGTTGGAGGGAGAGGAAGACAGCGAGCGTAGCATAGCGTAGCATAGCGTAACAGATCTCAACCACACACACACACACAGCTGTAATATGTATGTGATGATGATGATGATGATTATGATGCAGCACACAGACAGCTGTGATTAGACGAGTGTGAGTATTTCTCAGCGAGCGAGCAGGTCGACTGAGACCAACACTTTAATAAAGACAGTTCAGATCAGAAGAGCAGCTGCAGGATCAAAAACACACACAAACAGTGTATATACAGTATATATATATATATATATATATATATAATATATATATATATATATATATATATATATATATATATATATATGTATAACTCTTTTATGGTGCCATGATACACCCCCAAACACGTGCTAGAAGATCAGACAGATAAATCCCTGTTCTTAAATAAAACAGGCACGCTACCACACCCACCGTCAACCAGCTGATTTGAAACATGACTTATTTACAAAATTCTTTTGTATAATCCAAGAGGTTCACATACTTTTGCAACACACAGATATGTAATATTGCATCATTTCCCCAGTAAATAGGGTAATCATATAATATGTTTGTCTCATTTGTTTAACTGGGTTTTCTGTATCGACTTTTAGGACTTCTGTGAAAATCAAAGGATGTTTTAGGTCGTACATTTATTTTCTGAAATATAGAAAAATTCTAAAGGTTTCACAACCAGGCAGCACTATATATACAGTACTGTGCAAAAGTTTTGGGTGGAAAAAAATGCTTGTAAACAAAGAATGCTTTCAGAAATGGAAGTGTTAATCATTTATTTTCATCAATCAACAAAATGCAGTGAATGAACAAAGAGAAATTCAAATCAAATCACTATTTGGTGTCACCACCCTTGCCTTCAAAACAGCATCAGTTCTTCTAGGTACACTTCTGCACACAGTTTTGAAGGAACTCGGCTGGTAGGTTGTTCCAAACATCTTGGAGAACTAACCACAGATCTATAATCCTATAATCCTACAAAATAATATAATGACTATAATCCTACAAAATAATATAATGACTATAATCCTACAAAATAATATATAATGACTATAATCCTACAAACTCTCATGGACTTTGTGCAAGGTACCTATAAGAATTTGATGCTGGTTTGAAGACAAAAGGTAGTAACACCAAATATTGATTTGATTTAGATTTTTCTTTTGTTCGCTCACTCTGCATTTTGTAAATTGATAAAAATAATCATTTTTTATATTTCTGAAAGCATTCTTTGTTTACAGCATTTTATATACTGTATATATACTGTATACAGTATATATATAATCACACACACCTCACACACTCAGCATGTTCATGCGAAGCCACTGAGTTGCTCAGTTACACCACTGAGCCTGTAGAGCACTTACACACCATAAATACACCTATATAACGCAGCTTTAGACTAATAGATGTGCATAAGGGGAACATACACGGTAAGATCATGCAGAGTTCAGCTGCACTAATAAAGTAACACATGCACAGCTGATGATAAACACAGGCGTCACTTCTCATAAGCGCTGGACAACTCATCCGAATCCACATTCAGAACTTCTAATTAACGTAATCTTGCCCAGGTTGGTCATTTTTGATATTCTGTTAATTTCCCAAGTGTGTGTTCATGCACTGCCCCGTTAAGAACAGCTAAATCTGTGCTTCCTTTAATCATTTTAAAATCATTATTGGACCGGAAAAGGTACCACTGAGGTACTCATGAGCAAGGTACCCTTCCGGGCGCTGCCGAAAAAGCTGGCCACTATTCCCGTACAGATGGGTCATTATTTCTAATGATGATTGATTAGTCGCTCAGCCCGAACATTTCACATTAAAAAGAAGGTAAGAAAACTATGAGTAGAAAAGGTTCGTGTTCGTTACTGAGATCACAGCCAGGGTTAAGGATTGAGTTATTTCACTTCTTATCATTACGTACATGGACATAACGTGTCGTTTTGTAAGTGTGTGTGAGAATAAGGTCCACAAACCAGCAGCAGAGGTTCACTTCACATTTTAATAGAATTTGTCCAATAGTTTCTGCATCAATTAACATTTACAGACACCGGGATGAGAGCCGACGTGGTGCTGAAGTTGTTTTGCCCTTTCGTGAGGTTACAAAGTTATTGCAAACCGGCATGAAAACCCAACGAAGAGAAACAGAGAGAGAGAGAGAAGAAGAAGAAGAAGAAGAAGAAGAAGAAAACCTGTTTTCAAGCCGAAACTGCCTCTAATCTCAGCAAAGCAGTAGATGGCATCGAGTGAGCAAATAGCGCGTTTGATTATATAAGACGGGAGATGAGAGGAGACGAGGCAGATCAAAGGGGCGAGAGAAAGAGCAGGTTCGGGTGGCGGAGATGAGAGAGATGGAACAAAGTCGCCCTCAAAGTCTTACTGTCACCCTGGTATACGGAGAGAGGGGAAAAGAAAAACTGGGAAAAGTGCGGGAGGTGTGACGGACGAATGGATGGATGGAGAGGGGGAGAGATGAGAGAGCCAAAACCGAAAAGAGAAATAAAAGTGGTGGTGAAAGGAGAGAGCGAAGGATGTTGGTAAGAGGGAGAAGGGAAAGAGAAATGGATGGAGAGAGCAGGTTTGTGAAAGGAGAGAGAAAAATGTGGTGTGAAGGGTGGATGGATGGAGAGAGGAATAGAGGGAAAGACAAACAGATGTAGAGAGAGCCGATGTGAAAGGTAGATGAGACGGGTGGAGGAATGACGGGGAGATGGGTGGAGTGAGAGAGGAAGGAGAGAAAGGGAAAAATTGGGAATGAACGGGAGATGGATGGAGGGGGTGAGAGACAGAGAGAGATAAAAATAAATAAAAAGATGAAAACAGAAAGAAAGGGAAGAGAGAAGAGAAGGAAATTTAAGAGAAAAAAGGTAAATATTCATTTAAAACAGCTTATGTTGGATCATAACACTGCTGTAGTGTAGACACTGGAAACCTCAAGATTACTGTCTCACCTACGCTTAACGGAGAGAGAGACAGAGAGAGACTCTGGAACTACTGGATATGCTGAGGGAAAGAGAGAGAGAGAAAGAATAAAGAGAGAGAGAGACTTCAACTATTGACAGAAAAAAACGAGAGCAAGTGCGAGACAATGAAGATAGAGAGAATAGAGAAAGAGATGGAGACTTCAGCTATTGGGAATGCTGAGGGAGATGGAAAGAAAGAAAGAAGACAGAAAGAAAAAGCGAAAGAAAGAGAGAAACAGTAAAAAGACAGAAAGAGAGGAAGTCTCTGTTGAACTATCAACTACAATGCCAGGATGTCCAGTGTTGCTGCTCCGTTACGTCCGCACACTGAGCCTGTATTTAGGGCGGGGTGTAAAATGAGGGCGGGGCAAGGGGAGGAGCTACCAAAAGTGGGCGTAGCCATCTACACCCTCTAGCCATAACATTATGAGCAACACTAATAATAAACAACAATAAGATTATTACTCAAAAAGAAGTCACACATTCATATTGTTCTGATATGGAATTATTCTGATATAACTGCACAGACATAAACATAATAAACACATAGCAAACTGAGATATTCAAAAAAAACAGAGATTTCATTAATATTCAACATTAACAAAATTATATTTGTTAAAAAAAATCTTTTTATGTGTAATGAATACAGCATATATTAAGATTTTGTTTTTTTGGATTAAATAACGAAAAATGAATTTCCTTTTTACATGAGATTCAAAGATTTAGTATTAAGTCAACATTCTGTCAGGGCAATATATTGAGTGTCGTTAATATTTTTAATGGCTCTTTAGCACATAAAACTATCCCACATAACCAGTCACCTATGGCTAGTGGTCATAATGTTATGGCTGATGAATTCCCCCCCTCACGAGAGAGAGAGAGAGAGACACAGAGAGAAAAAGAGAGAAAGCCTGGGCAAAAACGGCATAAAAGAGGAGTGACATCTCCATCTCGGCTTATTTTCTTCCTGGTAGCGAGCGACAGGTAACGGACGAGAGAAGACACAGAAGAGAAAATGATTCTGTCCATAGTGTGCAGGGCTTTACCGCGTATGTGTGTGTGACTGCGTGTGTAAGTGTATGTGTGTGAGTCTGAGGTGACCAGGAACCTCTCAGTAGTCTAAGACCTCTGTAGCACCTTGAGAAGTCCGATCACGTAAGCTGAGTGACGTTGTGAGAAAGTAAAAAGCGGCAGAAAAATCAAAGAAGAAACAACGTCTTTACTCTCGTCACACAAGCGGAAAACAACCTTAAAATAAAAAACAGTGAGACAGGATAATAAAAAACGAGAAAAAAAAAAGACGACAAGATTGGACACTTTTACTCCATATCAAGTTCTACATCTTATACCGAGTCCGCTACAAAAAGAACCAAACGAGCCCAGACAGCTGGCAACGGCTGAAGATAACATCAACATCGATACGCATACAGGCCGTAAAAGGGTGTAGAATATAAAGACATTTAAGCGCTAACGCCAGCCTCGTCCCTCGCTTCCCCCGTTCCACCCACCCCCTTCCTAAACGCTGACGTGTTTCCATTCCATTTCACTTTATACAAATAATAAATCTATTATGTCAACATTTTAAATACTTGACGTGTTAAAACCCCCAAAACGTGCCCCGTAACCCTGACCCCTGCCGACCCTCGGCGCCCCTCTCCGCCCGTCACACCTGGAAATTAAGAAAAAGAAAAGCTGTGATTTTTTTTTGGAAACTGTACAAAGACTGTCCGTTGTGTGGCATCCGGTTGTGCTGGGGTTCCACATGTTTTTGGGAAACTGTACAACTTAAGTCCGTCCGTTTTGGGGTTTTTGGGGCGGCATGGCGTGTTTTTTGGCTCCAGTTAGAAAAATACTTCAAAAGTTGGGTTTGAGTCCGGTATAAAGTACAACGCACGTGCAGTAGCGCGATGCTGTCCGAAAAACGGCAAACAAAACGTGATGTCCCTCCCCGATGTGGGAGGGGGGTGGAGAGAGGTTAATGCTGGATTGACGGTGTGTAAAAGCAACTCCAAAAAACACCATAATTTAAGTGTGTGTGTGTGTGTGTGTGTGTAAGTGTGAGACATGTAAAAGATCAAAAGAGCAACAAAAAAAAGGAGATTGCTACAGAGGCATGCAGTGAATTAGTCATCCTCAAGTGTGTGTGTGTGTGTGTGTGTGTGTTTTGGGGGGCTGACGAAAGCGCGAAGCCAACAACATGAGGGGTTGGTGGTGGGGAGGGCATCAATCAGCCTCCCTAAAACATGGCCTGCCCCCCCCGGGTGCCCGCCTCGTCGTCCGGGGGGAAGTCGGCGTTCAGGAGCGACTCCATGTAGGCAATGTAGCCGGTGCTGGGGGTGTAGCTCTCGCCTGCACCGTGGTGGGCAACGGGGGCACTGGGGGTGAAAGGGGGGTTAGCTAGAGGGGCGGACAGGCAGGAGGGGGGTGGAGGAGCACCGGGTTCAGAGCTAATACTGAGGCCTGAGTAGGAGGGGCTGGAGAGAGGAGGAAGAGCGTGGGGGGGTAGCGAATCGGGAGCGGCGGTCGGGGTCGAGGGCGGGGTTGGCAGCCGCTGGCGCTTGGCGGCTTGAGGTCCGTCGTTGGAGCGAGTCGGGTCGTCCTGAGTGCCGGCCGAAGCCTAAAAAAACAGAAATACAGGTGTGTGTGTGAGAGAGAGTGTGAGAGAGAGTGTGTGTGTGCGCGTATGTGTGTGTGTGTTCTTACCAGGCGAGACATGACACGCTTGGGCAGTTCCTGGTTCAACGAGTGAATCTCACTTTGTCTTAAAAGGAGCTGAGACTCATCCTGGAATTCCACCTAAGAGTGAGAGAGAGAGAGAGAAATGGGGGAGAGAGAGGAATGAGAAAAGGAGTAGAAAGAAAGAAAAATAATGAGCAAAAAAACAGAGAGACAGAGAGAGAAACAATGAGAAAAAAAGAGCAGAGAGAATACAGAAGAAAAATAGAAAGTAAAGAGAGTATGAGACAAAGAAGGAGAGTGAGGCCCAGAGAAAGAAACGGAGAGAAATAGAGAGTCAGCTTAGTCTTTGACCAAAAACAACCTCAATTCCAGACTAGGAGGCGTGTGTTCATGTGCGTGTGTGTTCATGTGCGTGTGTGTTCATGGGCGTGCGTGTGCATTTTTACCTGGTAAAACTTCTGCACATGCTCCTTGACGAATGAGGCGTTGAGAATTCGTCCGTCCACAGTGTTGACCACCACCAGCTCCCCCAGCTCAGGAGGACCGTTACGCAGACAGTCATGACTCTAACGCACACATTAACATACACATACACACACAGTTTTATCAGTGAGGATTATTACTGCTATGGATTAATGCACACATGAAGAATATTTGTCATTACAAACAGCAACGAGGCCATTCAAAAAACTTTTACCGACCTCTGAATGACTTTTGGTTTTGTACAGAACACAGCCAGACGATACCACCTCAAATCAATATCAATATCGATTCTGATTAACGAAGAAATCTGGTACCACTTTATAACAAGACTCCTGCATCAATGTAGCACGATGTAGCACAAGATCTCGCCAAATAGTGATCCTCTATCAATGTAGCACAATGTAGCACATCTGAGATCTCGCCAAATAGTGATCCTCCATCAATGTAGCACGATGTAGCACGAGAACTCGCCAAATAGTGATCCTCCATCAATGTAGCACAAGACCTTGCCAAATAATGATCCTGCATCAGTGTAGCAATGTAGCACAAGTTCTCACCAAATAGTGATCCTGCATCAATGTAGTATATCTGAGATGTTGCCAAATAGTGATCCTGCATCAATGTAATATATCCGAGATCTCGCCAAATAGTGATCCTACATCAATGTAGCGAGAGCTTGCCAAATAGTGATCCTGCATCAATATAGTATATCTGAGATCTTGCCAAACAGTGTTCCTGCATCAGTGAAGAGTGAGATCCTGCCAAATAGTGATCCTGCATCAATGTAGTATATCTGAGATCTTGCCAAATAGTGATCCTGCATCAATGTAGAGATCTTGCCAAATAGTGATCCTACATCAATGTAGCATGAGATGATGCCAAATAGTGATCCTACATGAATGTAGTACATCTGAGATCTTGCCAAACAGTGATCCTGCATCAATGTAGTATATCTGAGATCTTGCCAAATAGTGATCCTGCATCAATTTATAACTTGTTTATCACTGCTTATTAATTATATAAAAACTGCCTGATTAACAAATTGATTATGAATCATTGATAAAGCTTCATAAGGGGAGTCTTAATGTAAAGTGGTACCAAGAATGTTCTGTTTTTGACCCTCAAAGTTCACAGACACGGTTTGTCAAGAAAATCAAAATATAGTCAAAAATATTTGATTATCCGTTGTAAGTTCTTAATGATGGTTTTGATGATTTGTCCAGCTTTAGTAGAGAAGAGCGTCTATTTAAACCTACCAGCACGTTCTCGGGGTAGATGTTGTCGCAGTACGAGCCGTCGTCGAAGTTGACCTCGTAGTAGATCTGGGTGGCCATGCCGATGATGGTGCAGCGGTAAAACCAGCCGTTACTGCTGCGGCCGATGGCCTGCTGACCCAGGGACAGGTCACGAGGACCCGGCTTCACCTGCAACACCGTCACAAAAAACTCAAAATCACAACTAAACTACACGCCACAAACGTCTCTCATCACTCCACTAACTACTGAGCCTTAAGTCTGAGGACGAAGGCGAGCCGTTCAGCACCTTGATGTTGATGGGTTTGTGCTTGTGGCAGGTGACGGAGACGACATAGGGCCAGTCTGCAGGCTTCATCAGCACGCCAGCCAGGTGAGCACAGGTGACGTGGAAGGAGGTGGAGCAGTCCTCGTACGAACACTGGATACACGCGCCGCAGATCTGCTTGGTGGTCTTGTGACAGTAGATGCACTTCTGCACAAAGGAGGAGACAAAGCAGGTAGTGTTAGCGGTTTTATTGTTATGCCTAACCATATGGAAACATAAAGGGCTGGGTGATATGACTTCACACCAATATCCCGATCCCGATTAATAAATTCTTTCTTGCCCTCATCGTTCCCTGACAAGGTTTGTATTGTAAATATCCTCAATGATTAAAACGCAAAAAAATTTAGTAAAAAATAAGAATACGTTTTTGGTTTTTATTCAAAATATGAAATGATACACGGATTCAAGCCAAGCAGTACAGCTAGACTAGTTATGCAGTTGAAGAACATTTCCACCAAACATGCTAGTGGGTGGCAAAAGCTCACACATGCAACTTGCCCCACTGGCTTTAGGTCATTTCAAGGTGGAGCGCTCCTTGAAAAAATTCCAATAAGTTTTAATTGCCTGAAAATGGAACCTACAACAACTAAAAGCCAGTGGGGCAAGCAGCACTTGTGTGTTTTTAATTGCTGTATACGCCATTTGAGGTGGAGTGCTCCTTTAAAACAGGTTATAGTTGGTGTTTTTAACTAGCACTCTACCTTGAAAAGGAGCTTACAACAATCAATAACCAGTGGGGCAAGCAGTGTTGGTTTGCTTGTGGTCATTGTAAGCTCCATTTTTAGGGTGGAGTGTTCCTTTGAGACATCAACCGATCAACTGCCCAACTCTAACCTGTTTTAAAGGAGCACTCTACCTCGAAACTTACAACGATCAAAGGCCAGTGGGGCAAACTGCGTTTGGGTACTTTTGGTCGTTCTAAGCTCTATTGCAGGATGGAGCACTCCTTTAAAAGACCAACTTAAAGGAGCACTCTCAAATGGAGCTACAACGACTAAAAGCCAGTGGGGCAAACAGCATGGGTGCGCTTTTGATCACTGTGAGCTCCATTTTAGTGTGGAGTGCTCCTTTAAAACACCAACTCCTACCTGTTTCCATCCCCGCTGCACTACACTGCCTTGCTTTTATGATATATAATAAAACTTCTTTATGAAACTGTCAATACTTGATTCCAGCTCCTGCAACGTCCAACAGGCTCTCGCTGCAGAAATATTTCACCCCAACATGAGGGCAGTTTGATCCAAAACCCCCCCGGGGCACAGAAGAGCGTATGAACAGAGCAGCGGGTGAGGTGATGTGAGGAGAGAAAAGAGAACAGGACGGAGATTTACGCCCGTGGATATTTCACCTTTATTTATTTCAAATTTCTAAGAGCCGTCTGCATTCAGGGTTAAGGAGCTAACCAACAGCTTTAACGCATTTACTATGGATTAAAACAGATGAAAAGTTTAAATGAATTAAATGCGCTGTAAACGCGACTTTAATGAATGATGTTTGTTTACTTAAAGCTGGCGGTTGGAATACTGAGATTACTAGCTTCAGTTCCTCAAATAATTTGATTTTCCACATGAGTTTTTTTAGTCTCAGATTAATGCAGTGAATTCTAAAAGACTTTTATCTGGAGGCATTCTCTCTTAAAAACCTCCACTCTGGGAGTTTATTGATGTTTACTGAATTTATTGAATTTTGATACTGGATTGACCTATCAAATCTGGTTATTGTCTTTATTAAAAACATACATACATACATACATACACATATATACATATATTCTATATATCGCCCAATATTTGATGATGCATTTTCTGCACGTCGGAAAATTCTGAGCATGCAGTGGAGTGTTCACAAAATCTCGTCTTCAGACGCTCAACTCTTCCTGTAGGCACGCTCGAAGTAAACTGCATGTTTGCCTCACTTAGCCAATGTGAGGTCACACATGGGCTGCGTCCCAGGCCGTGTATTGCCGCTCTTAATAGTACAGTAGATAAAGCGCTCTCATCGTACCTTCTCATATGCGGTAGTATGCATCTCAGGAAATAGACAGGGTTGTAGCTTAACTGCTCTCTACGCACTAGGTAGTGCACATGGAGTGTCACACGCCCTATTTGACTAGGTACAACACATAGGGCGGGAAATGACTTGTTCTTAAAATGTTGTGCACTACGCTCAAAGTGCTCCGTTCTGATTTCACACTCGCGGTGTTAGAAATGTCAGAGCTGTGCTGTTAATTTTGTGCCAAATTGCACGCAGTGGAACTTTTATATGTTAAGCTGCAAAAATGAGTCACAAAACTGCCTTACACACACACGCTTACCAGACTCTTCCTGGTTTCAGGGATGGCCTGCACGTCTACAGGTTCTCGCTCCACTGCGCTGACGAATTTAGCTTCTGCCACTGCTATTGCACAGATCACATGCACCCACCTGAACACATCACACACACACAGACACGTTACACAGTTTCAGAAAAGTTGTTTTGTGGCAGACAGTTACCAAAGTAGTGTGTGAAAGAGACTCTTTTTTAGATGAGTTCTGGCAAGTCATCATTTATCAAACACAATATAAAATGTGGTTTTTGCAGCAGGAGGAGGGACGGTGGAGAACACACCTGTTGTCTGTGGTCATCTTCAAAGCACCTCCTCTCAGGTTACACAAACAGCAGGCCTGCAAAATCAACACAAACACAGAAAGATGTTGAAGGATGGATACTGCTGACCTCAAACCCCAAACTCCAGTCGAACACAAACTCCTCCATGAATGAATTAATTCTCCATGATGTTCTTATTCTAGATATTATTTAATTACGTAACTCTGAAGAATCTTAAAATGTATTTCAGTACTGAGTCATTTATGTCTAATGGATAATATTAAACTATTAAAATTAAGATGTTTGTAAATAGTTAATTTCTTTTACTGATTTCATACACATTATATACACATTATAGAGCAATAATTGCTAAAGCAGCTTAAACCACCAAGTCTGAGTAAACTCTGTGTGTGTGTGTGTGTGTGTGTGTGTGTGGTGATTATTTGAGCACTCACCGCCGTCCAGGCCACTGCACTACAGCGAGAACACATCCAGCTCTCCTGCTGAGCGTCCGGCCTGACTCCATAACAACCTGCAGAGAGACAGACACAGACATATTACATACACCGTGATCACACGCATCACCTCCATAACCATCACAACCTCTCCATAACCATCATAACCATCACAACCTCTCCATAACCATCACAACCTCTCCATAACCATCACAACCATCACAAACTCTCCATAACCACCACAACCTCTCCATAACCATCATAACATCACAACCTCTCCATAACCATCATAACCTCAACATATCCATCATATCCTCTCCATAACCATCATAACCATCACAACCTCTCCGCAACCATCACAGCCTCTCCATCACAGCCTCTCCATCACAGCCTCTCCATCACAGCCTCTCCATCACAGCCTCTCCATAACCGCTCACTCGCTCCCATCCATCACACAGCAGCCTCTAATGGTCTCAGAACTCAGACTTCATCACCTGCACCTGCTTCAGCACCTTATTTCTCACAAATCAGATTGCCGTTGCTTAAGAAAACTAAAACGGCAAGATGGAACTCTTCATAAAGTTGAAGTTCTCCGATATCCAACTGCTGAGTAATTGAAGGTTCATATTGACTTCCAGTTCTGAAATGGGCTTCACCTCATGAACTGTCCCTTTGAAAACGTACTGCTGTGTGTTGTGGTCATGTGACTCTCCCTGAAAACATATGCCACCTTAACAAGCTGAACATAATTTCAGCAGAAACCTTGGTAGTGGACTAAAAGAGCAAAAGCCAAGCAAAACAAACTAATTCTTCAGTTGTAATCAAGGCAATATTTTCAAATCGCCCAGCCTTAAGCTGTACTATGCCTTTAATCATCCATCTCGACTTCTACTACAATCCAGCTGGACTCCTGACTGCAGTTTGGCAGCATTTAATTACTTTAACTTTACTATGACCGCTCAAAGATCAGTTTCAAAACCCCTCTGGACATTTTCACGAGGAAGAAGGTGGAATAACGGCTAAAAAGCTACAATTAGGCAGCAAGATTAAGTCATGCAAATTAATATGAAAATGAAGGCTAAAAGGGGACGCAAGGCTTCCATCGTCAGGCCACTCACACGTGTTTAAAGACGACCGGAACTCGTTAATGTGTCAAAAAGTAGAAGCGCAGACCGGCTCCGAGAGTGAACTTTAACAGGAAGTGTGTGTTGTTTAGACGTTTGGATTTTTGAGTTTGCGAGCACGTTAGAGTTGGAGGACCACACACACACACACACAACTTCCCCACACCACAGCAGTGTGTAGTTTGCACTGCAGAGAGCAATCGCTCACCGGTGGCGCTTCACTGAGCAAGTCCGGTACACACACACACACACACAAACACACACAAGAGTCTTAATTGGCTACGGGGCTTACACAGAAGCCTGGAGAGAAGCACAAACCAAACAAACTGCTTTTTCCCCCTCTTTTCACCCTCACACCTCGTCTATCTCCACGCGAGCAGGACGTTTTGAGGAGTAAACAGCAAAGTGTCCCGGTTCGGCCCGACTGGCGCGTAATTGGCTAAAGGGGGTTGACTGACACTGTGGTGTGTCGGGAGGGAAACACTGATTAAGACACAGCAGTACTTATCAGAGAACACTCCAGAGCCCCGAGTGTTGTACGGTATTGTATTGTGCAGTATTAATCAGACCCTCCAGGATATCGCAATGTTGCGATCGCAACTATTAATGCAACTATTTCAGCCAATCCCTGCGAATTCATTACTACCGTGCAATTTTGACCAATTACCGCAACTTTTCCGCAGTTTTTGTCGCTTGTCGAGTCAGACACATTAGTGCACTCACTTCCTTGTTACATTTAGAAAACGCAGGGAACGTGTCTGATAAAAACACCTCAAATTTACCTTGAAAAATAACTAAATGATTAATGGTTAATTAAGATAATAGTGGTTTTGTTCCCTTCATTTTAATGAATTGTTAAAGAACGGTTATAATGAGGAACAAAATCACAATTTTGTTTCACAACTTTGACTTTATTGCAACAAAACGGCTAAAGAAACGCTATT
This sequence comes from Distichodus sexfasciatus, assembly GCA_032718565.1. NCBI lineage: Eukaryota > Metazoa > Chordata > Actinopteri > Characiformes > Distichodontidae > Distichodus > Distichodus sexfasciatus. The sequence goes on from JAVGVS010000183.1 coordinate 54,486, forward strand.
TTTTAGAAAAGCTGCAACAATCTCAAAAAAAGGTCCGCAAAGTCCTGGAGGGACTGACTGAAGAGTTCTACTATTAGAGGAAGAGGAAGGAGAGTAGACGAAGAGTGACGAATTATGCTGTAATTTAATATAGCAGCATACATTACATATTGCTTGACTCAAAGGCTTCTATTAGAGTCTTAAGATTTAAGATATAGGGGAGTGACAAAACATCGCTAGTCGGTTGACAGCGTGTTGCTAGGTGTCGCTAGGCGATTGCTAGGGTGTCACTAGGCGATTGCTAGGGTGTTGCCAAGCGTGTTGCTAGGGTACTGGCTGAACACATCACACCCAAAATCTTCAAGTAACCCTCAACTCATCTTCTTGTTACTGCTTTTGGTGTCGTACTAGAAACGTGTGTTGCTATTGACAATATGAGACCCTCCACGGCAAAACCAGTCGCTTGTCGCAACGGAGGTTTCCGAGAAAAACGAGTGTTTACGTTGCATGGGGTAAAAGTTTTGATTTTTAGTTTTTAGTGTTTTGAAACAGTGGAAGGTCTATACTGTACTGCTGTGAATAAATTTGGCTGAAAAACTTCCCCTTTCCATCCTAAAAACGTGACTTTCTTGAGGTGAGGAATTCAATTCCAGCAGAATGTTAAAAGTTTCTGTTTGACCGCTCTACTCCAATATTTACGGTAAATCCACTGGTTGACTAGCGTGAAGATATTTCTCCAGAATCCATCTCCGTCTCCCGAGTTCAGTTAACCTAACGCAGGTAGGCTATCCGTGTGGCTGTGAATGCAGCGTAGGCTACCGTAAATGCAAACGTAGCCGCGACCGCACCAAGCGTCTGTGAGTGCTACGGCGATAGTCAACTTCAAAGGCAGATTTCTCCGTTTCTCACTTGGCGTGACAGGAGAAACCCGACTCCTTTGAATGTTGATATCTCAGTCATATGTCGTCCCATTCATTCCATATAGGTATCGTTTTGAAGCTTGATTTATGCCTTTTCATGAAAACATCATAGGTTTTGCCGTACAGAGTCACATATCAACTTGAACCATATTAGACACCCGATTGGAGACCAAATCAGCCAATCAGCTTTATCCAAGACTGTGATTGGCTGGTGTTTTGCCACATTCATAACACAGTACCAAATTGGAGCGAGCATGTAGGTGGAGTTGGGCGTGTACAGATGCTATATATATAGTAAGGTCAGCGGTGTGTGTGTGTGTGTTATGGGTGCGGGTGCTACTCACTGGCATGGACCTGCAGGTTGCAGCTGGAGCAGGCAAGCAGCACGCTGGTTCCGTCCTCCCCGATGTGTGAGCTGGAGGGAAGCGGCTCAGTGTTCTCAGCTCCGGCGCTGAAGCACATCTCGGGAACGAGGGGCCGAGTCTGTTCCCCGCACCTCGAACCCGACAGCGCCGACGCTTCCTTATGAGGCTGCACACACAAAAACAACACACAAACACTGATCAGTGTCCCTTTTCGTAGATTTTAATATTTATTATTTTATGTTCTGGGTAGGGACGCTCGCTCCTCGCTCCTCGACGAAGAGGTTGTGGGTTTAAATCCTGCAGGGTGCACGAGCAAGACCCTTAACCCCAAATTGCTTGAGGCAGACACACCCTGTAAACTGTAAGACTGTCTCAGCTGTACTGCACTTTGGACCTGCTGTCGATTATATTTAATTTATAAATAAATTCCACTTTGAGGGTGGAGCGCAGGCGTGACACGTGAGCCGGCGTGGAGGCTGGAACGTACCTGCTTATAAGGGCAGAAGAGCATACAGATGGCACAGTGGGGCTCGATGGTTGCCATGGCGGCGTTGAACTGCTTTTCGGCCAAGAAGTCTGGAGAACGGTTCTGCCAGAGATGAGACTCGACCGGCTTCTTCACCTCCTGCTCCACTACGCCCCCTACAGGCAGCCCTCCTGAGTACAGCTCTAAAGGGAAACACACACACACACACACACAGATTTCTAACAGCGGCAAGTCAAGCGAGCGTGAAAGCAGAGTGGAGCAAGGGCGGAGCGTTTCCAGCGTAGTGCACAACACTTTAAGAAAAAGTCACTTCCCACCTTATGTGGGAAGTCAAATAGGGCGCATGTGCCTCTCCATGTGCACTACCTAGTGCGTAGAGAGCCTTTAAGCTAAAATCTCCGCTATTTTCTGAGATGCATACTACCACATCGAAAAGTATGATAAGAGCGCCTTTCCTACCAGACTATTAAGTGCGGTAGTACGCAGCTTGGGACACACACAGCCCATGCCAATGTCCATTCGCTAAATGTATCATATATTTATACATGCATTGCTAAGAATAAATGTTATTTTTCGAAATAAATATACTGAATGAGTACCATTTATTTTTAGTATACTGTATATTTGGTCAAATGTAAATAAGTAGAAATAGTCCTGAAAATGTTGTATGTCATGATATACAGAATATCAATATTGGGATATGAAATTTTGGTCACATCGTCCTTCCCTACAACATAACTTTTTTAGTTATCTAGCAAGTAGCTATTTCCCTGGAGGAATTCTTTTTTTATCCACTAGATGGCAGTGCACCCTAACCCTGACCAACAAAAAAAGTGAATTTATTACTAGTGTTAAGACGAACGCAGCGACGTCACAACGCGTCCGGTAAACTGTCAATAATTTGGAATGAAGTTGCACGGCTCCTGCTCAAAACTTTTTAACAAGTTGCTGCTGACGCCATTCGACAAATCTTAACAGCACTGCCCCAGATCTAGGCTTAGATCCAGAAACGCAGATTCGGTTCTCCCCGATTTCTCCATTCCGCAGACGTTTCGCGGTCACGTTTCGAAACCTCCTTATAACCCGTCAGAACGCAGAGAAGCGGCTGAGATCTCATGAGGTCTCATTAAGTTTGGCTGAGTTTCCGCCACATTAGCGTATCTGGGTGGAGCGTCCCTGATCCGGTCTGATTAATTCTCTTTCTCGTCTCGTCTCTCTTTTCATCTCTCTCACACACACACACACACACACACGGCAGGTGTAGATGTCACTGTGCTGTAGGCTCAAAGTGACTTTGAAAGCAGGTAATTGGGAGTCATGATCCCCAGATCAATAAGTGTCAGTTGGAGCAGAGAGGAGTGGGGGGGGAAGAAGAGGAGAGACGATGAGTGAAGGAGTACATGAGGGGTGGAGAGGGAGAAAGAGACGGATGAGAGAAAGAGGGATAATCACCTGCAGTACAACACACCCACCAGCAGATGTATTACTAACTACAATTAGGTATGGGCCAGCCTGATGTTCCGATAACATGGTAACCTTAAAGCGAAATATTACGGTTTCATTATATGAGTGAAAGTTAGCAGTGTAATAGTTAGGGAGTTGGTCCCATGATTGGAACCGATACCGATGACGTACATATGAGCCTTACAATAAGACGTCCTTATAAGGACTTATATATGTGACCCTCCAGGGCAAAACCAGTCGCTTGTCGCAACAGAGGTTTCCGAGAAAAACGAG
>JAVGVS010000183.1:82800-109546 GCA_032718565.1 Distichodus sexfasciatus
GTAGTTAGCTATTTTGGATTACTACCACTGTATTACAGGAAATGTTTCCTGACCAGAAGTGTACAGTCTCGGTGAGGAGCAGCGGTGGCGCGTCGGAAGGCACGTGCTGATGAGCGTTAAGTTGCACGTACGTAATGGAGCTCAACTTCCGGCGTCTGGCCGTAAAACCCGGAAATTACACGAGCAGCAGAAGTGAGGCGCAAAGACACACCAGCGCTTTTATTGTTGCTTTAGAGTCAGGATTCGATGCTTTTAACATCGTAGAGACTCACAAATAAACTGCTTTTCAAAAAAACATAAATCAAACAAAGAAACAGGATTAAAGTCATTTAAAATGTCGAATTAATTAAAAATGAGAACCAAAAGCAAAAATCAAGTTCGTGTAATTAACAATGAGAAACAACTTAAAATGTGTACCAAAAAAGTGTCATTTAACATTTTAATTAAATTATATTGAAAACAAAAACAAGTTCATGTAATTAAAAATGTGAACAAATGTAAAATGTGAATCAAAAATGAAGTTGAAATGATTTCAAATGAAAACCAAAGCTGTGTAATGTAAAACTGCAACCAACCTTTTAAAAAAAGTTTTAAAAAAAAAACACGATTCTGCAACTGGAAGTCGGAACAAAAATATATTGACACTTAAATGTAATGTTTATGTAATTGCCATCTCATTAATTATATTAAAATAAGGCCAACAAAAGGCATTGTTCATAACCATTGAATTCTTGGCTGGTGCATTGAGGGCTGGAACAGAACCATGGATTTTTTTTTTCCAAGAATTAGAATGCAAAAATATATCAAACATATTCTCATGACATCCAGACACTTTGCAATGACAACATCCAGTGTCTACTTAAGCGTTAAAAGTTCATGGCGCAAGGATTTAATATTAAAAGTTCACAAAATGTTTACTCCAACACGATTACTGATGAAACTACACTTTTAAGTGTAATTTCATTAAAAAGCAGATGGAAATGTAATCTAATTAAATGTCAAACGAAATAAAAAACAGGACACAAAGAATATGTTCCATATAAAAGGAAAAGGGTTTATTGAAAAATACCGCACTCAACACAGTGCAAAGAAACAGCACCTACAACTACATCAACAGCTAAATACAAGTGCTAAAAATATACAATTTTCAATTTCAGAATATACAGTTTCAGTCTATGCAATATTAGAAATAGTTGAGGTATAACAAAAAAATCTGCAGCTTTAGGCTTTTATTTAGCAAGTATTGTCAACACTAAGAAAAAAAAAAAAAAAGACATTTCATTAAATATTAACTGGAGTGGTAAACGGAGTTGTTGTTTCATAGTGAAAACAGTCCCAGTGGCTTCCCTCGGGAGGAGAGCCAGATTGCATAACGGTGAAAGAATGGTAAAAATGATGACATCATAATGAAACTAAAGCACAAACAGTAGTTAGAAAGCAAAGCTAAGGCAAAGTCATACATGAAAAAGGTGAGAATTTGATATTTATGGATTATATAAACCTCAAATGATTACAGTTTAATCACCAATGAAGAAAGGATTAAAACATTTTAAAGCTCTAGGTGTTTTGGAAAGTGTACGGTTAGTTCTAAAATAGCTTTTTAAACCTTTAAAATGTTTGAGTCGAATGCTTTAACGGGTCCTGACGCCAGTGCATACCTACATACCTGCTATTAAATGTTCATTTTTATCCCTGGCAAAAACAAAAATTAAAGTATTTTTGCTGGAAGCAAATAGTGCAGTTGTGCGTAGCATTGAAAGAACGTTTAAATGACGTGCTGGTTTGAGTACAAATTACTGGATTAGGTTTCGTAAAGAAAAAGGAAGTATTTACCCCTAAAATCCTCCTCTAAGAAAATGCAATTACCAAAAATTCCAAAAAAAAAAAAAAAGTACGTACTGGGGACAAAAATATACCTACCTGACGGGAACTGGAAAGGTCTAAATACGAGAAAGTTCAGGTTACGAAAAAGGTACAGCCCCAAATTTAAGTGTGAATTAACGGCAGGGGCTGCAATTTCATCCTACACCCTGATTACGTTGTGACATTTGTTAAATATATTATAAGATGCAATTCTTTCGTTCAGTTGAAATTTTCTCTCGAGAAAAAAAAAATTAATAGCACAGCTCCCATAGTTCATTGCTGCTCCCCGTTTGGGACTCGGCGACCGTCTGTGTCAGCATCAGCATCATCATCATCAGCAGCATCAGCATCATCGGCCACTGCTGTATCCAGGGAAGAGCTGGGTCAGGATGGCCTGCAGTGGCTTGTTGACCGTCATGGGGTAATTCTTGCCCAGGTCGTGTCTGCAGGCTGGACAGGTGTAGACCTCGGCCTTAAAGGAGCGCTGGAGACATTCCTGCAGAGGAAGAAAAATGTAGAAAGGTTAGTTTTCATATCGCTTTTAAGGCTGAAATTTTTTTTTTTTTTTTTTAATTAATCGAAAAATGACATTTAGAACGTTAAATGATGTAAACTTGCCCCATGGTGATCATTTCAATTTCTGAGATTAAAATTAAGGTTAAAATGAACTAGGGCTGCATAACAAACTTTTGACTCATTCCTGGGAGTCATTTTTGTGCAAGATGGCGTTCCACATGAGGGTCACGTCACAATCACGTCGGAAAAACACTGAAAACATCAAATAAATGTCTGTATTGCGAGTAGAACGCTGGTTATTTATAAATGAGTTTTGTCTGTAATAAATGGGAAGATTTGACTGAAGTGGACGCTTTAGTGAATGACGTCCCCGAGAGAGTCGTGAGCTAACAAACAGCACATGTTTACATTGTGAAAAATCTCATTCACGTGTTTCTACATGATTACTTCAGTTTTTGTGACGCTAGACACGGCACTGGTTCTCATCTCCTTACTCTTCTTTTCCAGATTAATTTGTCCAGATTAATGCTGCTTGGGTTAGCTTACTGACCACACATTAGTAAGTAGCCACTGTACGTATGTGTATAATAACGTAGATCCAACTAATCCATTATTAAATGAGTTGCTAACTTTCTTAATAATGGATTTTAATCGATTAATTATTGCAGCTCTAAAATTAACAAGAAATAACTCATCACAAAGTTTTTTTCCTGCAAATTTATCATTACAACATCAGAAAATGTGGTAAAATCTGGTACAATTGTGACTAATATTGGAATTTCTGATCTTTTTAAAATTTTTACCCTCTCCCTCCATCATTATTATTATTATCATCAACATTTACAGCATTTAGCAGACACTCTTATCCAGAGTGACTTATAACAGTGCTTTGTAATTATTATTATTCTATTACAGTATATATTTAATCTTGACCATCAGCAGTGGACAGTTATTCCTAAAGCCTCAAGTTTTCCTAGGGTCAGGTAAGTACCTCTGCTGTCCGGGTACTTGATAATTTTGTCTCTCTCCTGGAAGCTGGTTTAAACCAGATCTGGAAAGGTTAACGGCAGTTTAAAGATTCTGATTGTTTTTAGAAGCGAGTAGCATCGGTAACGCACCCTGCAGACGTTGTGCTGGCACTCTGTGGTGATGGGCTGGAAAACCACCTCCTGGCAACAAATGCACAAGAAGATCTCCTCCACCTTGTTCAAGAAGCGCTGCAGAAACAGAAGAGCCCGTTTAAAACGCTTCATTCACGCGTTGTGCTTTTATATATAAAAACGTCAAACCTCGATGCGTGTTACTGACCGGTCCGAGGCTGAGAGAGGCCATGGCTTCATCCCAGAGTTTCTTGTTGAGCTCGTCGTCTTTAATCATGGACTTCTGCTCCTTGCTGAGCTTGTAGGCCTCCACCTTGATCTTCTTGGGCGTGCTCTTAGACGGCGAGCATTTCTCCTCCTCCTCAGCTGCAGCAAGGACGAGAGCGCCGTCAAATACACGTACAAGTAGGGCTGCACGATAGTATCGGAATCGGCCGATATTTAGACATGCCCGATATTTGATGATGCATTTGTGTCTTAAAATGTATGGTGTTATTTTGTGGCAAAAATCTGAGCACGCAGTGGAACGTTCACCAGCAAAATCTTGTCTTTACACTCAACTCTGCCTGCGCGTGCAAAACATTTTTAACTAACTAAATTGTTAGCCTCGCACGTGGGCTGTGTCCCGAGCCGCATACTGCCGTACTTGATAGTATGGTAGGTAGGGCGCTCCTATCATACTTTTCTATGTGGTAGTATGCATCTCAGGAAATAGTCGGGGTTGTAGCTTAACGGCTCTCTACGCACTAGGTAGTGCACATGAAGAGTCACACGTGTCCTATTTGACTACATAGGGCGGGAAATGACTTAAAATGTTGTGCACTACGCTGGAAATGCTCCACCCTCACTCCACTCTGCTTTCACGCTCGCTTGACTTGGCACCGTGTTAGAAATGTCAGAACTATGGCAATATGATTCCAAAATCACAGCTTGTACAGACCTACATTTTGCTCGAAAGGGATGTAATGATATAACCGAGCCAGCGTTCAGTTCGTTTTACTGTCCACGTTCGTGCATCGCTTTGGGACGTCGTGCTTGATAACGAAGCTTCATAAATCCGATTTTTAATTGAGGTATTTTCTCAGGTTATGTAACTTGCGCATTTCCACAAGTCAGGAAATTAAATGCAAGCTGACTCGAGAGTGCCAAAATAAAGTGGGGTAGGGCTATGATACGACAAAAACCTCATTTCCTAATAAGACTTTTCATATCCCGCTAACGATATACCACAACATACTACAGTTTCTGTAAAGGAGGGGATGAACATGCAGTTTTCCGCAGCACTTTATAGTTGAGGCAGTCGTTTTAATAACAAGTGCCTCCCGCGTTACAGTGTCGGCATGAAATAGGAACGAACGCAGAATGACGCTTTTCGTAACTTGGCAACAAAACGCGCCGAGAAAAAGCGCTCTGGAAGCGAGGTTTTCACTGCTCTCAGCTCTCTTGCGTGTGTGTCTATAATGTGCCATTTGCTGACAATAAATCTTGTTTAATATTATTGTTCATTTAGTTTGTATAAGAATACAAAAAAATAAACCGAACGTATGACAATATATATCGTGATAATTATTGAAATCTATCAATATGACAAAAAAATCGTGATAATTTTGTTCATATCGCCCAGCTCTACTCTCTAACGTTACAGAATGGGGAAAAAAATCCGCGCACGGAACGCCAAAGCTGCCACAATTCGCCTATATTTTTACGCAATTGACAGCAACACTTTTTTTAACGCTGTTTTCATTAAAGGTGTTTTTTTGCAGCGCTGTAATATATTAATGTTTTATTAGACGTTTGAACCTTCATTGGTCTCTTGATTTGATTCAGTTAACGATTCGATTTGTGACCTCGCTGCATCCCAAATTATGCCCAAAGCATCCGGAAATTAATAAAAAGAAATCCTTTTCGAGAAGTGACCAGCGGACCACCAGTCGAAACCCCCCAATATAATCGATTACCGATTCACTTGCCTGCCTGAGATTTCCTCTTCCTCTTGCCCTTGGTGGGCGTCTCGCTCTCCTCCTCCTCGTTCTTATTCTCCTTTTCCTTCTCTTTCGCGGCGACTGCTTCCAGATAGCCTTCGGGATACTTGTGGAGATAAACACACAGTCTCAACACCAGCTGCTAGTTTTCTGGCACCACCAGCGTGTAGAACATTTCACTAAATAAGTGATGTTTTATCCCTCCGTTACCTGCATGGTGAGGCCGAGTTTCTTGATGCGCTCCTTCCCGTCTCGGGTCCAGGGCGCGGGCTCGTCGTCGTTTCGTTTAAGCAGATACCTCCAAACCAAGAAGCCAGACTTGCCTTTCTCGGGCCAGTATTTAACCACCTTGCAAATGAAGAGTAAAAGGAAGAAGAGATGAGAGCACGGAGACTTTGGGGTGAGGGTTCAGCATGTGCTCTGTGAGTTGGTCCGTCCCTTTAATCCAATTTCTTTTTTAAAGCTGTCCATCCGGACTTTAAGATGATTTTGTCCGTTAGGGCTGGGCGATATGACCCCTAAACCAACATCACGATTAATTTAATTAGGGCTGCCACAACTAATTGATTAAAATTGATAAGATAGTTGGCAATTAATTTAATAATCGATTATTGGGCCGACATTATTATACACATAAGTACAGGGGCCGCCCTCATCCAAACCATCAACAATACTGCCGTTAACAGTGTGTTTTGCCACCACGCAATAAATGATAAAACGATTCCATTTCCAGCATGTTTCAATAAAGCAAACTCTCTATTTCTATTATACTATATTTATTTTTACGCTCTAACATTATTAAATGTAAAAAATATTCTGATTAACTGAATATGAAGAAAGAGAACTACATTTGTGCGCCACACGTTTCAATGTTTATTCCTGACATCTGTCAGCAATAATCACTGAAAATATCAAGTAAATGTCTGTATTGTGAGTAGAACGCTGGTTGTTTTTGTTATTTAGCAGCTAAAAATGAGTTTTGTCTGTAATAAATGGGAAGATTTGACTGAACTGGACGCTTTAGTAAGTGTTGGACTTGTTAACAAACAGCGCGTGTGTTTACGTCACGAAAAAGGTCATTCATGCATTTTTATACGATAACTTCAGTTTTTGTGACGGCAAGACACGGCACTGGTTCCCGTCTCCTTCTTAGTCTTCCGTTATGGCGGTCGGCGTCCAGCTTAATGCTGCTTTACTGCCACTGCGGCTTTGGTTAGCTTACTGACCACACATTAGTGAGTAGCCACCGTCTGTATGTGTATAATAACGTAGACCCAACATATATCCAGCACTTTCCCCACCGACTTGACCTCAGAAGATTCCCACCTGCTGTCAGGCAGGCCGGATGGAAAACCTCCAGGGTTACGGCTCCGCAGGAGCGCATTTCCCCCGCTCTCGTTCCGCACATCCACATTTATACACACACTCACCTTGTAAATGCCGTCGTATCTGTTGCCGTCTTCGGGAGAGTATTTGCTGTGTTTGCGTCCCTTGGAGCTCCTCACCACTCTGACCGGTTTTCCAGCCTTCCAGTCCTTGGCCTCGGCTCCGTCCTTCTCGTTCACCGCAGCGTTGCAGTTCAGAGCCAGCGCCCTGAAACGAACACATTACAGTTCAAGAGAGCGACAATGCCAAGCGTCACCTTCAATAACAACAAAAAAAAAAGCCAACAGTGAAAAAGAAACGTGACAAGATATGAGAAACGTTCATTAATAATCAGATGATCATGACCCGAGCGTCACCAGGTGAAAACAAACTGATAAAATGACAATGCGGCTGCGCAAGATGAACAAAATCCCATAATATCTCTGTGTAAGTGACTTCATATCCCGATAATGATATACATCACAATACAGTACATTTACGGTAAATACAGTGGAACCTTTGCAAGAAAATCATGTCTGCGCACTCAACCGGCCAACACGCGCACTCCAAATACCCGGCACATGCTCATATGGAACGCCAAAGGTGCCACAATTCACAGATATATATATATATATATATGCGCAACGCCCTCAAGGAAAAAATTTACTTCTATCCCAGAAATGAGTCCAAATGCTCAAAAAAACTACAGTATTTCTTCATTTTCCATTAAACAGATTTTTTTCCCCATTCTGTAATGTTAGAGAGTAGAGCTGGGCGATATGAACACAATTATCACGATTTTTTTGTCATATTGATAGATGTCGATAATTATCACGATATATATTGTCATACGTTCGGTTTATTTTTTTGTATTCTTATACAAACTAAATGAACAATAATATTAAACGAGATTTATTTTCAACAAATGGCACAAGTTATGTACACACACACAAAGAGAGAGCTGAGAGCGGTCAAAACCTCGCTTCCAGAGCGCTTTTTCTCGGCACGTGTTGTTGCCAAGTTACGAAAAGCGTCATTCCGCGTTCGTTCCTATTTCATGTCACCGCTGTAACGCGGGAGGCACTTGTTATTAAAACGACTGCCTCAACTATAAAGTGCTGCAGAAAACTGCATGTTCATCGCCTCCTTCACTCACCACGACATCCTGGTTGCCCAACATCTTTTCTCACACGCGCAACCGCTTTGTTAACGTTTACCACGCGGCTACTTCATGTGCAGTGGGTAAATCTGGATCGTTGTTGCGTCGTCACATAGCGGGCAAACAAGTGTGATGGGATTTGATAGCCTGCGTTTCTCATCGTTATCACGTTTTTCTCAATAAAAAAATTGAGATCGTTTTATCGCCCAGCACTATTAGAGTAAAAAATATAGAAAAATGCACTATTCGATATCAAATCATTTTATTCTATATCCAGATGTATTCCAAATGTATAAAGAATCATGTCCACCTGCACTCATAGAATGTCTCTGCATAATAACAACTGAAATATGAACGTGTTGATGTTTCCAGTCTTGTACAGACATCATTTTTGGGAAAAAATAATAAAAAGGTTGCTTTTGGTGCGGAAGACTGTGTAGAACCACTTTTTGGCACTCAAAAAACTTCTCAGGAATCGATAAGAGAACTGGATCGATGGGCAGAATCGACAATGGTAGTGATATTGATCAAATCTCATCAATTCCCACGGTGACCGCTAATGACCACTTCGGTTATAGCAACATCTTGATGCTGTTCTGTGAGAAATTCTAATGCTTATTTTCCTGCTGCGTGTTTATGTCAGTACGTATTTCAGACACGTCCTCATGCAACCAATAAAACAAAAGCACTCTCTTCATCAAAGACAAAACTGCGACTTGTACACTTCCAAAAATATATTTTGCACGTTGTGTTTAACGCCTGTGAGCTTCAGCTGCTTGTACCCATTTATATATGATGCATTATCGAGATCATGATAAGATTTTGGTCAATAGCTACGTTCACACTGTCAGCCACATCGTTCAATTCCCATTTTTTTTGCTCAGATCGGATTTGTCATCTTGACGGTTCACATTCATAACTACAAGTGACATGTATCTGACTGTAATGTGAACGCATCGGTCCTCCGAAACATCACGCATGCGCACATTGATACGTTTTTACACGGGTCAACCGTGTCACCAACAACAAAAAACATCATATCGGTGGGACGACTCATGGCATTAAAAATGGAGGCGTTAGTAGCTCACGCATGTATCGCACTTTGCTCTGGAGGACGACAAACAGTGACTCAGCTGTACATGAGTAGGTCGAAAAGGAGAAAAAGTCAGGCGGCTGGCTTTTTCTGTTATCGCAGTTCTCCTCCATTTTCACCTTCCCGCGCTGCCGGTGCAGGCTGATGTCAGCGCATGCGTATAAGCAAAAAGCCACGTGAATTTCGATCTGAGCGTTCGCATTCAGGTCGCATATCGGATTTAGATCAGATTTGCGTGTCCACACAGCCCTGAGAAGATCAGATCTGCGTCACATTAAGGCAAAAAACCCGATTTGAGTCACTTCAGCGCGGCAGTGTGAACGCAGCCATAAAGCCTCACTACTGACCTGTTCATGTTGGTGAGTTTCTGATCGCAGGACTGTTCCGCTGTTCTCTTGTTCCCAGACAGATCACGACCGCCTGAGCCCGTGTAGGTAAACTCATTGCCATCGTCCTGAAAGGTGATAAACGTTTTTACTCATTTGTGAAATGTACAGCAAAACAAGACGTTGAAAGTGGACTTTCAAATCCACTGCTAATTAAACGTTAAATAACTCCCCAGAAAAACAACGTACCACATCGTCTTCATAGCCTCCAGCGAGCACCAGAGAGTATGCGCCGTCGTTACTTCTGCCGTGGATGCCGGCCACGTGAGGCCTGTGCACACCTGACTCACTCACCTGAGGACAGGATCAAACACGGACTTGAATCTGAATTTTAAGTGCTTATTTACCACATATATGCCACAATCCATAACCCATCTGGAGCAGGGGGCAGCTTTTTGGGAGTGACCAGTAGCTTGTAGATATCCCTTTAAAATCTTTTTACTCTAACAGCCAGTTTTTCCTCCTGGGATTAAGCTTAAGCCTAGATTAACCTTGAGTTGCAGTGGTGAATTTAGTCCAAGACTAGGTTTAATCCTGGTTCCCAAACCAAATTCTTTTTGTGTGATATCAAATATCACACATCGATATGACGCTAAATCAGGGCAGTGTAGGAGGTGAGCATTGTGGTACCTGCACTCTAAATTTCCACAGCGTGCCCACCGGGACGCCTGGCACAGGGCCGTAGTGGTTGGAGGGGACGATGGTGCACTGCTTGGTGCGTCCAACACACGCCATGCCCTAAAAATCACACACAGAGGGAAATTAAACATGAGCATTCCAGATACACGCGCAGTACCAACACGGTAAAGTTACACTCGTTACCTTGCCCCAGTCTCTCTGGCTGGACGAACTGGCCGACGCCATCTTGGCTTTCTTCTTACTCTCCTTCAGCTTTTCTCCAGCTAAAACCACCTCGCTGGCGTCGTTACGGCAGTCCGGACAATACCTACGATACAGAACAAGAGATAAAACAACTATTTAATTAAAGGGGGGTAGCCCCAGTTGAGTTAAAAACATCTAGGATGAAATATGAACTTTAAACTTGCAAAGAAACACGATTAAACACGATTTAAAACTGTAAAGTTTAAACAGAAAATTATTTGAAAGATTTGAAGTAGAGGTTGACAGATATCGGGTCATCAGGCCGATATCGATTATTATTAGCTTATCGATATTTCGAACCCATATGCAAAAATAAAAGAATCTGGCAAATTTTCTAATTTTACAAACACCAAGCTCAGCTGAAACTCTCCTCTTTCTTCTTCTCAGAGCTTCACGCTGCGCTCGTGTGTGTGGTGTGAGTGACAAGGCTTCAGCGTTGATTGGCTACTACTGGTGCGACATTTAGCCAATCAGAGGCTGTTGTGGGCGGGACATTAAACGAAGCAGCGAGTCGAGAGCAAGCGGCACAGAGAGAAGAGACGGCAGCGGAGCCACAGTAGAGCACCGTAATTACTGATACCAATAATTGCCAAAATGACCCTTGATCTGAAGACATTGTATTTTTTTGAGGACGTATTTGTTCCAAATTGAGTTATTCTGCAGTGTTTTATTTATTTAGTCTGATGCTAATTTTTTAACCATAGCAATCATTGGGAGGCTGAAATATCCCCTTGAGAGATTTTTTCTTAAGAACCTCTGCAGTTTTACCCAAATCACTGGCAAATGTTAACTTTTTCTACCTTTTTCCACTGTTGCATTCTCAATTAAATTAGCAAATTATAAATATATTTAACAGTTATATTGCCGACCACACCTTCAACATGTAACTACTGTACCTTGCGAAGTGAAAATTCATGAACAGCAATACTTTCATTTTAACACTCCATGACCACTTTAACAACGAACAGTAAAATGGTCATTTATAGCCAAATTCAACAACAATCTGTTATTTCAAGTTACAAAGAACATTCAAAACGACTCCCTTTTTGCACAGACACAGGTGTGAAGCCGCCCATGCCGCTGGCTGATCACATGGTCACTGAGGCTATGTCCACATGGGTATTTCTGAAAACGCAGGTTCTGCTATGCGCTTCGGCCTTTCGCCCACACGTAAACGGCGTTTTGGGTCAGTGAAAACGGAGGTTTTTGAAAACTCTGCGTTTAGGTGTAGACAAGAAAAACAAAGATTTTGGAAAAAAAACGCAGCGTTGCCCGTCACACTGTGAACCACTCCTATGACGTCACAGCATGCGCCGTGTCTACATTAGGTTTTCATCTACAACGCAAGGCGTGCTTTTGACAGCGTTTTTTGCGATTGCGTGTGGACGGAGATATTTTTGAAAACGTGCTCGTGTGGACGCAATTTAAAATAAAAACGGAAAATCTCCATATTCAGAAATACATGTGTACGTGACCCGACACTTTGCTTCGTATTTCGACGTTCTGCAAGGTGTTGTCGCTGCTTGTTTAATGTGTGGTCTTAATTCAGCAAATCATGTTGTAAATACAACGACGAACGTTCTAAAAACTCTGGTTTAGTTTGGGGGTGTGTTTTAATGCCCTCACCAGTCCTCGTCGTCAGGGATGGAGGTGAGAGGGGGGTTGAGGCAGTACGTGTGGAAGGCCATGTCACACTCGTCACACAGCAGCTGCTTGTCCGGATCCTGCTTCACACCACACACGTGGCAGTTACACCAGCGGCAGTTCTTCTTCGGGTCGTCCTTACAGCGCTTACACTCCGGACCGTTGGACCCTGGATGCGCGCACACGCACACACACACACACACATCAATCATACAGTGCACCACAAGCCAATGTGAGCTCTGTTGGTGAGGAAGTGGTGGACAGCTTTTTGGGAGCGTCTGGAGAGCAGTGCTCGGGGACTGCATCTTGCTCACGAGTAGGGACGGGTAACGTTAAGATTTTTTTTAAACTTTTTTTTTTTAATTATTTTTCTGTCGATTCAAAATCGATTCATATTTTTTTCAACTAGCGTAACAGCACTAGTTTACTTTTGATCCCAGGGTATAAATGAACTTCACGATACTGGCGATGAGTTGGCGGCGTAATGAAATCACGTTATGCTGTGAACGCAGCTTGAATGCGGTTGCTAAATTGTTTATTATCTACTACTCATCACACACATGTTAATATCGATTTAACACAGACATCCCAGCTCTCCTGCTTATTGATAGCGGCTCCTGATGCCGCTATCTCCTCACTCGCGGGAGTGAGGGGTGAACAAGAACCGAAGCAAATTCCTCTGATGTGATAACGTTCTTGGCAATAAACTGCAACTTCACTCTGATTCTAACAATGTTTCACAGGTGGTATTAAAAACCGTACTTAATGCTGAGGATCAGCGTAAACTGTAGCATGAGAATATTTGTTTATGTAAAGCTGTAAACCAGAGAAACACTGCATATGCAGTACATTTAATAAAGTACATATGTGACCCGATCTGCCGTAATGAGTCGGAAGTCGGCGTTCTGTTTATTTAGATACGGGCCGATTATGTTGAAAAACATCAAAAATATCAATGTTTCTTTTTTGGAGACCAGATTCATTTTGAAGACGTTTTCTTTCATATAAGACCAAAAAAGAAACATCGATAATTTTGATGTTTTTCAACATAATCGGCCCATATCTAAATAAATAGAACGTCGACTTCCGACTCATTATGGCAGATCGGGTCACATTTGATTGTGTGATGTTTTGTTGATCTGCCACAGTCACATGGGGAAAGTAACTCAAAATAGCAATCTGGAAACAAATTCATACATGTATTATATTGTGAATCGATTTTGAATCGTGAGCCCAAGAATCAGAATCGAATCATGAGATTTTCTGAATCGTGCAGCCCTAGTACTACTACTCCAACTAGGGCCCTATGAAATCGCTTTGTTTTTTCCCTAAATTCTGTTTTCCATTTTTATTCTTCTGAATTCCATGTTATAATGATATTTATTCACCTAAAGTGTCTAATTATGGAGTGGATGGTGGGGGGGGACGTTTCCCCCTCTGTGTCTGTGCGTTTGTGTGTGTGGAAAGCTGAGTCCCGCCTTAACAGGTAACACGTACAGGGGGCTGCAGCGGCCAAAACTGATTAGGAACCATTGCTTTGCTTTGCCCACACTCCGATATCAGCCAATTATACGACGTTCCGCGTTTTACAGCGTATTCCATTTTATTTGTTGAATTCCGCGATTCCGTCTGCGTTTTCCACATCACGGAAATCATAGGGCCCTATCCAACGAGTACTCTTATTAGTACTTTGAGGAAAAAAATTCTAATTAAGAACATAATTAACACTGCTTTATTTACCAAATCGCTTATGATTCAACAAAGCGTCGACACTGTAAGCTGACAAATACTCCTCTCACATGGGTGTCACTCAAATCATTAGAATAAATTGTTGAATCCAGAGAGTTTTCTTCCCTGCATCGCGCACACGAAAGCACACTCTAGATTAACGTCTTGCATCAGTAACAGAGCTGCTCAGGTAAACGAAATCAGATTCATTCATTTATCCAGTACTGAAAGCAATAGCGTGAGCATGAAACTTATCCATACTTTAAAAATTCAGCCCGGCATCGCTGTAGTGCGGGTTACCGGAATATAAGATTCGTCATATCACCGTCTCGAGCACCATTAGATTTTGTAAATAATTCGCGAAAACAATTAAAGATGCATTACAGACGAGTAGGAAAAAATGAATCAAAAGTATGAACTCACTCTTTAGAGGGCTGTCCGTCGCAGTTACAGGACCTTCAGAGCTTCCAGGCTCCTCGATCTTGTAATTCGGTGACAAACATGATCCGACAGTCGTTTAAGAGTACGCCAGCATCCCTACAGTACAGTCCACTTGTGCTTATCAGCATCAACTTAAACCTAAATATATCACATTTACAAACCGCTTCCTCATAAACCCGGTTCACACGGCCTTCGCAGACCGGGTTATTTTTGATGATTTTAAAAGTCACAAGGAGCGAAACAAAACCCAGACACAAAGGGTCAAGCGGTGCGTCACGGAATCGCCCGGCCCTACTCCAGCACCCAGCCGAGCAGGATCTTGCCGTAAACCTCGCGCTGGGTCCGCGTCTCCCTCTTGCGCTGGATCTGGGCGTCGTACCAGTAGCCGCGCTCTTTGAGCTCGTCGGGGTTGTAGTTGACCATAGCGATCATGCCCCTCCTCCAGCTGGTGCCGCAGGTACACGGTGCGAGCGCGAGGCCGCACGTCCTTTACCTGCAGCTGCACCACGCCGTTCTCCGGGTAGCTGCGCCAAACCAAAATACAGCGTTGATTAACATTTTTACACTCGACACCAGCTTCAACTACGTTAAAACTCGAAACCGATGCATCGTCCTTTTCGCTCAATTTGACACACAAAACTAATCAAATCTAAAACCAAGTTTTAGTTTCTCCTCCCATTCACTGTGTTAGCAATTTTTTACAGCAGCTTTTGTAACTAAACTAACATTTTGTGTCAGGCATGTACCAAAATTCTGAGCATGCAGTGGAACGTTCACCAGTAAAATCTCTTTTCGCTACACTCTCAACTAGTTGGCTACTTAATCACCAGCTTCTTATACAGCGGCAGTTCCTGTAAAGGCCCTGGTCACCACGGTCATCAGAATCAGCCGTTTTTCTGGCGTTCGTGGCGTCAGGCGAGTGTGGGCTGAACGCCGACCGTTATTCTGCTAATTGTTGTGAATCAGAGCCTCCACACGGGCGTTCGTGACCTGCGTTCGGTCAGCTGCACGTTTGGATGGCGTCAAATAAGCGCTGCGTAATAACTTTTCCTGGCAATTTCGGAGGCAGACGCAAAAAGAAAACGTTGTCTTGCGTTTAGCATTCGATTGGCGTCCTGCAACGAACTATCCTTCATGTGCCACAAGACTTGGTTTTTTTATTTCCTCTTTTATATTTGTATTAATTTGATATTTATTTCATATTTGGCCACACAGGTAAACACTTTGCAGAGTCTGATCACTGCCCCCACAGGTGAACACATGAAATTACAAATTGAGCTGCAGGTTGGCGTTGAGCGGCATCAAAGCGAATGTGATTATAGCGCCTCTCTGAAGAAACCTCAAGACGTTGTTGTTTTGTGCTGCCAGAATTCAGAAACTCGCAGTGTAACTTTTCTCCAGAAAAATCTCTTCTTAACGCTCAGCTCTTCCTGTACTCCGCGCTCGACTCTGCCTTCCTCATTTTATTAGGCGTCGGCGAATAAAGGAACTGAGCTCCTTCACAAAATTAAAAACGTTTATAAGTGGCGATCCCAGGTGCATGCAAAAGTTGCAGAATTCTCTTCTCTCTCGTATTTGACGTGGTAGTGAATCTCCTCCTGTCCCTCAGTTTCCATTGCGTCATCGGTGCTCTTTGGAGTCTTTGTGACGTTGACGATCTGAGCCTCAAACCAGGCTCCCATGTTCAAGTCTCGAGCGTCCACAAACTCGTTTATCTAAAGGAAGAAAAACAAGCGAAGTAGACACACTTTTCCCTTTAAGGCAAGTGAAGTAATGCGTTATTGTCAGCTTGCGTGTTGTGCTTTGATTAAGAATTCGACAGATTACCCGAGGGGCGATAATGAGCATTAGGGCTGCGCGATTATTTTGATGAGTCGACTAGTCACTTGACTAATAAGCGATGGTCGACTTATCGGATTATAAATTGCATAATTATAAAATGGCTCCGATTTAGCTACCAGCTTTTACATTTAGTATGAAGGTTATTTAAATTTTGTGGTAAATAATAAAGACTAGAAAGACAGTTCATAAAAACGGAATTTAATAAATAAGTTTCTTCTTTGCCTTATCTAGCCTTCTGATGTGGCTCCTGGTTTTCTGATGGTACTGAGAAAATGAAACATACCATTATAACATTTATGAAAGCGAAGTGACAAAAGGCGTTAGTTGCTTTTTACTGTTTTCTTGATGCTTATTAAGCGTGTAAGACCTAACTATTAAATTATAATTATAAGGTCGATAAACTATAACATTGGCCGTCATGATTCCTCTTCCTCCGGCGTCTTTGGTTTTCTGCGGAACTTTCTTGACCAATCCTGAAAACCAGGAGCCATCGGCCAATAGGATTATGAGCAGAAGTTTTGCGTGCTTATTAAACGTGTAAGACCTAACTATTAAATTATAATTATAAGGTCGATAAACTATAACTTTTGTTTAACCGACCCGTCGCCGCTCCTCTTCCTCCGACGTCTTTGGTTTTTCTGTAGGAACTTTCTTAAGCCAATCACAAAAAAAGACATTCGAGAGGAAAAATACAGTTTGTGCGCAATATTATCACAACCGCGCACTCGATTCTTAATTTTTCACATTTTTCACAAAGTTTCACATTTGCGCTTGCGACTTTGAAATTTACGCCCGCAAAATTTTTGCAGCAAGCCATTTTGCGCGCTCTAGTTTTGGCGTTGATGTGACGCCATAGGGCCATTCTTCTAGCTGTCACTGAATGCTGTTGCGCAAGAGCGAATCCTGCCAGAGGGTGGTGTATTGGTGCACTCTATTGGAAAGCGGTAGTACTGCGCAGGTAGAAAGGAAGGAAAACGTCTCACTCCGTTCAAAAATATGTCTGGCGACAATTATCGACTTATCGACAATCAAATTCGTTGGCGACTATTTTTTTTGTCGACAACGTCGAATAATCGTTGCACCCCTATTAGGCATTATCGGCATCATTGTTTAATTTTGACCTTCACTGATATTAAGTAATTAAAGGTGCGTTAATGTGGCTCCACTGCCGTCTCTTCTCTCTGTGCCGTTTGCTCTCGACTCGCTAAATCATTTAGTGTCCCGCCCACAAGTCACATGAGTAGTAGTCAATCAACACTGAAGCCTTGTTGTCGCTCGCAGCAGGCCAACACACGAGCGCAGCGGGAAGCTCCCAGAAGGAAGAGAGGAGAGTTTCAGCTGAGCTTGGTGTTTGTTAAATTCTAAATTCTGACAGATTTTGTTTTATTTTTGCATATCAATTCTCGCCCCCATTAACTACCAATAATCGGTATCGATATCGGCTCTGAAAAACCAATACCGGTCAATCTCTAGTTTAGATCACCACATAATGCACCATGCAACCATCAATATAACAAAACTGACTGGATGATCGGCTGCAGGTCGAGTGAATACAAATCAACAGGCAAAAATCAAAATAGTAATGAAACAGTAAAAGCAGAGGCTGTAAAAGACAGAACGTACTTTAAAGAGGCCGAAGCCGGGGTCAATCAGGTCCACCTGGGCCGAGGTCCCGGCGCTCTGAGCCTCGCACTCGCCGTGAGTGGAGCACTTATCCGACTCGCTCTGACCCGAACCGCAGCCCGAGTCCGAGTCCGACAGCTCCGAGTCCTTGTCCTTGGGCAGGGGTAGCTGGGCAGGAGCCTGGCGAACCAGCAGCTGGACGATGTCGTTGAGCCCCACGTTGTAGTCGAAAATGGTGTGTCCGTCCTCCATCTGCAGCAGGACAACGAGTTAGGAGAGGAACAGTTACCTCAATAACGATGCAGTGGTACCTCGGTACTCGAACTTGATCCGTTCCAGAAGGCGGTTCAAATTCCAACGAGCACAAACACAAATAACAGTAATCCAGCCACCCAATAAGAGTGTGCACTGTACATAAAACCCTCAAACAAAAGCACTTTAAAACATTAGTAAGAACAGATAGCTTGTGGGTAAATGAAAAATACAATCAGTTTCCAATCAAAATCTGTTTTATCCATTTTTGCCATCTGTCCATTTAATCTTAATTTATAAGTTAATTGTTCCGTTTGAAAAACTTCCTGTATAATATTAAACCACAGGCTTACTTTCAGGAGTTCAGGTTTAGTAAGAACAAAAAATATGATTTATTTTTAAATAAAATTGAACAGGGAAACAAATTTACACAATATCGTATCGACATTCTGTCCAAACATATTGTGATTCTAAATTTTCAGTCATATCGGCCATCCCTACGTCTACTGTACTCTGCTTTTAATAAACGCTATATGAATATGAAAGTAAGTTTCAAATGTTTTCAACTTCTTAAATATGAAAAATACACTATCATTTTATCCCAAAATATCGTGTTTTAAGTCTTCGGTCATATCAGTCTGCACTACTTCTGTCTTTTTTAAAAGCTTTAGCGAACTGAAGTAACGGTTACACTTTTTTTTTTTTTAATAATCGCAACCACCAACAGTTTCTCCTCCACTTTCAAACGGCAACAGGAAGCAAAACTAGATAACGCTTTTATACAACGAATTCCCGCGATGTGAACCAACCTGTTTCCCCCTGTAGAACAGCCTCTGTCTCTCAGGCTCCACGTTGAACAGCTCCATGATCTTAACCCTCAAGTCATCAACCTTGGTCAGCTTGGACAGGGAGTCGACCCGGTGGGTCTCCTTGCCGTCCATGGTGCGCACCTGAATCCACATTGCAGCAGCCCTGCCAACAGCACGAACCAGAGCGTTAAGAATTTCGTGCTACTTCGCCGTAAAGGTTTGATAACTGGGTTATAGAGGATTTTTACACTCACATCTGCAAACCATTCGTCAAACCTTTACTCCTTCGACTAGGACTGGGCAATTAATCAAAATGACACTCAGAACCTCTAATCCAACTAAATCTCACCCAGGTCAGTATTTTTGAAACCTTCTTTGATTATTTTATTGCTTTCCCCGTGGTGCGTTTGTGTACCATCCCCTTAAAAACCTAATACCACATCTCATCACGTGACTCTGCCCCATTCATTCTTCCAAGGTGTTTCACTCAATTATTTAAAAATAAAATAAATGCACCCTTTCACTAGGAAAAACATTCCAGCTTTAATAGTTGAGCATATTCAGTGAAATATGAGGGTCATGTGAACCAGCACTACATTCAACCCATTTTTTCACAAAATACAGATTGCAGAAAATTAACACAATCATGCTGGTCCAGTTACTGCAACCCACTTTACTCCTTATACAAATTTTTCTTTCACTTGTATGTGATCTTATACACCAATAAAATAAATTGAAATGCCATTTTCCACCAAAACTCTCAGGAGCCCAATGGTGGTAGTGCCGGAGGCAGGACTCGAACCTACAACCTCTCTGTCTAGAGGCCAGGGTCCTAACCACTAGAGCACTACCACCTCAGTTTTTAAATGACAATTTAAGTCCATGACACCTCCTTATCTCTTACACAATGGGTGTTCAATGTTATACCAGTTAAATTAGGGGACAAACTTGGCACAGGGCAACCGGCCTGGCACAACCACATACCAGCGGGCATGAACAATGTGGCTCCGTATCGCAGGGTTTATTATGCTGCCAAACTGTAATGTGACACAATCCTTTATTAGGAGTCAAAGGTTGGGATCACATGCCCGTAATGTGTGTAAGCTGATGCTAAGAAGACTTTATTGCACAGGTAAAACTCTTTTGTTGACATCTTTTGATTAAATAAAGAAACTCCTCCTGTGCTGGCGGAAGCGCGCTGCCCCCTGCTGGCTGCTAGCGGTACTGCAATGGAACAACACGTTTAAACACATTCAACCTAAAAACGATCGGTTTTATCGGCGAAGTTTAAATAATGCGAATTATTTAGGAATCAGTGCATTAGTTTTCGAGTTATGAAGTTTATTAAAACGGCTACTCAATGGAAAAATCATTTGCGTTTAAATATTTACTTTCGCTTTAGTCCAAAACCGGTTACAAAGCGGATGTTCTCACTGAGAAAATACCTAAATTGTGCTCCTCTGTGGTAAAGTTAAAGGTGTAATTCTTCCAAAAGAGGCTAACGCGGCTAAACAATGAATGGAAGCGGACGGGAGAGGCGGGGGTCTTTTAGCCGGAGCAGCGCGCGCGACTTTACTGTCATTTCCCCCTTTACTGTTGTGGGAGAGTCTCATCCGGAGTCCTATTTCCTAGGTAGGGCACAACAACAGTCGCTCTTTCACGCCCCTTTGTGCTACATTATACCGAAAACAAGGATGAGGGAGGAAACCCCATGTTCAGAACATAGAGATCCTCCCCAGAGATTCGACCCAACCATTTTGACACCTTTCAATCTTTCTGAAAGTAATTGCAAGAGGAACTCGGCTCCAAAATTAAGGAGGCTAAAAGTAAAAGGTTATTGTTGAAAGTATATTTGCTTGCACAGCATGTTGAGACTAGTGGCCCTTTAGATGAACACGTTATAAAGACAAAGTGACAAGTTTTTCCATAACTGTGAGGATCGTGCCATGAATGCCTTAGAATTGACGACATGTAGCGCACTACCTAGGGAGAAAGGAGCTACTAAAGCCTCGCCCACCGCGTTAAGTCTGGCTCGCGCTCGAAAAGCGTGTGCCGACAACTTTCTACAGCTTTCAACCTCCAGCAATAAACACAATGTCTCTTAAACAGTAAACGCGCATTCATTTTCACTTCTAATTAGCCAGGACCGGCAACATTAACCTTAATTACTCGCGCCAGTTTCGGATAAACCCCACCGCGTCCCGAACCGCACACTAGTTGCCTACTCCTGCTGAAGAGAACCCCAAATTGTAGCCCAAAACAAACGCGGTTGTGTAAATAGAAACGAAGATGTTGCACAAAACATGAAACTGATCAATTAAAACGCGCTTTCTCTCAAAGAAATGCTGCAAACGGGAAACAGCAATAGCGTTTTCACCAGACCAACTTTACCTTTAAATACCAGGAAAATATACATGTTTCCTTTACCTTTATTTATGCGTCCTCACGAAAACAAGAAAGGCGGTTGGGGGGAAACGAAAAACTCGTTTAAGACTAAAATAAAGCACTGTGTTGGAGTGGGAAAGCTGCTCTACATACCCCCGTACAATGATTTCGGAACTCGAATCAATAAAAGTGTTCAACAACGTGTTACCCCTCCTGTAGAGATCATGTCGCGTTCCTATTGGCTGTCGGGCCTTAAACTGTAGTCAACCATTGGTCTAAAAAGTCGTCAATAACTCGGATGACCGGAGCTTAGTCTCAGCGCGCGAAATCGAGGTCTCGTGGAAAGCACGCTTAGGTCGCTCATTCTCGCGAGATTATGCTAATACGTTTGGCGCGGCCTGAGAGGGTGAAGAAGGGTTGAAGCGACGCGTTAGTGAAATACGGGAGTTATGTGTATTTGTTGATTTGGGGTGAAATATAATCACGACTGTCAAGAAATATATTAGCATTAAGTTGTCACAGTTTTTACAAAGTGTGTTTGTTGGCCAAAATCATCCCGTAAAGCTTCCACCACAAGCGCCATGGAACTCGACACGCTGCCGGAGCGCCTTTGTAGTAATTGGCGGGAGAAGGAAGGACGCGCCTATTTAGCTCTCACTTCTTCAGACATGAAGCCAACGTGAATCAAATAAAAGAGACTTGTAAAATCAATTAGTGTGGACTTTTTAGGTCTAATCACGTCTACAATCACCCATTCCTCTGTGATTTAATAAGACTGACTTCAACTCAGTAGAAAAATTGAATAGAAGATGGAATCACATCTACACTGTAAAACCTGACGAGATTCAACTCAAAAGTATTTGAGGAAACTTGACTGATTCCCTTCAATCGTTAAAGTTTATAAACTTAATCAGCTTTAGCATAAAATGTTTTTGATAAAAGTAATAATAAATCATATATTCATTGTTAAAGCAACTTGGGCCCATAAAGTTAAGCATATAAAATCCATTTGGTTTTTTAACTAATTTGAATATATCTATAATAAATCTTAACTTTAAAAAGTTACTCAGTGAAACTAGTATCCACTTGAAATGATGCTAAAAATCTGAGCGCCCTCAAATCTAAGTCTATCTATTGAAGTTATTACTTCGATTAAATTCATGAGAATGAGTGATTTTCTAAGGTATTGAGTAATGTTAAGTAACATTAACATTTTATAACAGTAACAAAAAGTAATGTTAACTTCTTTCATTAAAAGACACTGTTAAGTTTTACAGTGTATAATCATCCTCCAATCTGTAAACCAAAAGAGCTGAAACTTTCCTCAGCTTTTGCTATTCCTTGTTTATCAGGCCCACTCCAGATCATTCAGACGTCTAGAAAGCAGAATCAGGTTTATTTGCCAAGTAGGTAAAATGTTATTTGCTTTCAGTTAACATAAATATAAAAAAAATAGTAACATTAATGTATAGTATTAAATGAGCACTATTTTATGGACAATATACAAGCAATATACAGGTTATGTAAGGAATGTGACATAGAAATAACACACATATACACAATGAAGTGACTATGGGACAGTAGATGATATAATTTCACCTATGTGGATAGATGTCCATTCTTCTTCTTCTTCTTTCTCTTTTGGCTTTTCCCTTCAGGGGTCGCCACAGCGAATCATCTGTCTCCGTTTAGTCCTATCTTCTGCATCCTCTACCCTCACACCAACTAACTTCATGTCCTCTTTCACTGCATCCATAAATCTCCTTTTTGGTCTTCCTCTCATTCATTAATTGATAAATATGATAATCACTATAATGCTATAAGAGTGCACTATTGAATAATGCGGTCTAAAAGTTAATTTAACTTGGTAACTATCTTAGTTAGGTAAATAAATGCACACTTTTTCTGAATCTTAGTTTTGAAATCTTTCTGGTGCCAAACCAGTCTGGTAAAGCATATGAACATATGCTTGGAACATATGAACAGCATCATTAAATCTAAAAATCTTGTTAGGATGTGCTGGTCTATTCACCATTGTTACATGATCTTCAAAAAACTCTTTACTGGAAGTTGGTGGTTGATTAATAACCAAAAATATTAATATCATTAGATCAACTTCCTCAATTTCTTTCAAACTACATCCTCAATTACACGCCTGAATGAGCGATGTAAGCGTACATAACAGGACAAACAAACTTAAAATAAGCAATTACATTGTTTTTTTTTCTGTTGAATTTTGTAGTTTTGGAACCTTCTTCCCTTTCTGAATATTGCTGCCATCTTGTGGACAGAGAATTCAAATGTTTTTCTAATAAAGCTACGTCTTATGCATGCTTTCGGCGATGCCATTTAAAATGTGTTTTATAAGACACTAGAAACGTGTCTGTTTTACATAAAACGTAGGGTTCTGGGTTGTTTTATTTTCTGTTGAAAATATTAGACCTGCTCTTTGACCTCATGATGTCAGCGCTTTTTCGGAAATTATTTTCCACTTCCTGTTCCTCAAGCTCCAGTAGTAAAGCACTGCAGGCTTGTCGAAGGTAGGATTCTTTGTTTTTCACAGTTTTAAATGATTATTTGAGTTACAAATTTGAGTTTAAGCTGGTATGTCTGTGTGTTGCCGATTAAATTCAGTATAAGGACAAAGAGAAATCTGATCTAGTTTTACTTCAGCACAGTAAATGAGTAAATGTTATGTAAGAGTTCAAATCCATTCTCATGTCTCTTTCTAAAACTTTCTTAAATCCCTATTTTCTTTAGGTTTTTTTCCCCTTCCAAACCATTGAATAATAAATATAATTATACCACAGTTATGTTAGTAAACAAGAATTCTAATAATGCCAGAGGAAACAGAGAAAGTGAAAGTCGTCTATTTCTGTTTTAGGGTTGTCATCATGGATAAACAAGTGTTGCCACATTTGAATATTAATACATCCTGAGAATGTGTAAGCACCCGGGCCCAAAGAATTCTCTCATTACACTAAGAACAAAATGGCAGAAGGGATTAACACGGTTAACGAGGGTACACGTGGACGTCAGATCACGCCCAGATCACTCAGTCCCAGATATGAAACTGGTGAGACACTCAGAGCTGAAGGTCAAGGAGAGGCAACTAACCCAAATGAGGAATATCCCTCCTCCCTGCGCTCCTGCTCATCCACCTGCACGTCGTACAGCCTTGAAATCAGCTTATCCACGAACGATAACAACAGCAGCAGAGGATCTCAACCCCTTCCACTTCAGACGCCCCTGGAGAGCGGACACGGACAAGGTCAACAGACATCACTTTATGGTCCAGTGAAAAACCATTTTAATGAAAAGATTCCAGATGTTTCATTGACTGCTCCACACAGAACCTCGGACCCAAACCAATCGGAAAACAGAGGCCGATCCGGAAACTCGATTGCTTCTTCAATAAGTCAGTGCACTGACAAGTTGGGTAGCTGTCGTATTGTAACATCCAAGAATACAGAATTCGGTACGGAGAGTAAGTTAGAAGCTCAACCCATTTCAATAAATCATCCAAAATCACCACCTTCACAAAGTTTGAGACTGGATTACGGTGATAGTAAAGAGAGCAAAGTTTCAGAGGACGAGATCTTTTACGCGTTTGTGATTCTTCACTCCCCAGAAGACACAGATGAAGCTATAAGAATCAAGGACAGGTTGGAAAGCGTCTCAGATGCTGTTGGGGCAACGTTCTCTGAAGACTTTGCAGAACCGGGCCGGTCCACTTTTAGGTGCGTGGAGGATGCCATTCACAACTCGGCTCTGGTGATGCTTCTGCTCACATCAAACTTCAAAACGCGTCTGAACGAGACCAGCGCCGATGCAGCGCTCATGAACTCCATTGAGAAGCCTCACAAGTACAACACTGTCATCCCGCTCCTACCCCGCGGCAATGGGCTGAGAAAGGAGGACTTCCCTCTGGTGCTGAGAAGTAAAATTCCACTAGATGAAAATAGCGCATCCTTTGAGACGAAGGCCAAAAAGGTGCTGGCACTAAAAAGAATCCAAAATCAGAAGGAGATCTGGAAAGATGAGCTCCTGATCCAGAAGCAACGGGAAAAGCAGCAGAGTTTGCAGGAGGAGAACAGACGCCAGATGGACTTCAACCAGGAGGCCGCTGCGGTCAGAGACTTGAAGCAGCAAAAAATGTTTCTGCTATCGCAGCAACAGCAAAATGTTTGGCCTCCTCAGAGTCCGCAGGCCTTTTCCCACCAGACGTTGATGGGAGGGCCACAGCATTTCGGTCCTGTGCCACCCCAGTGTCATCATCAAATTGGAGAATCATGGCAACAGCCAGCTTCAAACATCCACATCCAGAATGCAAAGTATATCATGATTGGGAATGATTCCACCATGACTGTGGGAGGAGGTGCAGACAGCTCTGGGGATGAAGACTGGTCGTGAAAACATGAAATCTATACTTGAAACTGAACAAAACAGTTTTCTGTTTCACTGTGCATGTTTACATTTTCAGCAAGGATCAGGTGTTCTCATCCAAAGTAACTTAAATTTTCATAACATTCCACATATAGCAACTTGGGTTTCAGGGACTTCAAAATGCATGTAGGTTTGGGTGTTAGATTGCTTATCAAAATCTGACTTTTAGAATATGCACTATATTGGTGTTTTTTAATCTTTCTGGCACATCAGGAGCATTTTAGAAGTGCTTCTTAATATACAAATTAAATCTCAAATTTCACTTGTGGTTCTTGGCTGTCAGTACATATATACATTTCAAAGTCCATCAGTTGCTTGCATTGTGAAAATAAACCAGTTCAACCAGTTCACGCTTCCTCTCCCTAAACATCCATTTGCTTGTTTTGTTTGTATAATTCCTTTTGCTAAATATGAAATAGCTTTTTAGAACATGATGTTTGGTAAAAGCTGCACTTAAATGTTGGATATGAAGAAAAAATATGAATTGAAATTAGCAGTATTGATTGAATTATTAAAAACAGTAAAGTATATAATAGTACATATAGTACAATCAATGTTTCATACATACTTCATATAAATTTGAATGTGTCTCAAATATTATAAAATAAAATGTTAATAATGATGATAAAACATTTAGAGGTTATAGGCCGATGATAAGCATTATTATTATTATTATTATTATTATTATTATTATTAATTGAGCTAAATAATTTCCGAGTTAAAGTAATTTTTCGCAACTGAAAGCACGCATGCGCAGTGCTGCGCGCTGACAGGCTCCGCCTACGGACGTGCGTCAGAAGGTCAACACTTGAGGCGGAGCAGCGGCAGCATGATGGCGGCCTCCTTGTGTCGGTGTTACCAGGTGAGGTTTTTCCTCATTTCTCCCCCCCGTTTCTCGGTCATGGTGGCTCCGTGGGGCACGGTGTGGTGCTCGGTATTGTCGCGGTGTGTGGACGGAGAAACGGGGGGGAGAAATGAGGAAAAACCTCACCTGGTAACACCGACACAAGGAGGCCGCCATCATGCTGCCGCTGCTCCGCCTCAAGTGTTGACCTTCTGACGCACGTCCGTAGGCGGAGCCTGTCAGCGCGCAGCACTGCGCATGCGTGCTTTCAGTTGCGAAAAATTACTTTAACTCGGAAATTATTTAGCTCAATTAATAATAATAATAATAATAATAATAATAATAATAATAATAATAATAATAATAATAATAATAATAATAATAAT